>LPNX011196246.1:163620-201200 GCA_001517045.1 Pseudotsuga menziesii
TTTCAATCAGAGCATCCATTGGATTGGGAGCTTCTTCACCAATTTCAGAGGTAGGGGGAGAATCCACATCTAAGAGATAGAGCTTTTGTTGAACACATCGATGTCCCCGAGTGAATTTCTCATCACAATTATAACAAAGCCCTTTTTCTCTGCATGCCTGCATCTCTGTTTCAGACAAATGCTTGATTGGAGGTGAGCAAGGAGCTGGTGGAATGGGAGGTCGTTGAGAACCCATATTTCGAAAGGGAACAAAAGAGGATTTGGAGTGCTGTTGGGCTACCATCTTGTCTTCTTCCAACTTAGCCAACCCCATGGCTTCCATCATTGTGTTGGGACTGAACATTTTGACCTCAGAGCGAATTGCATCCTTTAGACCACTAATAAAACAACTCAGGTAGAAGTCATCAGGTAATCCTTCAGTGTGATTAGCTAGTTTCTCAAATTCAGTTTGATACTCTTTCACAGTGCCAGTTTGGCAAAGTTTAGTGAGAGCTCCTGTGAAGTCATCAAAAGCACTAGGACCAAATTGTTGCAAAAGGAGCTGGCAAAAATCAGGCCATTTTGGCTCTTCATGAGCCTTGATGTACCAACGATACCATTGAAGAGCTTCCTGTTCCAAATGAAAGGAGGCAAGTGGAACTTTGTTGACATCAATATTATTATGAAGACTGAAATACTGTTTTGCACGATAGATCCATCCAGTCGGATCAGTACCATTGAAGCGAGGAAAATCTAGCTTCGGACCACAAAAATTGTTGGAAGAAGAGAACCCATTGTCTGATGAAGACTCGTATTGTCATCTGGTGTTCATAGCTGAATGCTCAAGATGGAGACCGAGACATTTTTCATCCAATTCCCGGAGTTTGGCTTGAATGGCTGCAAGTGCTTCCTCCATGGCTTTTGCTCCTGTGCGGGTGACAACCATAACCAGGAGTTTTTTTTTTTTTTGGGGGGGGGGGGGGGGGGGGGGAAGTGGGTAGAAAAACAAAAACAAAAACTATTTCAGTAGAGGAAAATCTAGATTTGGGAAAAAATCGGAAGGGTAATTTGGGTTTGAGTAAGTTTTGGACACTGGCGAAAGGATAGGGAAGCAAAAAATGGGGATTTTAGGAGCGCGGTGAAAGAATGAGAAAAAATGGTAGAGAGGGACAAAGAAGCAGAATGAGGAAAGGAATACGGTGGAAAGGAATCGAAGGAGTTATGGCAAACCCTAAAAATAGACAAATGTGGGATTTCGGGTCTTGGGAAGTGGAATTTGGGATAGGGTCTTCAGAAATGAAATATGCAGAATGGAATTGCAGAGGTGTCAGTGAAGTTTCAGGGAAAACAGAGTTGAAACCAAGGAGATATGGCTGAAGGGAATCACTCGGCCACCAATGTTGTCTGACGGCTTGCGTATTGGGGCAGTACCCCTCACTCCACAGCTCAGGTAAAACTAATAACCACTTGGCCACAAACGACAGCTCTTGGTTTACCTCATGGGTGGGAACTAGTCAATCAGGTAGGGGTCATTGCCCTTTTTGCTGGCAGGTCCTCTCAATGGGCCAGCTACTTCGGGGTTCCTGTGGTACTCCTCACAATGAGTTTTAGGGCTTATGCCCAAGTACTTCCCACAATTAAGAGGATAGGGATTATTCCCAGATCCGAACCTGCAACAGAAGCGAAAAAAAATTTGGGCAGAAATTTCACCCAACGAGCCCAAGAAAGTGCTCTGATACTAGATGTGAGGACCCTGCAGCAAATAATTAATCAAAATACACGATATAGTAGCAGAACTCAAAATCACTTTTATATTAATTGCAGGCCACTTCGAGGGGGCAACCTCCTTTGAGCAAGCTCAATACAAAATAACTTCATGGTGCCTTCCTTGGCCTCAACACACACTTATATACTAAAAATAGGCACCAATACTATGGGTCAAAACCATGGGCCAATATAAACTATGGATCAACAAATACTACAGGCGGCTTACAAAGCATATGCGCCCAACAACAATAACACAAACTATGGATCAACAATTACTATGGGACAACTTACAAAGCATATGTTTCCAACAACAATATACTAACACGGTAAAGAGAAGGATTGACATGGGTTCCTAACAACACAGCCAAGCCAACACGGTTGGGTTTATCAGGCCATCCAGGAGCTGGGAAAGGCTAAATGCTAAGCTGGTGAGCCCATTACAAAGCTGGGAATACCTACACCAAAACTAGCCTAACTTCTAAGACACCCATACACACCCAACATAAGGAATCAGTCCCTTCTCTGCTGCATAGTCCCTCAGGCCCTGACTTCCCTTCCAGTGCTATTCAGGGGTTGTGGAGAAGAAAGCCAAACCTCTAGCTCTGTCTGTGTGGTTTCCAAACACACCAGGTTTACCAAGCAACCCAAGCCACCATCCCTGCTCCCAACACAGTCCGAAGACCAACCATTGCACGCATGCAATCAATCAGCAGTTACAGCTTAGACAGGGAAAACAACTCCTGAGTCATTCTTGGCCCTATCGTGGCCAAAACGACTCCCAAGCAACTTACAGCAGTCTCCAAACGTATCCGCAACACAGTTCATATCGTGGGGAAAACAATAGTCCCTCTAGACAACAAAGCAATCGAAAAAGACTTACACATACCACACTGGGGAAGAAGATACAGACTCTCAACCTGTGCGTGAGGAAATTTTACACCAGACCCCGGAAACACAGAGGGAAAACACACCAGATTCCACTCTATGGAAAAACATGAATGACAATCGAAAAATGGCTCCCCTCCTGGCTGTGTGAGATCAAAACAGAAAAGATGCCTATGCGTAAGAATGAGCAGACTACCGTCCCTGCGTGAGGATGAACAGACAATGGAGAGAATGGTGTGGTAGTGAGAATGGGGAGTCCCCTGGAGTGATGGCGGTGGTTGTTTTTGCTTGCCAACGTGAGTTCAACCCGTTGGTGGAGTGTGCATGTGGGCAAGGACTGAGAGTCCTGCCACACTCCACTCCCAGCCATAACTGCCCCAACTAACAGCATAGATTTTAATGGCGGTGGTTGGATAAAGCAAGAAAAGATGGGAAAATCAAAACAGGGTGGTGACACATGAATTTTCTCTCATGGCTCAAGGTTTGACATTCCCCCCCCCTTATCCTTGTGAAAATCATGCCCCTTCTCAATTTAGTTTTCGCAAACGTAGCTGGTTGGGGTTCATTTTAATTAAGGATGCATATTTACATGATGACAAAACTTGATGTGTATGTCGCATGCCTTGATATACCATTGGTGACAATTTCAACCCGAAACATAGCATAACCAATCGATGGTGGGGCCTTGGCCTTTAGCTCCGCACCATGATTATTTACAATATATACATCTTATACATCTAATGCAACGGGGTCAAAACTGGGGTGTTACAATGATGATGATGATGATGATGTTGATGATGATGGCGATGACTAGGATGAGGATGATGATGACGAAAATGAAGATGATCATGATCATAATGAGGATGGGGATGAGGATGAGCATGACTAGGATGATGATGATGATGATGATGATGAATACGTTGATGATGATGATGATGATGATGATGGTGGTGGTGGTGGTGATGAATATGATGAACATGATCAAGATGATGATGAGGGCGATGATGATGACGATGATTAAGATGTTGATTAGGAAGAGGGAGATGACGATGATGATGATGACAACGATGATAACGATGACGACGATGATGATAATGATGATGACGATGATGACGACGACGACGACGATGATGATGACGATGATGATGATAATGATGATGATGATGATGATGACGACGATGACTAGGATGAGGATGAGGATGACGAAAATGATGATGATGATGACGATCATGATGATGATGATGAGGATGAGGATGAGCATGAGCATGATGATGATGATGATGATGATGATGATGATGATGATGATGAAGATGTTGATGATGATGATGATGATGATGAAGATGATGATGGTGGTGGTGGTGGTGATGAACATGATGAACATGATAAAGATGATGATGAGGGAGATGATGAAAATGATGACGACGACGATGATGAAGAGGTTGATTAGGAAGAGGGAAATGACGATGATGATGATGATGATCAGTGATGCTGGTGGTGATGACGATGACAACAATGATGATGATGATGATGCAGGTGAGGATGAGGATGATGATGATGAGGATGAGGATGATGATGATGACTAGGATGAGGATGATGAAGATGATGATCATGATTATCATAATTATAATGATGATGATTAGGATGAGGATGATGATGATGATGATGATGATGATGATGATGATGAAGATGATGGTGATGGTGATGGTGATGATGATGATGATGAATATGCTGATGAAGATGATGATGATGATGATGATGTCATGACAAGATCTTTACCTTGGTCTTCACTAAATTTTTATGAGCTTCGCCAACATTATAATAGAATGATTATGAGTGATTATTCACTCCTATAAAATGTTGATGTATTTGTAACTTCAGAATGTAATCACTTGTATATATTATATTGTACCCTAATGTTCCTATCGGAATAATCATTTGTATTTCATTATACCCCGATGTTCCTATCGGGAGAGTCATTAAGAAATAATTTCATGTAAAGTCATTGAGGTTAACCCTCCTTGTTGATTGGGGGGCAAATTCCCCACAGTTATGGGGCACTATGGTTATTAGACTCTCCTAGAGATGTCAGCCCTGGTAAGTAATTGTCAAGTCAAAAATTAGTATAAATAGAGAGTGAGCGTCTCTATTTTACACACACACTCACCTAGCTATAATGCATAGGTGAGAGAGGAGGATCTCACATAGGTTTTCTCCTTTATGGTTTCCCCAAGGAAAATATTTGTGTCTCTTGTGATTAATTGTTGTGCATTTTATTCTCTCAGATAAGATCCTAAGATCATATTGCTTAAATGATAAAAATCTAACATGGTATCAGATCTAACCTGAGAAGAAGACACTGTGCAGCTGCAGAAGCTAGGGCTTCTTAATTTTTGGGTCTCTCTCCACAATCCATCAGCAAAAGAAGGCTAGGATAACTCTCCATTGAAGGGCACATCTTTCTATCGAAGCAGAATTTGATTTTGGGCATTTTCAGTTTTTGCTGCGGGAAATTAGGGCTTTTTACAGAAGAGGAATTTTTTAGTGAGCCCAACATAGGATTTCTCTCCTCATCAAAATCGAAGTTTAGAGACCAAGTTTGAAGTTTTTGGTTGAGTAAAACTTCAGGAAAGTCAAACCCTAGTTTGACTCCAGACCTAAAAAACCCTAAAATACTAAAACCGGTAGTTTTGGTACATTCACTGTATCTCGGGATTCAAGAAGTCTTCGGGACCAAAATTTTCACAGGCCACAGATAAAATCCTGATGTACACCCTGTGTAAAAATTTCATCCTCATATTCGCTATATTCTAGGAGTTGTGATTCCTCCAAATTAGGGTTCCAACCTATTCCAGGATTTATCCCTAAACAAGACACCTAAGGAGAATTGTTATATCTTGGGCTACAAAGGACCAACCGAAATTTTGCAAGATGTTACAGATAGGGAATAGACTGTACTTTCTTTGGTAAAATTTTCAGACCCTGATGATGAAACAAGGACACATGGAAGTCAGTACAAGTTCACTATGCTGGACAATCTCGAAATATGTCACCTTGGTAAAACGCTCATACGTCCCAATTGGTGAAACCAATTCTACACAAACTTGTGGTGTTCGGAAGAGAACAAGAGAGGCTACCTCCATGCAACGTTTCAGACAGAATGGAGTCGTACTTTCAAAGATACTGCAGAACCAATATCAAGAATTTCTACAGACGAAATTGGAAAACTATAGATTCTTGTCCTCGGAGCTTCCCTCCACTGTTTTCAAAAAATGAGTACATTAGAAATCTCGCCTTGAAGAGGCCCATCTTTCTATCCAATCAGAAGTTTTAAATTCCAAGTTTTGAAAATTAGGGTTTCTCTAACAAAACCTACATCAGCTATATCCGGAACCAAGACGGACACATCAAATCGGTAAGATCTAATATTTTGCATTTCCATTTGAGGTTCTCAGTTAAAATGTCTCATAACACCGGCCTGATGTCAAGCTTGGTGAATATGACAACTTCTAAGCATGGAAGTATAGGATCTCACTGGTTCTTGAATAAAATGAATTGGACACCTACATAAGTGGAGAGGTTCCAGTTCCAGAGGAAGATAAGGCTAAAGCTTTACACAAGAATAACTTGGTCAAGGCAAGGAGGATTATTGTTGATTCCATCACCTTATAAGACAAGTGTCTTCCCTTAAGAAACCTAAGGATATGTTTGATTCCTTGACCAAGCTATTTGAAGAAAAGAATATAAATCAGATGAAGTGTAGGAACTCCGTGATCCTTCAAGAAATTGACTTGGATCAGTATTTCAGTAAGAAAAGTATAGGAGACAAAGGGAGATGAGGCTAAGGCTAGATCCAAGAGAATCATTGCATATTCTATTAAATATCATCTCGTCCCTCATGTGTCATCCCCGAAGACACCAAAAGGAAGTGTTCGATGCTATGATGAACCAGTCGAAGAAGAATAAGATACTATTATAACCACCTTGAATGGCCTCCCAACATCATGGGATTCATTCATTCGAGGAATGTGTGCCAAAAGGAAGTGATTACTTTCAGAAGAATCTAGGAAGAGCACACACAAGATGAAGCTAAACCCATAATAAGAGAAGATGGGAGCAACTGAAGATCAAGCGCTCACGATTCAAAGAATATCCCTCAAGTGATGAGGAATATGAAGAACCTCTTATCCATCTTAAGCATTTGGATAAGAAATGATGTTGTTATGAATGAAGAAGATGATGAAGCTGAAAGGAGCAGTCTACCCATGAAACAAATAAACATAAGTATTCAATTGTCATTTCATGATATTTTTTTTGTTATGCATTTGTTTATATTCAATTGATGTATTATGCATGATAGAATGTTTGCATTAATGACAGTATACTACTAATATGCATGTGATGGGTAAGTAGCTCATGGTGCTATATAACTCTCCATTGCTACTTATCTAGAATGAAACCTCTTTGCTGACATATTGGATTAGTTCACAATCTCAATGATGTCTTGGTAGAGATGGAAGGCATATAGAAAGTTTCCTTGAGATATGGATGAATGTTGTATTGGATAAAATAGTTGCATGATTATATCTTTATGCATAAGAATTTTCCATTATGAATATGCATTATGAAATGTTTCTAACCATACAACTGGTGCATTTGAGTTGTAGGAAAGATCGCGTACAATCACCTACAAGAAAAGAAGGCTGAGACTTGTTCTGAAGAACAAGTGACAACAGTTCAAGAAAGAATCCAAGATGAAGAACAATATGACGATACTTTCAGAGAAAGAAAGAGGCCTCAGAGACACTCTAGTTATGTGACACTGTTGAGCAACATCATTGATGCAGAGCCTTCCAGCTATGAAGAAGTAGCCAAGAAGAAAGTGATGGAGAATACCACTTCAAGAAGAATGATGTCTAGGATGCAGTATCGAGACCTGAAGTGAAGTCCGCAATGTCTTCCATATGGATCTACACGATCCAATATGCAGTAGATGGAAACATCGTGGGATACAAGGCAAAATTTGTAGCACGAGGCTTCTCATGGAAAGAAGGCATAGACTACGAGGAGACATTTGCAGCCACTAGAAGTTAAGACACGTTACAGGCATAATCATGTGTGCAAATGAAAGAAGGCATTGTACGAGCTCAGAAGAAACCCATGGGATAACACATACATGAGGATCTTGAAGATCACCTAGAGTGATGAATATCTTAACCTTTTTTACAATGTTGAAGATGAAATCCTATAGAGGATGACAAGCTCATAGATGGGTGTGAGAAGAACTTTTGAAAAGGTTCAATATGGAGGATCTTGGTATCCAGTGACCCTAGATGGATACATAGAATATTTGTAGCAAAGGAAGCTACTTCTCCCTCGAGTACAGAATGTTTCAATGCATAGAGTATGAAAGGTAGAGGGAGAATGATGCTCCGCTTCAGAGGGAGTGACTGCAGAAGATATTGAGGTTCGACATGATACAACGAGATGGAAATCTTACTGATGGATCTAGGATTTACTGAGAGTAAAGCAGATTCCAAACTTTACTTCAAGGTTGAAGGTGGAATACCAGTGATGCTCCAGTTATATGTCGATGACTTGTTCATAACAGAAAAGAGGAACTCATTAAAGTTGCAAAAAGGAGACTTGCTGCCAAGTTCAAGATGAAGGACTTGGATATGATGCACTACTTTCTAGGAATGGAGGTATGGAAGAATGTGGATGGAATCTCCCTGGGACAAGGGAAGTATGCAATGGATATCCTGAAGAGGTTCAGGATGATGGACTGCAAGGACATGACCACACCTATGGCATCGAACATGAAGCTATTGAGTGATGCTTCATCAGAGATGGTTGATACAACAATGTGTCATCAGATGTTTGGGTCATTGATGTACCTGATGAATACAAGACCAGATATTTTCTTTGTTGTGAACACATTGAGTTAGTTCCTAATGGATCCAATACATGTTCACATGATGGTTGCAAAGCATGCAGTGAGGTACCTGAAGGGTACAGTTGACTATGGGCTCAAGCATGAAGTGAATCACAAGATTAACTTGGAGGGTTATGTGGATTCAAATTGGGAAGTGCCATTGATAGGAAGAGCACTTCGGGGTGCTTCTTTAGTATGAGATCAGGTATGATCTCTTGGTTTAGCAGGAAGAAGTATTGCGTGGCGCTGAGTACAGCAGAGAAAAAATATGTTGCCACTTGCTCGGTTATTTGGGAGGTAGTATGTTTCTTTTGAAAACTACTATTTGATTTGATTGATCTGACTTGAATTTTTGTATGATGCATAGAGGAGTAGTGAAGCTCCAGTATGTGATCGAGATCGAGATCTCTCGAAAGAGGGAGGTCGAGCATAGTCGATGAGATAGGTTTTCTGAGCATAAAATCCTGGAAAAGCTCGTAGGTGGCTCAGACGTAAATGGCCCTGTAGGTTTTCCTCGGATGTAATCAGTCTTGGTGAAGCTCTCAGGTTATCCTTGGATGTAATCAGCCCTGATGTGATTCTATGCTAGAAATGGCCAAAGTGAAGTTTGAGTACTTCAAAGAGAAGCTTTATGTTCTCTAGATCGAGGTTCCTTCCAAGGGCAAGTGATGAGTCTGAGAGCCCTTCTGACATGGTGGTAGGCAGGTCCTCCCATGGTCAGATGGAAGTGTAGAGCCTTTCTAACTGGGTCATATGTAAGTGTGGATCCCTTCTGACATGGTGGTAGTCGAGTCCTCCCATGGTCATATATAAGTGTAGAGCCTTTCCTTGGATGATAGATGGTGTGTCCTATCATGCAAGTGGATGTAAGTGTAGAGCCTTTCTCTG
Organism: Pseudotsuga menziesii; assembly: GCA_001517045.1. Taxonomy (NCBI): domain Eukaryota; kingdom Viridiplantae; phylum Streptophyta; class Pinopsida; order Pinales; family Pinaceae; genus Pseudotsuga; species Pseudotsuga menziesii. Next base: position 173,072 of record LPNX011196246.1, read on the forward strand.
GATAGTAGATGGTGTGTCCTACCATGCCAATGGATGTAAGTGCTAAGCCTTTCCTTGGATAGTAGATGGTGTGTCCTACTATGCCAAAGGATGTAAGTGCTAGGCCTTTCTTACTGGGTCATATGTAAGTGTTGATCCTTTCTGACTCGGTCAGATATAAGTGTTGTGCCTTTCTGTGGATAGTAGATGGTGTGTCCTACTATGACAACAGATATAAGTGTTGTGCCTTTCTTTGGATATTAGATGGTGTGTCCTACTATGCCAGTAGATGTAAGTGATGGGCCTTTCCTTGGATGATAGATGGTGTGACCTATCATGCCAATGGATGTAATTGTTGGGCCTTTCCTCGGATGGTAGATGGTGTGTCCTACCATACTGATGGATGTGAGTGTTGGGTGTGCCTTTCTGACATGGATGTTGGATGTGTTCCTCCCATGGTCAGATAAAAGTGTTGGGCGTCCCTTTCTGACATGGATGTTGGATGTGTTCCTCCCATGGTTAGATGTAAGTGTTGAATAAGATGAATACCTAATTGGAGGCTAGGCCTACAACCAGCATGAAAAAGAGTTGGCTTTGTAGAACTTCCTATGACGAGAAGAATTGAGAGATAGCACCAGTTGATCGAGATAGCGGAAGCAGTGATGATGATGATGATCCAGCTTTGATGATGATCCATTGATGATCCAGTTTTGATGGTGATCCAATGATGATCTAGTTTCAATGATGATCCAGTAATGATCCAACTTTGATGATGATCCAGAGAAGGAGACTTGTGTCGATGTATTGTGTCAAGAGAATACCTTCCTAGTTAAGAGGGAGTGTTGATGTATTTGTAACTTCGGAATGTATTCACTTGTATATCTTATATTGTACCCCGATGTTCCTATTGGGAAAATCATTTGTATTTCATTATACCTCAGTGTTCCTATCGGGAGAGTCATTAATATAATAAAGTCATGTAACATCATTGAGGTTAGCCCTCCGTTGTAAGTCGGGGCAATAGTCCCCACAATTGAGTTGAGGTTAACCCTCCTTGTTGATCGGGAGGCAAAGTCCCCACAGTTATGGGGCACTATGGTTATTAGACTCTCCTAGAGATGTCGTCCCTGGTAAGTAATTGTCAAGTCAGAAATTAGTATAAATAAAGAGTGAGCTTCTCTATTTTACACACACACACTCACCTAGTTATAGCGCATAGGTGAGAGAGGAGGATCTTACATAAGTGAGAGAGAGAAGAGCTATTGGAGATCATCTTTCTGTCTTTGGGTTTTACTACTACATTGGTGCTCATTCTATCTCTGAGGAAGTTGCGGGGATTTCTCTTTTACGGTTTCCCCGAGGAAAATCTGTGTGTCTCTTGTCTCTGTTGTGCATGTTATTCTCTCAGATAAGATCATATTGCTTAAATGATAAAAATCTAACATGGTATCAAAGCTAACCTTAGAATAATACATTGTGTAACTGCAGAATCTAGGGCTTCTTAATTTTTGGGTCTCTCTCCACAATCCATCAGCAACGGAAGGCTAGGCTAACTCTCCATTGAAGGGCATATCTTTCTGTCGAAGCAGAATTTGATTCTGGGCATTTTCAGTTTTTGCTGCGGGGAATTAGGGCTCTTTACAGAAGAGGAATTTTTTAGTGATCCCAACATAGGATTTCTCTCCTCCTCAAAATCGAAGTTTAGAGAGCAAGGTCGAAGTTTTTGGTTGAGTAAAATGCTAGGAAAGTCAAACCCTAGTTTGACCCCGGGCTTGAAAAACCCTACTAAAACGGGTAGTTTTGGTACATTCGCTATATCTCGAGATTGAAGAAGTCTCAGGGGCCAAAGTTTTCACAGGCCGTAGATAAAATCCTCATGTACCGTGTTTAAAAATTTCAGCCTCAGATTCAGTATATTCTAGGAGATATGATTCCTCCAAATCAGGATTCCATCCTCTTCTAGGATTCATCCGTAAATAGGATACCTACGGATAATTGCTATATCTAGGGATACAAATGAGAAAATGCAATTTCTCAAGATGTTACAGATAGGGAAAGAACTATAATTTATGTGGTAAAATTTTCAGATGCAGATGATTAAACAGGGACACGTGGCAGTCAGTACACGTTAGCTATGATGAACAGTCTCGAAATAAGGCACCTTGGGAAAACACTAATAAGTCCCAATTGGTGAAACAAATTCTGCTCAAACCTATGGTTTTGGAAATAGGACAGGTGAGGCTACCGTCATGCAAAGCTTTAGATAGACAAGAGACATACTTTCAAAGACACCACAAACACATTATCAGGCATTTCTGTAGAGGAATTTGGAAAACTAGGGCTTCCTGTTCCGGGAGCTTCCCTCCACTGTTTTCAGAAAAGGAATACATTGGGAATATCTCCTTGAATAGGCCCATCTTTATATCTAATAATAAGTTTTAAATTCCAAGTTTTGAAAATTAAGTTTTCTCTAACAAACCCTAGATCAGTCAGAACCGGAACCAGGATGGACACCTCAAATCGGTAAGATCTAATCTTTTGTGTTTCCATTTGAGGTTCTCAGTTAAAATGTCTCATCACACTAGCCTGATGTCAAGCTTGGTGAATATGACAACTTCCAAGCATGGAAGTATAGGATCTCACTAGTTCTTGAAGAAAAAGAATTGGACACCTACATAAGTGGAGAGGTTCCAGTTCCATAGGAAGACAAGGCTAAAGCCTTACACAAGAAGAACTTGGTCAAGGCCAAGAGGATTATTGTTGATTCCATCACCTTATACCATAAGTGTCTTCCCTTAAGACACCTAAGCATATGTTTGATTCCTTCACCAAGCTATTTGAAGAAAATAATATCAATCGGATGAAGTGTAGGAACTCCGTGATCCTTCAAGAAATTGACTTGGATCAGTATTTCAATAAGAAAGGTCTAGGAGACAGAGGGAGATGAGGCTAAGGCTAGAGCCAAGAGAGTCATTTCATATTCTATTAAAGATCATCTCATCCCTCATGTGTCATCCCTGAAGACACCAAAAGGAAGTGTTCGATGCTATGACGAAGCAGTCGAAGAAGAATAATATACTATTATAACCACCTTGAATGGCCTCCCAAGATCATGGGATTCATTCATTCGAGGAATCTGTGCCAGAAGGAATTGATTACTTTTAGAAGACTCTGGGAAGAGCATGCACAAGATGAACCTCAACCCACAATAAGAGAAGATGGGAGCAACTGAATATCAAGCGCTCATGATTCAAAGAAGATCCCTCAAGCGATGAGCAATATGAAGAACTCAATTCTTGAAGAACCTCTTATCCATCTTAAGCATTTAGATAAGAAATGATGTTGTTATGAATGAAGAAGATGATGAAGCTGAAAGAAGGAGTCTACCCACACAACAAATAAAGATAAGTATTAAATTTTCATTTCATGATATTGTTTTTTGTTATGCATTTGTTTATATTCAATTGATGTATTATGCATGATAGAATGTTTGCATTAATGACATTATACTACTAATATGCATGTGATGGGTAAGTAGATCATTGTGCTATATAACTCTCCATTGCTACTTATCTAGAATGAAACCTCTTTGCTGACATATTGGATTAGTGCACAATCTCAATGATGTCTTGGTAGAGATGGAAGGCATCTACAAATTTTCTATGAGATATGGATGAATGTTGTATTGGCTAAAATAGTTGAATGATTATATATTTATGCATAAGAATTTTCCATTATGAATATGCCTTATGAAATGTTTCTAACCATACAATTGGTGCATTTGATTTGTAGGAAATATCACGTACAATCGCCTACAAGAAAAGAAGGACGAGACTTGTTCCGAAGAACAAGTGACGACAGTTCAAGAAAGAATCCAAGATCAAGAATAATATGACGATACTTTCAAAGAAAGAAAGAGGCCTCAGAGACACTCTATTTATGTGACAATGTTGAGCGACATCATTGATGCAGATCCTTCTATCTATGAAGAAGTATCCAAGTAGAAAGGGAAGTAGAATACCAGTTCAAGAAGAATGATGTCTAGGATGCAGTATCGAGACCTGAAGGGAAGTCCGTAAAGTCTTCCATATGGATCTACATGATCCGGCATGCAGTAGATGGCAACATCATGGGATACAAGGCAACATTCATAGCACGATGCTTCTCATGGAAAGAAGGTGCGCATAGACTATGAGGAGACATTTGAAACCACTAGAAGTTAAGACACATGACAGGCAGAATCATGTGTGCAAATGAATAAAGGCCTTGTACGAGCTTAGAAGACACCCATGAGATAACACATACATGAGGATCTTGAAGATCACCTAGAGTGATGAAGATCTTAACCTTTTCTACAAGGTTGAAGATGAAAGCCTATAGAGGATGAAAAGCTCACAGATGGGTGTGAGAAGAACTCTTGAAAAGGTTCAAGATAGAGGATCTTGGTATCCGGTGACCCTAGATGGATACATATAATATTTGTAGCAGAGGAAGCTACTTGTCACTCCGGTACAGAATGTTTCAATGCATAGAGTACGAAAGGCAGAGGGAGAATGATGCGCCACTTCAGAGGAAGTGACATTAGAATATCTTGAGGTTCAACATGATACAACGGGATGGAAATATTACTTATGGCTCTAGGCTTATTGAGACTAAAGTAGATTCCAACCTTTAATTCAAGGTTGAAGGTGGAATACCAGTGATGCTCCTGTTATATGTCGATGACTTGTTCCTAACAAAAAAGAGGAACTCGATAAAGTTGCAAGAAGGAGACTTGCTACCAAGTTAGAGATGAAGGACTTGGATATGATGCACTACTTTCTAGGCATGGAGGTATGGAAGAATGCGGATGGAATCTCCCTGGGACAAGGGAAGTATGCAGTGGATATCCTGAAGAGGTTTGGGATGATGGACTGCAAGGCCATGACCACACCTATGGCATCGAACATTAAGCTATTGAGTGATGCTTCATCAGAGATTGTTGATGCCACGATGTATCGTCAGATGATTGGGTCATTGATGTACCTGACAAATATGAGACTAGATATTTACTTTGCTATGAACACATTGAGCCAGTTCCTGACGGATCTGAGACATGTTCACCTGATGGTTGCAAAGCATGCAGTGAGGTACCTGAAGGGTACAGTTGACTATGGGCTCAAGTATGAAGCGAATCAGAAGATTAACCTGGAGGTTTATGTGGATTTAGATTGGGCAATGCCATTGATAGGAAGAGAAATTTGTGGTGATTCTTTAGTATGAGATCAGGTGTGATCTCTTGGTTTAGTAGGAAGAAGTCCTACGTGGCGCTGAGTACAGCCAAGGCAAAATATGTTGCCACTTGTTCGCCTATTTGGGAGGTAGTACGTTTCTTTTGAAAACTACTATTTGATTTGATTTATCTGAATTGCATTTTTGTATGATGTAGAGAGGAGCAGTGAAGCTCCAGTATGTGATCCATATCAAGATCTCTCGAAAGAGGGAGTTCTAGCATAGCCGGTGAAACAAGTTGTCTGAGCATAAAATTATAGAGAAGCTCGTAGGCCCGTTCAGACATAAACAGTCCTATAGGTTGTCCTCGGATGTAATCGGTCCTGGCGAAGCTTGCAGGTTATCATTGGACGTAATCAACCCTGATGTGATTCTATGCTAGAAATGGCTAGAGTGAAGTTCGAGTAATTCAGAGAGAAGCTTGGTGTTCTCCAGATCGAGGTTCCTTCTAAGGGGAAGTGATGAGTCCGAGAGCCCTTTTGACATGGTGGTAGGTGGGTCCTCCCATGGTCAGATGTAAGTGCATAGCCTTTCTTATTGCGTTAGATGTAAGTTTTAACACCCCGGTTTTGACCCCATTTGCATTAAATGTATATGATGTATATATTGTAATTAATCGTGTTGTGGAGCTAAAGGCAAAATCCCAACCATCGATTTATCATTTTATATTCTGGCGATTAAAATCATTGCCATAGGTATATTTCGTGCTAGCCAGCACAATATAATTTTGTCATCATGTAATTATGCAATTTAATTAAAAACCCCAACCAAATGCAACCATAATGAAAAGGGCATGATTTTCCTAAGGATAAGGAGGGGGAAGTGGCCAATGGGAAAAATCCAAATGTCAATGAGAGAACCCATCAAACAGTCAACTACCTTTCTTGTCTCATTCACCCAATCATTTAATTCTGCCAAGAATTGGTTGAAATAGTTATTGCATGCAGATGAGAAGAGTATGGGCAGCAATCAAATTTGGGGAAAACCCATTTTTGGGGAAAATCAATTTTGACTTTTGGAGCAAGAAAGCACCCAAAAATGCATGCCCATTTTCCCATACACCCACGTTCTTCATTTGCTCACACAGGGAAATCTTTGGAGATGTTTTTGACCTCCACGATTTGGGTTGCTATATGTTTTTTCTTCACGATTTTGGTCCTTGGACGTTTTCCCCTGTCATCATAAATCCATGTTGGGCTCTCTCTCAAACAGATGGAAGTTTCCTAAGTGTGAAATCCATGATTTTAGATTTGTTGTGTATTTCTTCCTCACGTGGATAGTCGTTCTTCATTTTGTGGAGTCTGAGAATTTCATTTTGTGATGTTCTTGTGGTTGGGTTCACCCCCAACGATTTCTATTGCATTTCCCCAATGTTTACCAAGCTGAAAATCATTCTTGTGTTGCTTAACGATTTTGAGGAGAGACCACATCCTCTTGAGTGTTGTTGATGAATTCGTTTTTGGCCATGTTAGGGCCAAAACGTCCATGGGATACGGTCTGTTGTTAGTGGGTTGTTCTTACCCTCCCTGGCAATTAATTTTGTGGCTGAATTGTTCTCCTCTACCCAGAAATGGTGTATATTGTTGTGTATGCAATTGGTCTTTGGACTGTGTAGGAGTGGAAAGGAATCTACTTGACAAGACTAGTGTTTTGCAGGAGCCTCATAGACAAAGCTAGAGGGTTGACTCTCTTCTCTACACCCCTTGAATAGCACTGGAAGGGAAGTCATGTCCTGAGGGACTGTGCAGCAGAGAAGGGAATGATTCCTTGTGTTGGGTGTGTGTGGATGTCTTAGGAGTCAAGCTAGTTCTAGTGTAGTCATCCTTAGCTCTTCAGTGAGCCCACTAGCTTAGAAGACAGTGCTTCCATCTCCTGATAACCTAATAAACCCAACTTGTTGGCTTGGTTATGTGTTGTTGTGTACTCTTGGTCTGATAAACCCAACCGTGTTGGCTTGACTGAGTTTTGACATATATTTGGCTATGTGTGAGCCTGCTTAGTTTCCTTATTCCTTATGGGAATCATTCCCATCTCGGGGGTGGTAGTGTTGCTGAGAGATTAAGGAGCACACTGGCCTATGGTTGGGTGGAACGTTGCAGCGACATAGCTGGTTGCGGATAAGATTCTTCGTAAGATAGGTATTATTGTCCATTTCATCTCTGCAATTGTATTTGTTGTTTAATAAAAATGATGAACATGCTAAATGCTTGAATGGAATGTAGTTTTCTTCTGTTGTATGATAAATAATTATGCATCTATGCATGTTTTAGTCCAATGAATTTCATTTTATGTTCATGGGGCTAGTTTCCCATATTGATAGTATGTAGGTAGCATCCTCTTCGTCGATCGGAGGGTCGGGGATGTTACAGTGTGGTATCAGAGATTCATTGCAGCATGGGCCTCAATGGGCCATGAAAAGCAATGACAAAGGCAAGGTTTCCCTTTGTCCAGCAAAGGAAAAAAGTGAAAGACGGGAAAATTTCAAAAAAAAAATTCTAAGTATGGAAAATATTGGATGACTTAGGCTGAAGTCCATCCGATACGTCGAATGAATTAGGTGGAAGTCCATCCGATACGTTGTATGACTTAAGTTGATTCCATCCAACAAAGAAACCCAGCAGGGAGAAATTTTGAAAATTTACTAAGTTCAAAATTTTACCAAAGGTCTCGGGTAGGTGGAGTCGAAGGCCTCGATTGGGAGGAGCCGAAGGTCTCAGCTAGGAGGAGCGAAGGTGTTGGAAAGGCTCACTAGAAGGGAGCTGACACAGCGATAGAAAGAGGAAGATGAGAAGAAAAATTCAAAATTTTTCTAAGTATAGGAAATCTCAGAAAAAAAATTCCAACGGCTCTCAGGTGAAGCTCTCCGAGGCATCTTGGATAACTTTCTGATGTCTCTCGGGAGAAGCTCTTCGAGGCATATCAAAAGAACTTCGTTGAAGTGGAGCCGAGGTGTCGACAAGGCTCGCTAGAAGGGATCCGATGCATCGAAAGAGAAAACAAGATTGATCTGCCGAAGCATCGGAAGGGACAGGAAGATCAAGTTGATGCGTCAGAAGACAGAGGAAGATCGAGTCGATGCGTCAGAAGACAGAGGAAGATCGATCCGATAAGGTGTCAGAAGACAGAGGAAGGTCAATCTGATAAGGCGTCGAAAGACAGAAGAAGATCGATCTGATAAGCATTGGAAGGGAAATGAAGATCGATCCACTGAGGTGTCGAAAAAATTGTCGGCAGTGACCCGATACATCGGATGACTTGTTGGGAAGGGATCTGATCAGATGGAAAAATATGAGTTTTTCAGTGGAAAATCAGGATTCCAGTGGAATTTACAGGTGCTGAAAAGGTGAAAATGGCAGCGATCTTATGCGCCATATTGTGCGAAAATCAAATATTTACAAAAAAAAAAACAAGGGTGCTGCCATAAGGGGGCAAGCCCCCTTGACTCTCGTTGTCCCCATGAGACCATCGTTCTTGGTGAAAAGAAAATTATGTGTTTTCACAAAAGTTGTCAATATATGATGTTCCAATGTAGGTAAGTAATTATGAACTCATGATATTTTTATGCCTCTAATAGTTGTGTTTGTTAACACATTTTGCAGAATCATAGTCACCTTCAAAGGCAACATTACGCATCGAATAGTTTCAAAAAAAAAATCATTCTTGGTTGGGCCAAGATGAGAATCGATGACATGAATGATGCACATTACCCCTATGAGTTCGAGGAATATGATATGGGAAAAAATGTAAGAGTTGTAAATGATGAGACAGAGTCCAACGGGAGAAGATTTCGAGATACTCCCCCAGATTTTGCAGCCACCATGAAAAGCCTAAGGGTGGATTTACAAAGTTGCAGAGAAGACAATGAAAGGATGCTTAAGGCTCAAGAAGAACAAAATTAGATAAATGCATCTATACTGCAGAGTTAGACAGACATCCAGGGAGAGATAAACTCTGGGCATCAGACAACTAATCCAGAAAGAAGCAAGAGTAGCGCCAAGGGAGATTCTCATAAAAGGTCCCATGTCTCTAGGAGGGCTTCCAGGGACAAGAGGAATACTCCATAATGGCCTACCAGTGGGTCATCTGATTCTGAAAAACCCAGTGGGGATTCAAGCTCTCCATCTCGTAGGAAAAAGAGGAGGAGACGTTACAAGAACAATTCACGAGATGAATGCAAAAAGGCAAGGCCTCCTACTTTTAATGGTGAGGTCAAGACTGGTCAAGAAGCTAAGGCTTGGCTTCTTGGGATGAGGAAGTATTTCCAAGTCCAATACTACTCCAGAAATATGAAAGCAAGGGTAGCTATATTCAATTTGACTGGAAGAGCATCCATATGGCGGGAACACCACAGATAAGTAAATAAGGTTAATGAAAGAAGAATTATGTGGAAACAATTCAAGAAGTATTTCAAGCAGAAGTACCTCTCTGATAGGTACTATGATGATAAGATTAAAGAATTCCATGAGCTGAGATTGGGACAGCAGAGTATGGAAGAGTATGCAAATAATTTCTTGGAACTATTGAGGTATGTCAGGTACATCAAAGATGAAAAAGTGAAGATCCAGCGTTTCCTGAGTGGATTGCCTCAGTCTTACAAAGACAGAATTGAGTTTTATGAACCTAGAACTCTTGAAGAAGCAATAAGGAAGGCTAAGTATTGCTATGAGCAAAGCAAGGTAAACCTGATTATCATAAGACATGGAAGGACAAAAATAATAAGTATAACCAAAGGAGAAAAGGTTTCAAACCTTCGAACTTCAGGAATTAGCAAAAGCAACCATCACAAGCTAAGAAGCAGCCAGCCAGAGTCATGGGATAAAATCCTAGAGATCCACAGCAGAACAGGGAACCTCTCCAATGTTGGAAATGTGGAGGACCCCACTCGAGAATGAGAGTGCAAGGCCAGCTTACAACATTCAAGAAGCAGAAACAGTGGGTCAAGTAGCAAGGGTCGTCCCTAGGATTTATGAAACACTGGAGGACCACCAGGTAGATCATCAGTCAACTATGGTTGAAGTTGCAGGTAAGATTGTTGAACAATCTATTTCTATTTTGATTGACCCTGGTTCTACTCAGAGTCACATTACTCCTAGAGTAGTGGATATTTGTGCTTTTAAGAAATTAAAACATAGCAAATCTTCATTAGTTAATCTAGCCACTGGAACTAAGAGAAAGGTTAGTGAAGTGGTAGAGAAATGTCCATTGGTCATGAACAGATCGGTCACTTGTGTAGATCTGAATGTTCTACCACTTGATTCCTATGATGTTCTCATTGGAATGGATTGGTTAGAAGGTTACAGGGTAAAACTTGACTATTATAATAAGGATTTTGAGTGCTTGGATGAAGAATGAAACCCAAGGATTGTGAAAGGCATTCCAAAGGTGATTTCTGTGAGGCAGGTTTCAACAATGCAGTTAAAGAAGTTCTGTAGGAAAGGTTTCCAGTTGTATGAAGCTCATATTTTGGAGGCAATAAAGGATGAAACTCCTAGGTTGGAGGACTTTCATGTGTTGCAAGAATTCAGGGATGTGTTTCCTGATGAGATTCTAGGGCTTCCTCCAAAGAGGGACATTGATTTCACAATTGAACTTGTGCCAAGAGCAGCACCAATATCCAAGACACCCTATAGAATGAGTACACCGAAAATTCTAGAGCTGAAGATGGAACTGCAAGAGTTGTTGGAGAAGAAGTATATCAAGTCGAGTGTGTCTCCTTGGGGAGAACCAATTCTGTTTGTAAACAAGAAAGATGGTACACTCAGGTTGTGTATTGATTACAGGAAATTGAACAAGATTACTGTGAAGAACAAATAGCCGTTTCCTAGGATTGATGACCTCTTTGATCAAATGAGAGGAGCAAAGGTATTTTCCAACATTGACTTGAGGTCTGGTTACCATTAGGTGAGAATCAAGGATGAAGACATTCATAAGACAGCCTTCAGAACAAGGTATGTACATTATGAGTTTGTAGTGGTACCATTTGGTCTCACAAATGCACCAACTACATTTATATGCCTTATGAATAGTGTCTTCAGTAGGTATTTGGACAAGTTTGTTCTTTTTTTCCTTGATGACATTCTTATTTATTCTAAGAATGAGGAAGAGCATGAAGAGCATTTGAGATTGACATTGCAATTGCTCAGGGAACATCAGCTGTATGCAAAGCTGAGCAAGTGTGACTTCTATAGAGATAGAATTCAGTATTTGGGTCACATTATCTCAAAAGAGGGTATATCTGTGGACCCTGAAAAGATTGAAGCCATTATGAATTGGCCTACTCCAAGAAATGTGACAGATGTAAGATCTTTTATGGGACTTGCAGGATACTATAGGAGATTCATGCCATCGCTTCTTTGCAATAGAAGGGGATAAAGTTTGAAAAGACATCAGGGTGTGAAGAAAGCTTCCAGCAGTTGAAGAATATTCTCACCAGTGCACCAATATTGAAAGTTGCAGACCCAGAGAAAGATTTTGTGGTATGTACCGATGCATGCGGACAAGGGCTCGAAGGAGTCCTTATGCAAGACAGCCATATGATATGTTACAAGTCAAGAAAGCTGAAGGAGCATGAAAAAAACTACGCCACTCATGATCTAGAGCTTGCAGCCATAGTACATGCTCTCAAGATGCGGAGGCATTACTTGATGGGAAGAATATTTGAGCTAAGGACAGACCATTGTGGTCTGAAGTATTTGTTTGATCAGCCTACTTTGAATGCTAGGAAATCTAGATGGCTGGATTTTTTATGTGAGTTTGATTTTGAAATCAAGCACACAAAGGGAAAAGAGAATAAGGTAGCTGATGCACTCAGCAAGAAGGTGCAGGAAATGCATGTGGCATCTCTCAGTATTTTCCAATAATATTTGAGACAAAAGATTGTTAGTCATACTACTGAAGATGAAATGTATGTGTAGGTAAAAGAAAATTTGCAGCAGCAAAGTATTGAGAAGGGGTATGAGGGATATAAATTGGAAGAAGATGGACTTCTTACTTATAAAGGCAAAATTTATATCCCAAATGTAGCAGAGTTGAGGAGAGTTATTATGGATGAAATCCATCAAGCTCCATATTCTGGTCACCCATGATATCAAAAGACAATTGCTACATCCAGAAAACAATACTTTTGGCCAGGAATGAAAAAGGACATGTCTAAATATACTTCAAGGTGCCTGAAATATTAGCAAGCAAAGGTTGAGCATCAACACCCAATTGGTTTGCTGCAGCCTTTTCTAGTTCCAGAATGGAAATGGGTAGTTATTTCCATGGATTTTATTACAAGATTTCCAATGACTTGGAGACAACATGATTCCATCATGGTTGTGGTGGACAAGTTGATAAAGGCAGCGCATTTTATACCAGTTAAATCTACGCAAAGACTGATGACATTGCAAAGATCTTCATGAAGGATATTTTCAAATTGAATGGATTGCCTAAGGAAATAGTCTCTAACATAGATGTCAAGTTCACTTTCAATTTTTGGAAGGGGTTGTTTGCAGATTTGGGTACGAAGTTGAACTGCAGCATTGCATACCATCCTTAGACTGATGGGCAGACATACAGAGTTAACCAAGTGCTTGAAGACATTCTTTGCATGTATGTGATGGATAAACCAAGCAAGTGGGAAGATTACTTACACTTGGTAGAGTTTGCTTATAGCAATGGACAGCGAGCATCCTTGGGGATGAGTCCGTATGAAGCTTTGTGTGGCAAGAGGTGTAGGACACCAGTGACTTGGGATAATCTAGTGAACAGGGTTGTGCTTGGTCCAGAATTGCTCAAGGAGATGGAGCAAGAGGTTGTAAAGATCAGGCAGAATCTGAAACCAGCTCAGGATAGACAAAAAATTTATGCAGATAACCATAGGGTAAACAGAGAGCTCAGTGTAGGGGATCATGTTTACCTCAGAGTGAGTGCAAAGAAGAGTTCCTTGAATCTTGGAAGTTGTGCCAAGTTGTCACCAAGATATTGTGGGTTGTTTGAAGTGCTTGAAAGAATAGGTTCAGTTTCATATAGACTTGCATTGCCTGCTAACACTAGAGATCATAATGTTTTTCATGTTTCTTTGCTTAAGAAATATGTACATGATCCTAACCATGTGATAAATTGGGATGTGATTCAGGTGGAACCCGAGGGAGAGTTCCAAATAAATCCAATGCACATCCTCAACAAGAAGGTCACAATGCTCCAGAACCGATCCATAGGGCAGGTAAAGGTGCAATGGGAGCACTACGGTCCTGAAGAGGCTATGTGGGAGCTGTAGGATGCCAAGCGATTGGCACATCCATTTTTGTTCAATTCTGTGAAACACTGAGGTAGTACCAGTGTAGCATTTTGTTCAATTTTGTAAAGCACTGAGGACAGTGCTATTGAAGGGGGAGGGGAATGTAACACCCCGGTTTTGACCTCATTTGCATTAAATGTATATGATGTATATATTGTAATTAATCATGGTGTGGAGCTAAAGGAAAAAGCCCCGCCATCGATTTATTGTTTTATGTTTCGGCGATTAAAATCATTGTCGAAGGTATATTTCGTGCTAGCCGGCACTATAATTTTGTCATCATGTAATTATGCAATTTAATTAAAAACCCCAACCAGCTATGTCAATGCAACCATAATGAAAAGGGCATGATTTTCCTAAGGATAAGGAGGGGGAAATATTTAACCTTTAGGGCCAATGGGGAAAAGCCAAATGTCAATTTGAGAACCCATCAAACAGTCAACTACCTTTCTTGTCTCATTCACCCAATCATTTAATTCTGCCAAGAATTGGTTGAAATAGTTATTGCATGGGGATGGGAAGAGTATGGGCAGCAATTTCGAATTTAGGGAAAACCCGTTTTTGGGGAAAATCAATTTTGACTTTTGGAGCAAGAAAGCACCCAAAAATGCATGCCCATTTTCCCATACACCCATGTTCTTCATTTTCTCATGCAAGAAATCTTGGGAGCTGTTTTTGACCTCCACGATTTGGGTTGTTGTATTTTTTTTCTTCACGGTTTTGGACCCTGGACGTTTTCCCCCATCATCAGAAATCCACGTTGGGCTCTCTCTCAAATGGATGGAAGTTTCCTGAGTACGAAATCCATGATTTTGGATTTGTTGTGTATTTATTCCTCACGTGGACAGTCCTTCTTCATTTTCTGGAGTTTGAGAATTATGTTTTTGTGATTTTCTTGTGGTTGGGTTCTCCCCCAACGATTGCTATTGCATTTCCCCAATGTTTACCAAGCTGAAAATTGTTTTTGTGTTTCCCAACGATTTTGGGGAGAGACCACATCCTCTTGAGTGTTGTTGATGAATTCGTTTCTGGCCATGTTAGGGCCAAAACGTCCTTGTGATATAGTTTGCTGCTAGTGGGTTATTCTTACCCTCCCTGGCAATTAATTCTGTGGCTGAATTGTTCTCCTCTACCCAGAAATGGTGTATATTGTTGTGTATGCAATTGGTCTTTGGACTGTGTAGGAGTGGAAAGGATTATGCTTGACAAACCTAGTGTTTTGCAGGAGCCTCATAGACAAAGCTAGAGGGTTGACTCTCTTCTCTACACCCCTTGAATAGCACTGGAAGGGAATTCATGTCCCGAGGGACTGTGTAGCAGAGAGGGGAATGATTCCTTTTGTTGGGTGTGTGTGGATGTCTTAGGAGTCAAGCTAGTTCTTGTGTAGGCATGCTTAGCTCTTCAGTGATCCCACTATATTAGCAAACAGTGCTTCCATCTCCTGATAACCTGATAAACCCAACTTGTTGGCTTGGTTATTTGTTGTTGTGTACTCTTGGTCTGATAAACCCAACCATGTTGGCTTGACTGAGTTTTGACATATCTTTGGCTATGTGTGAGCCTGCTTAGTTTCCTTATTCCTTATGGGAATCATTCCCAAATCGGGGGTGGTAGTGTTGCTGATATATTAAGGAGCACACTGGCCTATGGTTGGGTGGAACGTTGCAGTGACATAGCTGGTTGTGGAGGAGCTTCTTCATAAGATAAGTATTCTTTTCTATTTCATCTCTGCCATTGTATTTGTTGTTTAATAAAAATGATGAACATTCTAAATGCTTGAATGGCATGTAGTTTTCTTCCGTTGTATGATAAATAATTATGCATCTATGCATGTTTTAGTCCAATGCATTTCATTTTATGTTCAAGGAGCTAGTTGCCCGGGTTGATAGTATGTAGGTAGCGTCCTCTTTGCCGGTCGGAGGGTCGGGGATGTTACATAAGTGCGGAGCCCTTCTAACATGGTGGTAGGTGGGTCCTCCCATGGTCAAATGTAAGTCCAGATCCTTTCTAACTGAGTCAGATGTTAGTGCAGAGCCCTTCTGACATGGTTGTAGGCGGGTCCTCCCATGGTCAGATATAAGTGCAGAGCCTTTCTTTGGATGATAGATGGTGTGTTCTATCATGCCAGTGGATGTAAGTGTGGAGCCTTTCTCAAGATGGTAGATGGTGTGTCCTACCATTCCAGTGGATGTAAGTGCTAAGCCTTTCCTTGGATAGTAGATGGTGTGTCCTACTATGCCAGAGGATGTAAGTGTTGGTCCTTTCTGACTGGGTCATATGTAAGTGTTGATCCTTTCTGACTGGGTCAGATGTAAGTGTTGAGCCTTTCTGACTGGGTCAGATATAAGTGTTGTTCCTTTCTCTGGATAGTAAATGGTGTGTCCTACTATGCTAGCAGATATAAGTGTTGTGCCTTTCTCTGGATAGTAGATGGTGTCTCCTATTGTGCCAGTAGATGTAAGTGTTGGGCCTTTCCTTGGATGATAGATGGTATGTCCTATCATGTCAATGGATGTAAGTGTTGGGCCTTTCCTCAGATGGTAAATGGTGTGTCCTACCATGCTGATGGATGTGAGTGTTGTGTGTGCCTTTCTGACATGGATGTTGGATGTGTTCCTCCCATGGTTAGATGTAAGTGTTGGGCGTGCCTTTCTGACATGGATGTTGGATGTTTTCCTTCCATGGTCAGATATAAGTGTTGAAGAAGATGAAGACCTACATGGAGGTTGGGCCTACAACCAACATGAAAAAGGGATGACTCTATAGAAATTCCTATGACGAGAAGAATTGAGAGATAGCACTAGTTGATCGGGATAGCGGAAGCAATGATGATGATGATGATCCAGCTTTGATGATGATCCAGTTTTGATGATGATCTAGTTTTGATGATGATCCAGTGATGATGCAGTTTCAATGATGATCTAGCTTTGATGATGATCCAAAGAAGAAGACTTGTGTTGATGTATTGTGTCAAGAAAATACCTTCCTAGTTAAGAGGGAGTGTTGATGTATTTGTAACTTCAGAATGTATTCACTTGTATATCTTATATTTTACCCTGATGTTCTTATCGGGAGAATCATTTGTATTTCATTGTACCCCAATGTTCCTATTGGGAGAGTCATTAATATAATAAAGTCATGTAAAGTCATTGAGTTTAACCCTTTGTTGTAAGTCGGGGCAATAGTCCCCACAATTGAGTTGAGGTTAACCCTCCTTGTTGATCAAGGGGAAAATTCCCCACAGTTATGGGGAACTAGGGTTATTAGACTCTCCTAGAGATTTCGGCCCTAGTAAGTAATTGTCAAGTCAAAATTAGTATAAATAGAGAGTGAGCCTCTCTATTTTACACACACACTCACCCAGCTATAGTGCATAGGTGAGAGAGGAGGATCTCACACAAATGAGAGAGAGAATAGTTGTTGGAGATCATATTTCTGTCTTTGGGTTTTACTACTACCATTGGTGCTCATTCTATCTCTAAGGAAGTTGTAGGGTTTTCTCCTTTATGGTTTCCTCGAGGAAAATCTTTTTGTCTCTTGTCTCTTGTTATTGATTGATGTGCATGTTATTCTCTCATATAATATCCTAAGATCATATTGCTTAAATGATAAAAATCTAACATAAAGAATGCACTTTATGGAACTACCAAACTGCTCAGTTTGGATCTTCCTCTTTTAAGACAATGGACTAGGTCCATAAGTCTTGATTCTTCATGTGCACAAATCTAAGGACATGAGGCTTCACAGGGCCCAAAAAATTGTATTTTTTTTACTACTTCCTCGGATCATATTGAATTGTCAGATTAGTCCTTGGAATGGGTGTTAGGTGCAATCCTTAATTTTTCACTCAACTGGCTGCTCCCCCTATCATGTAGACGTCTTCATTCACTGAGCTCCCCCTAAAATTGCGATGGTGAAGATGATGATGATGATGATGATGACGAATATGATAATGATGATGAAGATGATGAAGATGATAATGAAAATGATGATGATGATGATGATGAAGATGATGATCATGATAATGGAGATGCTGATGAATTGGATGATGATGATGTTGATGATGAATATGATGATGAAGATGAAGATGATGATGATGATGACGACGAATACGATGATGATGATCAAGATGATGATGGTGATAATGAAGACGTTGATAATGAAGATGATGATTATGATGATGATGATAAGGAAGATGATGATGATGAAGAAGATCATGATGACGATGATGACGACGACAATGATGATGATTATGAAGATGATGATGATGATGATATTGATGAAGACGACAAAGACGATGGTGGTGATGATGTAAAGGATGATTATGAGGATAATGATGATGATCATCATCATCGTTGTTGTCTTCATCACCATCATCTTCGTCGTCTTCATCATCATCATGATCATGATCATGATCATCATCGTCGTCATCATCGTGTTCATCCTTGAAGGGACTTATGTATAGGATCTCACTATAAGAAATGAAACCAATACAAATTATGAGAAAATCCTAGTTAAATTAAATTAAATTAAATTAAACTACACTAAATTAAAAACATAGAGTTGTTTAACTATAATTAATTTAAAATGCAGACAAATATAAAATATGAAAATTAAAAAAAAAAAACCCAAAATAAACTAAACAAAAGATAAATAAAAAAATAAAAAAACAAAACAAAACACAAAATATAAAATATGCAAATAGCACCTACGCACTAGCTCATTAGCAAAACAACAACGAACAAGTTCACTCCATTGCACTAGTTCATTAGCATCATCCAGAGCACTGGTAAATCGAGGAGAAGGGGATACCAGTCTAGAGGATACTGGCGTTCCCAGTGGAGGCAATTCGGCTGCAGTCCAAAAGATACCGACTTTCCCACGAGAGGCAATCTGGCTGCAGTACATAGGATAACAAAGGGTCTAATGAATTTTGTAAGCCCATTAACCCTAGCAGCATAGGAATTTGGGAAAAATACGTCAAATTTCCAAACCAATACACATTCGGTACAGTCACACTGAAATTATAATTTATTTGTTGTGCTACCATCACTTCTATTATCGGTGGAGCTAGTAATGGTTTTCTATTATTGGAGCGTCTGAAGATCCTCCTTAAATTCAGGGAAAATACATATGGATTGAGCACTGCAAGCCAGTCATTCTCTTGTATAATTTTATGAATTATGGCACAATTTGCAAGATTTTGTAATTTTATTCTATTTAATGGTCTGGAACAGTGTGCAGAGTTCTATAGGAGCTATAATCTGAACTGGTTCAACCGCTTCTGTCAAAACTTTGAACCTGGTACGTGTTTCTTCTAAGCATTTAATTTTGCTTTAATAATTAGTTTTACCTCGATTATGGCACAAATTACAAGATTTTGTTATTTTATTCTATTATATGTCTAAAACATTCTATAGAGTGCAATCTTGTGTAATCTTATTCTATTTAATGGTCTAGAACAAAGTCCTCTATGAGCTATAATTTGAAATGATTCTGTCGAAACTTGAACATGATACCTCTTTCTCCCTTAAAGATGCATTTAATTTTGCTTTGATAGTCTGTTTTACATGGATTATGGCACACTTTTCAAGCTTTCATGATTTTTTTCTATTATGGGTCTAAAACATTTTGTAGAGTGCCATAGGAGCTGCAATTATAATGACTAGGTACAATTCAACCTAAGACCTATTTCTGCTTTAAAGAAGCATTTTATTTTATTTTTATGCTCACTTTTACCTGAATTACAACACACTTTGCAAGTTTTTCCCATTTACTGGTTTGGATTTTGGAACAATGTATAGTTCCTTGAGACTCGTGGGCTATAATTTGAATTGACTCCAGTAAATTGACCATCATACCTCTTTCTTCTTTAAAGACACATTTGATACAAGTATTATTTTTCAACGACACTTATATATTTTTGCCTCCGTTTGGAATATACCATGGTAGTTAGTGTGGTCGCCTCTGTTTCGCATATCTCAAAGAGTCTGAAGGTTATCAAGAATATTGTAGCCTGTGTGTGTCTTCATTAAACCCTCTGCGAGCATTTCTTCCTTAAATATATGCTGTGTAATTTCAATCACATCATATCTTCCAAAATACTAACCTTACATCCTTCTCAACATATGCAGAATTCCCTTTATAAATTTATGTTTATTAATTTCCTATAGTTTACTCTTTTATTTCACCAAGACTGTACAGGCGTACTTTTCCAACTTTTGGAAGACTTATATTTTTCACATCTTGAACATATTTAAACAAACTGAGGGTATGGCTAGGTATCCACCTCAACTAGGAACAAGACGATTTCACCTTAAAACCTTACTAACAAACACACAGTCTCTGGCAGTCACTTTAAAATGGTCTGTCAAACTACTCAATTCAACACTTAGTCAATTTTGTTAGACCCTGTTCATTATTGTTCCAGGAGACATTTTGGCATACTCATATCTCACACGTGTGAACACCCAGAGGGAAACTGAGATCATGAGAGGATGCCCAGATCATCAAAGAATGGACCCATAACATCTGATGAATTTATCAGTTAAAGAGCTGACTCTGGCGTGCATTTCCAAGTGGTCTCTCAACCTCATGTTTTCAACACTTGGTCAATTTTTCATATTTTTGGATATGCAAGCTAATGTTTTTATCTATTTTGGCAGTCTATATTTTTCTCATGTGGTCACCATAAAAGAAACTAAGAACATGGCTGCACCTTCTGATGAATTTATCATCACTCAGACAGGATTTGGCAGGCATTTCCAAATGCCTCTTCAACCTTGTGATTTGACACCCTAGGTCTCAAAGGTGATTTCAACTTTTCATCAAACTTGGAGTGTAAGACATCCAATGGATGGAGGACAACCAGATGAATCCATTAAGACCAGTTTCATCCTCTGGAACTACTTTCTCTGTCCTCGACGAGCATTTTACTGAAGTATGATGTAAAAGCTGCTTAAGGCCTTGTTTTGGCAAATCCATAATTTCTGCCTCAGGTACTTTCAAGTCAAAGTAAGAACATGGTTAGGTAGACAACACAACAAACTACAAGATGCACATATGGTGCGGGGATTTCTTTCAACCCACAAATTATGATGGGCATTCTCCTAGAGAAACTTGTCTAATTTGACCAAAAATAACTTCTTTTGGGAGGCCTGTATCATCTTCCTCAAAGAGTTGTTTGGAGAATTGGTTCCATGGTTGGATAGATACTTCAACCAACTATGGGATGGCAGGCCATGGCAGGAATTTTCTCCTTCTTATGAAATATGGTGGGAATTTTCATAAGACTACTACTATAGGACAATTTTTCACCACTTAATCTTTTTCCAACTTTATCATACATTTCTATGCCCATCAACAGTTCTTTTTTCATTAATGAACATCTCTAGGATATGTCTGTCCATAATCATCAGTTCACCAAATGTCACCAATTATCCATTCATATATTGACATCAATTCCAACACATTCAACTGGCATATTGCCAACAATGATTCCCAAGAGGATGGAGATGAGAGGTTACCCATCATCATCTCAACCTGAATATGTAACTTAGTCATTTCTAAAGCCTTAGATATTGCTAGGTCATCATTAGTGAAACTCTCCCATTGAAGTGATAAGGATTTGAATAACATAGCCTTTTTATGGGGTCCAATGAGCCCTTACTTATCTCGAATCGAGACTGGAGATTCTTTTCCATATACTATAACTTTTCATGTTGTTTCCCTTGGCTTTGAGGTTGAAACTATAGAGAAAGGACATTTGTAGGTCTCATCCATTGTCACAAGAAATCAATACTTAGTTACTACTTGTGTTAGTTCCTAATGAATAATGAATGACATGTTACACTTTGGAATGATGATCATATAATCTTATTTTTTTAAATTAAAATTGCATGTTTTTGTATTTATAAGATGCCTATTCCTGTATTTTAGTCATACTTGATTTTTTTGTTACGTGTTTTTTCCGTATCGTATTCGAATCCGTACTCGAATATTGCTACTATAGTTTTGACTGTTTACTTTGTATTTTCTGAGGATTTATATGAAATATAGGTTGTATTTGAGGTGCAAAATGACCCATGACGACATTTTTCTCATCAAATTCCATCCTTGAACCCATCCATCACCCATTTGATAGATAACGGGCCTGAACCATACCATCACGACTAAACAAATTTGGGATTTCCCTGTTCCAGAACACCGTAGCAATGGTAAGAAAATGATCTTGGGTAGTGTAAGACGATTCAGGGTTGTGATAAGACTATTCCAGATCCAACATCACCCTATCCATGTCCATGTGTAAAACCACTCAAAACTACCTATAATTGGTCTAAATTTGGTGACATTTCACAATGTTATCCTATTTTTTAAAAATCAGGCACATAGTTAGAGAAGGAGTACCTTGCACGAGGAAACTTGCATATCAAACCACTGTGGAAGAGGGAGTGTTAGACTAATGTCACCGAGTTTTGGTGGGCAATCCATGAATGAAGCAATATGACTATCGTCCGTTCCAAATTGAATCTCTAACATGATCTATATGAGGGGGAACCCCATACCTCTTTGCATGCATTAACTAGTCAAGTGGCCCAAGAAACACACTTCTATATTTGTGTTGTGAACAAATTCCAAACCAAATCAAATCGTGTCTTATACTTAAAAATAATTCAAATATAAATAACTCTAAAAGAAATTACACCTTTGAGAGAAAAATAGATTTTGGTAAAGTTTTTGGGAAGAAAAAACTTTTGATATTAAAACATTACAAGTAAATATATTTGCACGCTAAATTATATCCGCTTGGGAGCTTATATTCTTGTTTTATAGAGTGTAGGTACCACCAAATAGGTATCTATCAGATCTATATTACTCGAGTGATGGTGAAGATATACTCAGAGAGGTTGAAAGTGATACGTGTTGTACTAGATCTACCGGTTCTATACCAACTAGGTCTGAAAAGGTAAGGAAAAGATTCCATAGACGCATGCAATATTTTATTTCCAATGGAGGGTCATGTAATTATGATGCTGAGAGCATAAGTGACATTGAGTTTCCCTTAAGGTATAGACATCTAGTGCAACGATGGGTACCTAATAAGCTACCTCAAGTGGACACAGATCTCTTCATCAATGAGAGGATGTATCACATTGCTCCTTCGTCTTTACATGGATTGGGGATATTTTCCATGGATGGCATAAAGGTCGGATATGGAACTATAACTAAATTGATGGAGTATGTCAGACCATTATACAGATACAATAACTTGTTGATCTTGGTCCAATATACTCGAAGTATGAGGAGATACAAAGTTGCCGCAAATTATATACAACTAGCAGAACACAATAAAAACAAAGGGGCGACTATGTATATTGATGGGAGACCAAAAGCGTCCGGAAACATTGTTGGATTTATAAATAGTACACGGCCAGTGATAGCAACTAAGAAACCAAATTTCAAATTTTAGGGACACGAAGAACATCGTATATTTGTATGTGCAACAAAAACAATACTTCCAGGTGAAGAGTTGTTGATCGATTACAACTTAAATCGAATAGATGTGGCTTCCATGGTCCAAGGTAACCGTGGAAGGTCACACACTATGCCTCATCAGGTAAATTCTAAATATAGTAACTAAACATGACTACAATAACTAAATGTTTCAATTTTTCCTGTTAACATTCGATTTCCACCGATGACATTCTTTTTTTAGTGCATATTATGAATATTTCCATGTGATAACATGCTTATTACACTGTTATGCTTATCTCATTTTTTTATGTTACAATTATTGACTCAAATTTTATTGATCGATTTTTTTTTTCAGGGTTGCAGCAGTGGAAATCCAGGGTGATCGTGGAAGGTCACAATCTATGCCTCGTGAGGTAAATGTTAAATATAGTAAATAAATATGACATCAATAAATAAAAAAATCGATTTTTTCAGTTAACAATCAATTTTCACTGTTACCATTCGCTTTTGTCGTGCTTATTGTGAATATTTCCATATGATAACATGCTTATTACATTGTGGCAGGGGTCTGCTCATCCCCATGGAGAAGAACATGTATCTCCTCCTTCGAAGGTAAAAGTAAATATTATTGCAGTATCTCGTTTTTGTTTATGTTGCAATTATTGACTCAACTAAATATAGTAACTAAATATGACTACAATAACTAGAAACTCCAACCCCAGAAGATTTCTGTGACAACATGCTTATTACACTATGGCAGGGGTCTTCCCATAGTCGTCATGGAACAGAATGTGTGTCCTCTACTTCCATGGTCCAGGGTGACCGTGGAAGGTCACACTCTGTGCCCCATCAGGTAAGTGTTAAATATAATAACTAAATGTTGAGATTTTTTTTAGTTAACATTCAATTTCCATTGTTACCATTCTCTTTTTTCATGCTTATTGTGAATATTTATCCTAAAAACACAGACCTGTTGCTCCCACAATCCGAGCCCTCTCCTTTATCAAACACAGGTCTGCATTATTTATTGCATACCTCGTATGCCCTAGATTCCTTCTCTGCACACTCAAAAAAGAAAACAAGTTAGTATTTCAAACTATTTAGATGATGGTGTATTTTGTAAAATATATCTTATTGATTTGATTAGTTTTCTTCCCTATTCGCATTAGTTTGCTGGGTAAATGTAAGTCTGATTTTTTACTGAGATCTGGAACCTTACATCTCTGAATGCACAGTGATATAATTCTGACATTATTTTGCTGAGTATTGTTTTGGATTTTCTTAGTACTAATTATTTCTATTGAGAGTTGGGTGATGGTAAGGGACTTGATGATTTTATATTTCAGAGCTTACATACAGGATCGAGTGAATGATAATA
The DNA here is from genome assembly GCA_001517045.1 of Pseudotsuga menziesii. Classification (NCBI taxonomy): domain Eukaryota; kingdom Viridiplantae; phylum Streptophyta; class Pinopsida; order Pinales; family Pinaceae; genus Pseudotsuga; species Pseudotsuga menziesii. The sequence continues at coordinate 197,455 of LPNX011196246.1, forward strand.
ACATTATGGTTAGCTTGGCACTAAATTTCCATTAAGTTAGTATTTTATCTATGCTATCACATACATAGATCTGGAAATCATATGGTAAATGGAACTTTAATCTATTAACACTAGTTATTGGTTGCACTATTTTACACGTTCTGATTACTGTGATGATAAACTTTCAATTGTTGCATGGCACATATGTGGACCATAAATTCATATGTTTAGATCTTCAAAGGTAGTATATAAAGTGATGTTATTACATGAGGAGTGTCTCCAAGGAAATTATGATATGGTTTCTAAACTACAAATTGCATGCTCAACTGTGCAACCCACTTCTCAGTGCCAAAAGGTAATTTCTGATGAATTTTTTGCTACATGAGATCATTCCTAGTAATAGAATAGAAATAAGTTGTCAGTTTTTTGTTGACTAACATGTCTCTTTCCCATCATGTGCTTAGGGGACTGTTTGTATCTTATGGGCATATTTGATACTAACTTGACCAATTTTGGCCATGCTTGAGGTGGTTGCATAAGAAGGATCAACTTTTCATATTCACCTCTTCCCATAATGAGAAACATCAAAACAACTTACCACCAGTTGGCACTACAAAGATCCTACACAGATTTTTTAGGTGAACAACTACTCTTTTTCCCTAGGGGTTGAGTTATTTTTTTATTATTTATTTATTCAATAAAGACGAATTCAATGCACCTTATTTTTTTGTAGTATGATGAATTATCACTAGCATATCTTCACATGTAGTAGAGCAAGTGATGATATTTCACGAGGAGTTTCTCCAAGGAAATTATGATATGGTTTCTAAACTACAAATTGCATGTGCAACTGTGCAATCTGCTTCTGATCAATGCCAAAAGGTGATCTATGATGATTTTTTTGTTATATGAGATCATGCATAGTAAAATAATAAAAATAAGTTGTCAATTTTTTGTTGATTAACATGTATCTTTCCCATCATGTGCTAAAGGGACTTTTTTTCTTTCAGGCATATTTGGTACTAACTGTAACACCCCGGTTTTGACCCCGTTGCATTAAATGTACATGATGTATATATTGTAATGGATCGTGGTGTGGAGCTAAAGCACCATCGATTTAGTTGTGTTATGTTTCAACGAACGGAATCGTTGCCGATGGTCTATCGTGGTATACGGCATATATTAAGTTTTGTCATCATGTAAATATGCATCTTTAATAAAATAACCCAACCAGCTATGTTCACGGCAACTAAATTGAGAAGGGGCATGATTTTCCCAAGGATAAGGGGGGGAATTATTAAACTTTGAACCTATGGGGAAAAGCCATGTGCCAGCTGTTAAACCCTTTTTAACTTGCTCACCTTCCCTTGTCTTATCCAACTACCACCATTAAAAAGTTCTACTGTTAGTTGGGGTAGTTATGGATGGGGAGTGGAGTGTGGCAGGACTGTTAGTCCTTGCCCACACGCACACTCCACCAATAGGTTGACCCTAATGTTTTGGAAAACCACCACCGCCATCACTCCATGCGAACTCTCCACTCTCTCCACTACGCCATTCTCTCCATTGCCGGTTCATCATCACGCATAAGGGGGGAATTGTTCATCCTCCACTACGCCATTCTCTCCATTGCCGGTTCATCATCACGCATAGGAACGGTAGTTTTGTTCATTCTCACGCACAAGATTCTTCCTGGTTACTCACGCAGTGAGCTGGGAGCCGTGTTCTTTCACCCACGATTTTTCCCTTGTGAATAAGCCATTCACGTTTTGGGGGTGCATGTTTTCCATATGGATTGTGTGGATCATGTGGGTGTATGCTTCATGTGGGTGTATGCTTCCCTTACAGACTGGTATGGCCGTGTAATTTTCCCGTCACTACAATGTGAGATCGGGGCCGCTGTTCTTCCCTTGATTTGTGATTGCAGCCGTTCTTCCCAAGATTCACGGGTTTGCTGTGGTCTCCCTTACGTTTTGGTTGTTGTGGATTGTATGAAGTTGTTTTGGCCACGATAGGGCCAAGAACGACCCAGGAATCAATTTCCTTGTCCAAGCTGTGAATTGTTTGCTTGTTGCGTGTATGCAGTGGTTGGTCTTCGAACTATGTTGGGAGCAAGGATGGGGGTTTGGTTTGCTTGATAAAGCTCGTGTGTTTGGAAACCACACAGACAGAGCTAGAGGGCTAGCTTTCTTCTCCACAAGCCCTGAATAGAAATGGAAGGGAAGTCAGGGCCTGAGGGACTGTGTAGCAGAGAAGGGATTGATTCCTTGTGTTGGGTGTGTGTGGGTGTCTTATAAGTCAAGCTAGTTCTGGTGTAGGTGTTCTCAGCTCTGTAATGGGCTCACCAGCTTAGCATTTAGCCTTTCCCAACTCCTAGATGGCCTAATAAACCCAACTGTGTTGGCTTGGCTGACCCATTGTTTGCCTGATAAACCCAACTGTGTTGGCTTGACATGTTTTGTTATCCTTAGCTATGTGTGAGCCTGCTAGTTCCTTATTCCTTGAGGAATCATGACCAGCTCGAGGGTGGCAGCATTGCTGAGAGATTTAGGAGCATGCTATCCTATGGTTGGGTGGAATGTTGCGGCAACATATCTGGTTGTGGAACGAGTTCTTTATGAGATAAGTAATCTTGACTATTCTATTTTGCAATCGAAATTACTGTAATGAATATGATGAACATGTTGAATGAATGAATGAATGCATGTCTACTTCCGTTGTGTATGATATATAATTAGGTATTTGTGCATGCTCTACTTCAATGCATTTTGTTTTAGCATTTTATGTACATACATGTTCATGGGGGGGTTTTCCCGGATGGTTAACGCCATGGTATCGTCCTCTTCGTCGCTCGGAGGGTTGGGGACGTTACACTAACTTTGACCGATTTTGGCCATGCTTGAGGTGGATGGATAAGAAGGATCAGTTTTTAATTTTCATCTCTTCTAGAAATTGCGGACTTGGCCTTCTCTAGCTTCATTTACACCTGCGGGATTCCTCAGTCTTCAAAGCTCAGGCTCCCTTCATCTTCAGAACATGGGCTTCCTTTACTTCTGACCTGTGGGCTTCTTTAAGCTTTTACAGGTATCTACAGGCCTCTGCGGGCTTCTTCCAAGCTCTTGTGGAAATTGAACCCAGTGATAGATTAATTTTACTCACAACAATTATCAATTGAACATGCAAAATCACTCACAAAAGAGACTGAATAATGAGTTGAACACTAAACTGTATTGAATAAGTGTACAATAGCCAACCCTGTAATAACATAGGCTGCTGCATTAAATAATTACATCAGGGATTCGAATGCATGAGAAGGCAATTCGAATCTAGTCAAAAGCAGGCTTACTAAAAATAAGCAAATCCCCCATAGGTCCATATAGTAGATTCCAAATCAGTCATGGAGCTCACGAATTGGTAAAAGCACTTAGGCAAGCTAAAGAGTGATGGAATGACAACTCATACATGTTTTTCCAAGGATAAAAGAGTGGAGGATGTGTAGGACAAAAAACTAGTCAACCTCACCTAGTCAAGCTTTTCCATTTGCCTTAAAACACTGAAAAAGCAGGCAATAAATCAGAAAAAGCAGAAGGGCGCTTAGGAGGAAAGGAATAAAGTAGATTTGATTCCTTGAGGTTTCCCAAGTGCTACATGAGTCAAATAAGACAAGTTTGACCACTATGGATAGGTAAATGACAACTTGCATAAGGTGGGACACATGAACTAGGCAAATAAGAAAAAAATAATTAAATTAATGTCTAAGGTAGCTA
>LPNX011196246.1:202207-257549 GCA_001517045.1 Pseudotsuga menziesii
ATCCTTGGAGCTTCCTGTAATGAGGAGGTCATCAACATATAACACAATTATCATTAATGAACCATTAATTAACTTCAAATAGACATTTGGATCTGATTTGCACCGAACAAAATTCAGTGATAGCAAGAAGCTATCGATCTTGGCATACCAAGCCCTGGGGGCTTGCTTTAGCCCATACAATGACTTTCTCAACCTGCACACAAGAGAAGGGTTAGTAGCAAAACCTTGAGGCTGCTGCATATATATCTCTTCAGTGAGATCTCCATTCAGGAAGGCACATTTTACATCCATGTGATGTACCTCCCATTGCTTTGAGGCTGCAATGGCTAGGGCTAGCCTGATGGAATCGATCTTTGCCACTGGAGAAAAGGTCTCATTGTAATCCATCCCATGAACCTGTGAGTATCCCTTGGCTACCAATCTGGCCTTGTACTTTAGTGGTGAACCATCAGCAGCAAATTTGGTCTTGTAGACCCACCTACACTGAACTAACTTCCTCCCTAGGGGAAGATCCACTAGCTCCCATGTGTTGCTCTTCTGGAGTGAGTTGAACTCTTCCTTCATGGATGCTTGCCATCTTGGATCTCCTGCTGCTTCTTCATATGTTTGAGGATCATATTCCACCATCAAATAGCATTTCTCAGCAAACATAGGATCCTTCATGCACAGACCACTCTCGAATTGAGATCTAGTCCTCCTTGGGTCATTGGGATCCCCAACTAGCTCTCTTGCTGCATATAGTGTCTTGGCTGCCCATTTTGGCCTTGTAGGGCTGTTAGGGTCTGCAATAAATTCATCTCCATCAGACATATCAGAATCAGCATGTTCAACAAACTCTTCACTTACTTTCATAGGTTCAGGTGGTGAAGAGGTTTCTCCAACTTCCACTGCTGCAAGGGGTTCTTCTTAAAATTGAACACACCTTTCGATGAAGGCTGTGTTTGTGCTCAAATTTATCAGTTTGTACCCTTTTGAATCTTCAAAGTATCCAACAAATAGACACTCTTGGATTTAGGGCTGCAAAGCCTTTCTCTTTTCTGTTGGAATTCTAGCCCAAGCCCTTGAGCCAAAAATCCTGAAATGGGTCACATCTGGCTTGTGCCCACTCCATGCTTCGAAAGGAGTCATGCCATCAAGCTATTTATGAGGCACCCTATTCTGGATATAGGCTGCATAGTTGATAGCTTCGGCCCAATACTTTGGTGGCAAAGTTTTGGCCTCCATCATGCATGTTGCCATCTCTTTCAGTGATATGTTCTTCCTCTCAGCAACACCATTCTGCTGTGGTGTGTAAGGGATAGAATGTTGCATCTGAATACCTGCATCTACACAATAATTAATAAACTCAGACTTGACATACTCACCACCATTGTTAGATCTGAGGACCTTGAGTTTCCTCCCAGACTGGTTTTCAACCAAAGCCTTAAAGACTTTGAATAGGCCAAAAACTTTAGACTTGTGTTTCAGGAAGTAAACCCAGCAATACCTGGAAAAGTCATCTATGAAAGTCAATGCATATTTGGCCTGAATCATGGAAATATGAGGGAATGGGCCAGCAACATCACTGTGGATCAGCTCAAGGGGTACAGAGGTTCTCTCATGACTAGCTCTCTCAAATTTGTGCTCTGGGTGTTTTCCTAGGATACAACCTTGGTAGACTCCTTTGGAAAATTTTATCTTGGGCAACCCTATGACCATCTCTTTTTCACTAAGATCAGCAAGATTCTTGTAATTTAGGTGGCCAAATATTTCATTCCAAATCTTTCTTGCCTCATTAGCATGAATCAGAAGAGCAGAGGGGATTGAGTAGGGTAGGAAGTGTGAGAACATGTATACCTTTTGAGCATGATTTGCAACTCCTTTTGCAATGACTTTACCACTTGAGATATCTGTGATCTCAACTTCATCAGGGGAGAATATGACCTTCTTTGGAGACCCAGTGTGAGTCATCTGGTACACTGATAAGAGGTTGGAGGCAAGACCAGGCACATACAACACATTGCTGAACTGACCATGATCAAGATCAATCCTCCCTTTGCCCAAACTTGCAGTGAGAGAGTCATCTCCCAGTACTATAGGTGGTCCTTTCGACATGTCAAGTGAGGAGAATGCCTCCTTGGTCGAAACCATGTGTCTTGAAGCTCCAGAACCAATGATAAAACTGGGTGAGCTTGATGTGCCAGCAACCAATGCATGAACTCTCTCTCTATCATCTGAACTTGATCCTCCTTCTCTCTTCTTTGAGCTATCTGGAAGGGAGATGCCATTCTTCTCCAGGAGTTGGGTCAGCATGTCTATTTGCTTCTTCATACAAGAGCTTTCAGTGTGATTGTCCTTATTGCAGTATGCGCACTTGCTCATTTCTCCTTTGTTTTTCTTCTTCTGGTAGTTCTTCTTGGAACCTTGTGGCTCCTCCGGAGACTGTTTCTTGTCTCTCTTTTGCTTAGGTGGCTTTTTAGATTTCTTTTTGCTTTTTGAATCCACCTTCGAATCTCCAGCAATCAGAGCTTGATCTTTGGATGGTTTGATGGTGCCCATCATCACCGGCTTGTCTTGTTCTTGTGTGAGAGATTCCATGAAATCTGCAAGGCTAGGCATCTTCCAAGTTCGAGCTGTTAGTTTTGTGGCATAGAAGGTTGAAACAAACACTGAATTTTCAGGGCCAAGCTTCGAGAGAATGGCCAAGACCAGCTGATCATCTTTCTTTTCGATCCTACACTATTTCAGCTGCAAAACAAGTGCTTTGAACTTGGAGAAATAGAGTTGCAGAGATTCAAAGCTATTGGGACTCAGGGAAATCAGCTCATTTTTTATTTGATGTCCCCTCATCTCATCTGTCTTTCCAAAAAGATCAGTAAGCTTCTCCCATACTTCATTCGGTGATGTCAATCCATCAAGATGGAAAAGGAGGTCTCTGGAAATACTCAGACACAAGAGATCATAGGCCTCATCCCTCCTGTTGTGCCATTTTATCTTCTCTGCAGCTGCATTGGGCTCTGTTTCTTTTGCCATAGTCACCCTGTAGAGGCCTTTCGCTCTCAACAGTATCTCCATCTCTGCTTTCCATTCAAAGAAATTGAAGGGAGTCAAGATGATCTTCTAAGATTGATCCATAGCTTAGAAATCTATCCCGGCTGTCAGTAGAAGGCTCCCAGTCACTGATGTCAAACCTGCAAAACAATTTTGAAGGAGAGAAATCTATCTACAATGGCTCTGATACCATGTGGAAATTGAACCCAGTGATAGATTAATTTTACTCACAACAATTATCAATTGAACATGCAAAATCACTCACAAAAGAGACTGAATAATGAGTTGAACACTAAACTGTATTGAATAAGTCTACAATAGCCAACCCTGTAATAACATAGGCTACTGCATCAAATAATTACATCAAGGATTCGAATGCATGAGAAGGCAATTAGAATCTAGTCAAAAGCAGGCTTACTAAAAATAAGCAAATCCCCCATAGGTGCATAAAGTAGATTCCAAATCAGTCATGGAGCTCACGAATTGGAAAAAGCACTTAGGCAAGCTAAAGAGTGATGGAATGACAACTCATACATGCTTTTCCAAGGAGAAAAGAGTGGAGGATGTGTAGGACAAAAAACTAGTCAACCTCACCTAGTCAAGCTTTTCCATTTGCCTTAAAACACTGAAAAAGCAGGCAATAAAGCAGAAAACGCAGAAGGGTGCTTAGGAGGCCAGGAATAAAGCAGATTTGATTCCTTGAGGTTTCCCAAGCGCTACATGATTCAAATAAGGCAAGTTTGACCACTGTGGATAGGTAAATGACAACTTGCATAAGGTGGGACACATGAACTAGGAAAATAAGACAAAAATAATTAAATTAATGTCTAAGGTAGCTAACTATGGGTTGATTATTCTAACAGCTCTGTGGGCATCCTTCCAAGCCCTTGTGGGCTCTTTAATGCCCAGTGGGATTAACCTAATTTTGGATCACAATAAGTTTATCTGGACCCAATGGTGCCTACGTCTTTTATCAATGGTGTTTTTATATATGTACCCCCCTACCCTATCATAGAAATCAGCTCTCGGTGGTGCCTAGAATATCATTTAATTAATGTTTATACGATCCATGTGGTGCTTACAATGTATTTTATTGAGGGTATTTGTATATATGTACCCTCCTACCTTGTCATAGAATCCGCTCTAAGAGGTGCAACTTTAGCCTTTAATTATGTATTTTAGCCAATTATTATGAATTTGTGCATCATAATGGGAAAACAGTTTTTGAGGCAATAATTAGGGTGCTTAGCGCCACTTTGGGTACTTTTGGGAACTTTTTAAATCATTATGCCTTATTTTTTAGAGTCATTTAACACTTTTTGACCTTCCCTCTAAACTTCCCATTTATTTTTTTCCCTTTTACTTCAATATGTTTTTTCCCATATCTTACTTTCCCAATATATTTATTTTCTATAAATCACCTTTCCTTTGTTATATTTTATCCATTTCTTTATCTTTAAAATATAGTATGTATTTTTTCACAAGCACTTATTGAAGATCCAAAACCATGGAAAGGAAGGTGCCTTTCGACAGTTAAAAAAAAAAAATTGAAACCTCCAGGTTTCGTCACGGGTATTGCAAAACCGTTGAAACCCCTAGTGGATTTCCACGAATACCGTCGCTATAGAGATCAAGTTTCATGGAAAAATTACCGTTTAACTTGTATATTTCGTCGATAGAGATTGGTTTTCCACGGTTTTGTGTGGAAGAAATTTCTGTTCAAATTCCAAAATTCGTCGATAGAGAGACAAACGTTCGTTGAAAGTGTTCCACGGTTTTGCGTGGAAACAAAATTTTGCCTAGCATTTTTTGGCCATATTTTCATCGTTATAGGGATGACAACTTTGTCGATAGAGCGACAAAACGTAGAGAATGAATTAAAAAAATCAATTTAAAGGCCACTGTATAGAAGACACGTGGTGACTAGTTTTCGTCTCTATATCAACAGTTTATAAAGTTCGTCGTTATATCCATGAAATAGGTGCCATGAAACATCGTGACTGTTATTGTCGCAATTGAGACGATGAAACGTGGAAATAGCAATGAAAAACCGTCGCAAATTTGCTATTATGTATGAATGTATCTTTCTATCCAATCACTACTACATCATCTATAGTCTTTCCCTTTGGCCACATAAGGACTTGGCCGTCTGCAAATGCAACCCTCACACCTTTTGCAGCCAATCCAGATATGGAGAGAAGATTCTTCTTTAGTCCTTGTACAAACAAGACATCCTTCATCTTCATAGATTTTCCAGAGTCTAGCTTACAGAAAGCTTCTCCACTTCCTTTTAGAGGATACTGATAGTCATCCCTAAGTTTCACTTTGTGGGGTGACTCATGTTCGTATAGATTCACAAAGGATTCTTTAAATATGATCATGTGCTTGGAAGCCCCACTGTCTATGATCCAATCATTACTTCCATGTGTAATAGTTCTTGTGAGGGAAAAATCACATTATACTCCTCATCACTTGAAGAATCTTCACTTTCTTCTTTGACTCTCTTCTTGGGAGGTTCATCATCCTTTATAGTGTGATCATGTTGTCTTCTTTTGTTGTTCTTCTTCTTATGGGATCCACCTCTAATTCTGGGAACATCTCTAGCGAAGTCTCATTTCTCATCACATGTATAGCATATGACATTAGATAGATCTCTACTAGATCTTCTAGGGTTGTCTTTCTGATTTTGGTGTGGATGCTTACCTTTCTTGAGATGACACTACTCCCTTTTTATTTTCTTGCTATGTGCTATGAGAGCTTGATCTTCATTTCCCATATTTTCTTCTCAAGCTACTATTCAAGCTTCTTCTTGTGAGCATTCCTCCCACATCTTACTGAAAGTGATTAACTTTATTCTACCACAAATACCATGAATGAAGGAGTCCCATGACCTAGGGAGACCATTCAAGGTGGTCATCACAATTTCTCCATTCTCTACTTCTTCTTCCACAGCTTCAAGTTGTTCTTCGATTTGAGAGACCACAGTAAAGTATGAGTGTATGGTCTTTGCATTCTGGATCTTTACATTCTTTAACTGATTTCATAAAGTCATCTTTTGATTTATATTCTTCCCTTCAAATAGCTTGGTAAAGAAATCAAACATCTCTTTAGGTGTCTTTAAGGAAGACACATGTGGTATAAGGCAATCTTTGATAGAATCAGAAATAATCCTCTTGGCCTTAACCAAGTTCTTCTTGTGTAAGGCTTTAGCTTCATCTCCCTCTGGAACTGGAACCTCTCCACTTATGTAGGTGTCCAATTCATTTTCTTCAAGAACAAGTGAAATCCTATACTTCCATGCTCGAAAGTTATCATCTCCTTCAAGATTTTCATCAAGCTTGGTGTGATGAGACATATTTAATGAGAACCTCAAATGGAAATACAAAAGATTTAGATCTTACCAATTTGAGATGCCCGAACTGGATCTGGAGATGATCATTTGCAATGTTGATTTTTTGGTCTAAGCTCAAATTAGGGTTTGACTTTCCCGAATTTTTAACCAACCAAAAATTTCAATCTTGGTCTCTAAATTTTGATTTTGAGGAGGAGAGAAATCCTATGCTAGGCTCACTCAAAAATTCCACTTCTAGGAAAATCCCTAATTTCTCGCATAAGTGATAGGCCAAAAATAGAAAATGCCTGGAATCAAATTCTACTTCAACAGGAAGATGCGCCCTTCAAAGGAGAGTTATCCTAGCCTCCTTTTTTTGATGATCTATGGAGCGAAACCCAAAAATTAAGAAGCCGTAGCTTCTGCAGCTGCACATTGTCTTCTTCTCAGGTTAGCTCTGATACCATGTTATACTTTTATCGTTTAATCAATATGATCTAGGATCTTATCTGAGAGAATAACATGCACAACAATAATCACAAGAGACAAGAGACACAAAGATTTTTCCTCAGGAAAACCATAAAGGATAAAACCCCGCAGCTTCCTCAGAGATAGAATGGGCACCAATAGCAAAAGTAAAACCCAAAAGTACAAAGATGATATCCAACATCTGTTCTCTCTCTCACTTGTGTGAGCTACTCCTCTCTCACTCATGCTCCATTGTTGAGAGAGTGTGTGTGTCAAATAGAGAGGCTCACTCTCTATTTATACTTAATCTCCACTTGACTTATTCCCTACAGGGTCGAATTCTCTAGGAGAGTCTAATAACCCTATATGAATCAACTGTGGGGTCTATTTCCCCGACTTATAATAGAGGTTTAACCTCAATGAATTTGCATGACTTAATTATATTAATTACTCTCCTAATAGGAGGAACAAACATCTTCGTCGGGGTACAATGAAATACAATAAGAAATATACAAGTGAATACATTTCGAAGTTACACATACATGAACACTCCCTCTTAACTAGGAAGGTATTGTCTTGAAATAGTTCACCATCACAAGTCTTCATCACTGGATCATCATCAAAGCTGGATCATCATCATCATTGGATCATCATCATCTTCACTGTTGTTGTTATCTTGAGCAAATGTTGTTATCTCTCAAATCTACTCGTCATAGGAATTTCTACAGAGCCAGCCCTTTTTCATGTTTGATGTAGGCCTAGCCTCCATGTAGGTCTTCATCTACAGTGCCAACCATTTTTCATGCTTGATGTAGGCATATCCCTCTACCAGATCTTCATCTACAGTGCTAGCCCTTTTTCATGTTGGATGTAGGCCTAGCCCTCTATCAGGTCTTCATATACAATGCCAACCATTTTTCATGATGGATGTAGGCCTAGCTCTCTGCCAGGTCTTCATCTACAGTGCCAGGCATTTTTCATGCTAGATGTAGGCTAGCCCTCTTCCAGGTATTCATCTATAGTGCCATCCCTTCTTCATGTTGGATGTAGGCCTAGCCCTCTGCCATTTCTTCATCATCTCTATGAGCAAGCCATCAAGTAGGTATGTCTCAAGACTTATTATATGCCTCTTGAAAAACCTGTATACCCTACTATTACCACATCATCTTCAAATCATCTCATCGTCACACGGATCACAACCCATATACACATAACACGTCACTTACATCAACGACCATGGGAGGCCCAGCCTACCACCATGTCAGAAAGGCTCAGCACTTACACCAATGACCATGGGAGGCCCAACCTGCCACCATGTCGGAAAGGCTCTCAGCACTTACATCAACGTACATGGGAGGCCCAGCCTGCCACGATGTTGGAAAGGCTCAGCACTTACATCAACGAGCATGGGAGGCCTATCCTACCACTATGTCAAAAAGGCTCTCAGCACTTACATTAACGCACATGGGAGGCCCATCCTGCCACCATGTCGGAAATGATCATCACTTACATCAACGCACATGGGAGGCCCATCCTTCCACCATGTCGGCAAGGCTCACATGTGTATCTGCGTCTTCTGGACTTGTCACTTCCCCTTGGAGGGAACCTCAATCTGAAGAACACCAAGCTTCTCTCTGAAGTACTCAAACGTCACTCTGGCTAACGGCTTGGTCAATACATCACCTATATGCTCATTCGTCACAACATACTGGAGCTTCACTGCTCCTCTCTGCACCATATCCCTGATATAGTGATACTTGATCTTGATATGCTTCGACTTGTCATGGAACACTCAAATCTCCAAAAAATTCACACAACTCTAGTTGTCGCAATATATACAAGTAGCATCCAACTAGAGATCAAACAAATCATACAGTAGCTTCCTTAGCCAAACTGCCTCGCAACTAGCCGAACAAGTTGTGACATACTCTGCTTCGGCTATACTTAGTGCCATACAGGACTGCTTCCTGCTAAACCAAGAGATCACACCTAATCCCATATTGAACCAGCACCCTGAAGTTTCCTTCCTATCAATTGCATTGCCTGCCCAATCTGAATCCACATAACCCTCCAGGTTAATCTTCTAATTCACCTCATACTTGAGCCCATAATCAACTGTACCCTTCAAGTACCTAAGAATATGCTTTGCAGCAATCAGGTGAACATGTCTTGGATCCGTCAGGAACTGTCTCAATGTGTTCACAGCAAAGAAAATATCTGGTCTAATATTTGTCAGGTACATCAATGATCCAATCATCTGATGATACATCGTGGCATAAACCAACTCTGATGAAGCATCACTCAATAGCTTCAGGTTCGATGCCATAGGTGTGGCCATGACCTTTCATTCCATCATCTTTAACCTCTTCAGGATCTCCACCGCATACTTCCCTTGTCCAAGGGAGATTCCATCCGCACTCTGCCACACCAACATTCTTGGAAAGTAGTGCGCCATCCCTAAGTCCTTCATCTTGAACTCGACATCAAGCTTCATCTTCGTGTCATCAATCAACCCATCCTCACCTGTCACAAACAGGTCATCTACATACAGTAGGAATATCATTGGATTCCCTTCCTCAACCTTGTAGTAAAGGTTGGAATCTGCTTTACTCTTAGTAAAGCCCAAACTAGTTAGGAAGCTATCGATCTTGTTGTACCATGCCTTGGGTGCTTGTTTCAAACCATACAAGTCCATGAGAGGCCCAGATACACATAGCACAACACTTACATCAATGACCATGAGAGGCCCAGTCGGTCACCATGTCGAAAAGGCTTGACACTTACATCAACGACCATTGGAGGCTATGCCTGCCACCATGTCGAAAAGGATCTCGGCACTTACATCAACATACATGGGAGGCTAAGACTACCACCATGTCGAAAAGGCTCGGCACTTACATCAATGACCATGGGAGGCCCAGCCTACCACCATGTCGGAAAGGCTCTCAACACTTACATCAACGCACATGGGAGGCCCAACCTTCCACCATGTCAAAAAGGCTCATCACTTACATCAATGCACATGGAGGCCTAGCCTGTCACCATGTCAGAAAGGCTCACATGTGTATCTACGTCTTCTAGACTCATCACCTCCCCTTGGATGAAACCTCGATCTGAAGAACACCAAGCCTCTCTGAAATACTCAAGCTTCACTCTAGCTAACGGCTTGGTTAATACATCAGCTATCTCCTTGTTCTTCACAACATACTGGTCATTCACTTCTCCTCTCTGCACCATATCCCTGATATAGTGATACTTGATCTCGATATGCTTTGACTTGTCATGGAACATCGTGTTCTTCGACAACTTCACACAACTCTAGTTGTCGCAATATATACAAGTAGCATCCAACTGGAGATCAAACAAATCAGATAGTAGCTTCCTTAGCCACAATGCCTCACAACTAGCTGAACAAGCTGCAGAATACTCTGCTTCGGTTGTACTTAGTGCCATGCATGACTTATTTCTGCTAAACCAAGAGATCACACCTGATCCCATACTGAAGCAACACCATGAAGTGCTCTTCCTATCAATGGAACTACCTTCCCAATCTGAATCCACATAACCCTCTAGGTTAATCTTCTGATTTGCCTCATACTTGAGCCCATAATCAACTATACCCTTCAAGTACCTTAGAATATGCTTTGCAGCAATCAGGTGAACATCTCTTGGATCCGTTAGAAACTGGCTCAATGTGTTCACAACAAAGAAAATATATGTTCTTGTATTTGCCAAGTACATCAAGAATCCAATCATCTGACGATGCATCATGGAATCAACCGACTCTGATGAAGCAACACTCAATAGCTTTAGGTTTGATGCCATAGGTGTAGCCATGGCCTTGCAGTTCATCATCCTAAACCTCTTCAAGATCTCCACTGCACACTTCCCTTGTCCAAGGGAGATTCCATCTTTACTCTGACACACCTCCATGCATAGAAAGTAGTGTATCATCCCCAAGTCCTTCATCTCGAACTCGGCAGCAATATTCTTCTTCATGTCATCAATCAACCCATCCTCACCTGTCACTAACAGGTCATCTACATATAAGAGTATCATTGGATTCCCTTCCTCAACCTTGTAGTAAAGGTTGGAATCGCTTTACTCTTTGTAAATCCCAAACTAGTCAGGAAGTTATCAATCCTGTCGTACAATGTCCTGGGTGTCTATTTTAAACCGTATAAGGCCTTCTTCAATTTTCACACATGAGTCTCCCTATCATGTGTCTCAAATCCAAGTGGTTGCTCCACATACGGTTCCTCTTCCACTACACCATTCAAGAACGTGATCTTGACATCCATCTAGTGTATCTTCCATTTCATCACTCTAGGCAGAGCAAGTACTTATATGATGGAAGTGTATTTGGCTACAGGTGAAAATGTTTCTTCATAATCTATCCCTTCCTCCCGGGAGAAGCCACGTGCCACAAATATTGCTTTATATTTCTCTATGTTGCCATCTGTAGCATGCTTGATCTTGTAGGTCCACTTAGAAGTCACAATAGACTTCCCTTATGGTCTCGGGACCACATCCCAGACATCATTCTTCATGATCGACTAGTACTCCTCGATCATAGCATCCTTCCATTCTTTCTTTTTTGTCACTTCTTCATAGTTGGAAGGTTCTTTATCGATGATGTCACACAGCAAGGATACATAACTAGAGTATGGCCTCGGTCTCTTCCTTTCTCTGTGTATTCCTGTTGGGGTGCCATGTCTTTCTGCATCTAGGATATCCTCTCGTACCCATGTTGGTTTCCTCTTGTAATAATTCTATTCACGGGGTGGATCTACAAGTTCCTGGGGTTCTTCCATTTCTCGATATTCTTCTGGAGTTGCTTCATTCATTGTTGTATCTCGGATCCTAGGTGCTTCTGTTTCTTCAATGTCTTTAATAGGTCCCTTTCTGGATTTGTTGTAAGCTGAGTCTTCGTCAAATGTCATGTCCCTGTAGATGTATATCTTCTTGAATACTGTGAAATATATTATGTAAGCCTTTGAGCTTTCACTATATCCTACAAATATACCTTTATTTCCTAAAGGATCTAACTTCGTCCTCTTTTCTTTTGGAATGTGTATGTACATCAGGCAACCAAATATTCTGAGATGGTTGACTTCTGGTTTCTTGGAAGAGAATACTTCTTCTAGTGTCTTGTTCTCAAATACTCTATGCAGAGTACGATTATGTACATACATAGTTGTCCTAGCAGCTTCTGCCCATAGATGCATAGGAAGATCCTGATCATGAAGCATTGCCTTTGTTGCTTCCATAATCGTTCTATTCTTCTTTTCTGCAACTCCATTCTGTTGTGGAATATATGGAGTGGTCAACTCCCTCTTAATCCCTGACTCTTTGCATAATTCTTTGAATTCATCTAATGTGAATTCTCCGTTAGTGTCTGATCGAAAGATCTTGATTTTCTTCTCTGTGTGGTTCTCAATCAAGGCTTTGAATTCCTTGAACTTACCGAATACTTCGTCCTTTCTTTTCAAGAAATATATCCATGTCTTCCTAGTAGAATCATCAATAAAAGAAGCATAATATACATACCCACTTAATGAACTGGATGACATCGGAGTGGATAATTTCTAAGATTCCTTTTGCTTTACTCTCGCTACTTGGAAATGTCTTCTTTGTGTTCTTTCCCTTCGCACATCCTTTGCAAACGCCTTCATCCTTTGCATGTATTTCAGGAAGACCTTCAACAACTTTGATTACAAGTGGTAGTGCCCTATAGTGCACATGTTCAAGCCTTCTATGCCAAATTTCACTTGGATCTACTGAGTCATGGACAAAAGCTTGTTCCGGTTGGCCCTTTAATTTGTATAAGCCTCCCTCTTTCTCTCCAATCATGACTGCATCATCTATAGTCTTTCCCTTTGGCCATCTACAAATTCAACCCTCGTACCTTTTGCATCCAATGAATATATGGAGATAATATTCTTCTTTAGTCCTGGTACAAACAAGACATCCTTCATCTTCATAGATTTTCCAGATTCTAGCTTATAGGAAGTTTCTCCACTTCCTTTTATAGGATACTGATAGTCATCCCCAAGTTTCACTTTGTGGGTTGACTCATGTTCCGATAGATTCACAAAGGATTCTTTCAATCCAGTCATGTACTTGGAAGCCCCACTATCTATGAGCCAATCATTTCTTCAATGTGTAATAGTTCCTATGAGGGCAGAAATCACAACATACTCTTCATCGCTTGAAGAATCTTCACTTTCTTCTTTGACTCTCTTCCTGGGAGGTTCATCATCCTCTATAGTGTGAGCATGATGTCTTATTTTGTTGTTCTTCTTCTTGTGGGAGCCACCTCTATTTATCGGACAATCTCTTCCGAAGTGTCCTTTCTCATCACATGTATAGCATATGGCATTAGATAAATCTCTACTAGATCTTCTATGGTTAATTTTCTGATTCTAGTGTGGATGCTTACCTTTCTTAAGATGATAATGCTCCCTTCTGATTTTCTTGGTGTGTGTTGTGAGAGCTTGATCTTCATTTCCCATCTTTTCTTCTCGAGCTACTATTCGAGCTTCTTCTTGTGAGAATTCCTCCCACATCCTACTGAAAGTGATTAAATTTCTTCTAGCACAAATCCCTTGAATGAAGGAGTCCTATGACTTAGGGAGACCATTCAAGGTGGTCATCACAATTTCTCCTTTCTCTACTTTTTCTTCCACGGCTTCAAGTTTCTCTTTGATCCGGGAGACCCTGGTAAACTATGACTGTATGGTCTCTGCATTTTGGATCTTTACATTCTTCAACTGATTTCGCAAAGTCATCTTCCGATTTATATTCTTCCATTTAAATAGCTTCATAAAGGAATCAAACATCTCTTTAGGTGTCTTTAAGGAATACACATGTGGTATAAGGTGATCCTTGATAGAATCAGCAATAATCCTCTTGGCCTTGACCAAGTTATTCTTGTGTAAGGCTTTAGCCTCATTTCCCTCTCGAACTGGAACCTCTCCACTTATGTAGGTGTTCAATTCATTTTCTTCAAGAACAAGTGAAATCCTATACTTCCATGTTCGGAATTTATCGGCTCCTTCAATATTTTCATCAAGCTTGGTGCAATGAGACATATTTAATGAGAACCTCAAATGGAAGTACAAAATTTTTAGATCTAACCAATTTGAGATGCCCGAACTAGATCTAGAGTTGATCTTTTGCACTGCTGAATTTTTGGTCCAGGGTCAAATTAGGGTTTGACTTTCCCGAAGTTTTACCCAACCAAAAATTTTGATATTGGTCTCTAAATTTTGATTTTGAGGAGGAGATAAATCCTATGCCGGGCTCACTCAAAAATTCTACTTCTGTGAAAATCCCTAATTTACTACAGTAGTGAAAGGCCAAGAACTAAAAATGCTCGTAATCAAATTCTACTTCGACGGGAAGATGCGCCTTTCAAATGAGAGTTAGCCTAGCCTCCTTTTGATGATGATCTATGGAGAGAAACCCAAAAATTAAGAATCCCTAGCTTATGCAGCTGCACAATGTCTTCTTCTCAGGTTAGCTATGATACCATGTTAGATTTTTATTGTTTAATCAATATCATCTAGGATCTTATCTAAGAGAATAAATGCACAACAACAATCACAAGATACAAGAGACACAAAGATTTTTCCTCGAGGAAACCATAAAGGAGAAAACCCTACAACTTCCTCAGAGATAGAATGAGCACCGATAGCAAAAGTAAAACCCAAAAGTACAAAGATGATCTCTCACATTTTTTCTCTCTCTCACTTGTGCAAAATACTCCTCCCTCACTCATGCGTTGTTACGTGAGTGTATGTGTCAAATAGAGAGGCTCACTCTCTATTTATACTTAATTTCCACTTAACTTATTCCCTAAAGGGACGACTTCTCTAGGAGAGTCTAATAACCCTAATATGACTCAACTGTGGGGTCGATTGCCACGAATTACAATAGAGGGTTAACTTCAATGACTTTACATGACTTAATTATTTTAATGACTCTCTTGATCGGAGGAACAAACATCTTCGTCGGCTACAATGAAATACAATAAGAAATATAAAAATGAATACATTTTGAAGTTACAAATACATCAACACTCCCTCTTAACTAGGAAGGTATTCTCTTGACACATTTCATCAACACAAGTCTTCATCACTTGATCATCATTAAATCTGGATCATCATTGTTGTTGTTGTTGTTGTTATCTCGAGAAAATGGTGTTCTCTCTCAAATCTACTCGTCATAGGAAGTTCTACAAAGCTATCCCTTTTTCATGTTGGATTTAGGCCTAGCCTCCATGTAGGTCTTCACCTACAATGTCATCCCTTTTTCATGTTGGATGTAGGCATAGCCCTCTGCCAGGCCTTTATCTATAGTTCCAGCCATTTTTCATGCTAGATGTAGGCCTAGCCCTCTGCTAGGTCTTCATCTATAGTGCCAACCCTTTTTCATGTTGGATGTAAGCCTAGCACTCTGCCAGGTCTTCATATACAGTGTCGGGCCTTTTTCATGTTGGATTTAGGTCTATCCCTCTACCAGGTATCCATCTACAGTGCTATCCCTTTTTCATGTTGGATGTAGGCCTATCCCTCTGTCAGGTCTTCATCATCTCCACGAGCAAGCCATCAAGTAGGTACATCTTAGGACTTATTATATGCATCTTGCAAAACCTTTGTACCCTACTATTACCTCATCATATTCAGATCATCTCATCATCACACGAAGCACAACCTAGATACACAGAACACATCACTTACATCAACGACCATGAGAGGACCAACCTGCCACCACGTCGGAAAGGATCAACAGTTACATCAACGACCATGGGAGGCCCAACCTGCCACCATGTCGGAAAGGATATCAGCACTTACATCAACGTAAATGGGAGGCCCATCCTCCCACCATGTCAGAAAGGATCAGCACTTACATCAACGACCATGGGAGGCCCAGCCTGCCACCATGTCGAAAAGGATATCAACACTTACATCAACACACATGCGAGGCCCAACTTTCCACCATGTCGAAAATTCTCGTCACTTACATCAACGCACATGGGAGACCCATCCTGCCACCATGTCGAAAAGGATCACATGTGTATCTGCGTCTTCCGGACTCATCACTTCCCCTTGGAGGGAAACTTGATATGAAGAACACCAAGCTTCTCTCTGAAGTACTCAAACTTCACTCTGGCTGATGACTTGGTCAATACATCAGCTATCTGCTCGTCCGTCACAACATACTAGAGCTTCACTGCTCTTCTCTGCACCATATTCTTGATATAGTGATACTTGATCTCGATATGCTTCGAATTGTCATGGAACATCGGGTTCTCCGACAACTTCACACAACTCTGGTTGTCACAATATATACAAGTAGTATCCAACTGAAGATCAAACAAATCATATAGTAGCTTCCTTAGCCACACTGCCTCACAACTAGTCGAACAAGATGCGACATACTCTACTTCGGCTGTACTTAGTGCCACGGAATACTTCTTCCTGCTAAACCAAGAGATCACACCTGATACCATAGTGAAGCAGCACCCTGAAGTGCTCTTCCTATCAATGAAATTTCCTGCCTAATCCAAATCCACATAACCCTCCAGGTTAATCTTATGATTCACCTCATACTTGATCCCATAATCAATTGTACCCTTCAGGTACCTCAAAATATGCTTTGCAGCAATCAGGTGAACATGTCTTGGATCCGTAAGGAACTAGCTCAATGTGTTCACAGCAAAGCAAATATCTGGTCTCGTATTTATCAGGTACATCAAGGATCCAATCATCTGGCGATACATCATAGCATCAACTGACTCTGATGAATCATCACTCAATATCTTCATGTTCAATGCCATAGGTGTGGCCATGGCTTTGCAGTCCAGAGGTTCAGGATCTCCACTGCATACTTGCTTTGTCAAAGGGAGATTCCATCTGCACTCTGCCACACTTCCATGCCTAGAAATTAGTGCATCATCCCCAAGTCCTTCATCTCAAACTCGGGAGCAAGCTTCCTCTTCATGTCATAAATCAACCCATCCTCACCTATCACAAACAGGTCATCTACATACAGTAGGAGTATCACTGGATTCCCTTCCTCAACCTTGCAGTAAAGGTTGGAATCCGCTTTACTCTTAGTAAATCCCAAACTAGTTAGGAAGCTATCGATCCTATCGTACCACGTCCAGGGTGCATGTTTCAAACTGTACAAGGCCATGGGAGGCCCAGATACACATAACACAACACTTATATCAATGACCATGGGAGGCCCATCCTGCCACCATGTCGAAAATGCTCAGCACTTACATCAACGACCATTGGAGGCTCAGCCTACCACCATGTCGGAAAGGATCTCAGCACTTACATCAACATACATGGGAGGCCCATCCTACCACCATGTCAGAAAGGCTCAACACTTACATCAACGACCATGGGAGGCCCAACCTACCACCATGTTGAAAAGGCTCTCAGCACTTAAATCAACGCACATGGGAGGCCCAACTTTCCACCATGTCGAGAAGGCTCATCACTTACATCAACTGACATGGGAGGCCTAGCCTACCCCTATGTCAGAAAGGATCACATGTGTATCTGCGTCTTCCAAAGTCATCACTTCCCCTTGGAGGGAACCTCGATCTAAAGAACACCAAGCTTCTCTCTGAAGACTCAAGCTTCACTCTGGCTAATGGCTTGGTTAATACATCAGCTATCTGCTTGTCTGTCGCAACATACTGGACCTTCACTCCTCATCTCTGTACCATATCCCTGATATAGTGATACTTGATCTCGATATGCTTCAACTTTTCATGGAACACCGGGTTCTCTGACAACTTCACACAACTCTGGTTGTCGCAATATATACAAGTAGCATTCAACTGGAGATCAAATAAATTAGACAGTAGCTTCCTTAGCCACACTTCCTCACAAATAGTCGAACAAGATCTAACATACTCTGCTTTGGTTGTACTTAGTGCCATGCAGGACTGCTTCCTACTAAACCAAGAGATCACACCTGATCCCATACTGAAGTAGCACCCTGAAGTGGTCTTCCTGTCAATGGAACTGCATGCCCAATTCGAATCCACATAAACCTCTAGGTTAATCTTCTGATTCCCCTCATACTTCAGCCCATAATCAACTTTACCCTTCAGGTACCTCAGAATATGATTTGCAGCAATCAGGTGAACATGTCTTGGATCCGTCAGGAACTGGATCAATGTGTTCACAACAAAGAAAATACTAGGTCTCATATTCATCAGGTACATCAATGATCCAATCATCTGATGATACATCGTGGCATCAACCGACTATAATGAAGCATCATTCAATAGCTTCAGTTTCGATGCCATAGGTGTGTCCATGGCCTTGTAGTCCATCATCCTGAACCTCTTCAGGATCTCCACTGCATACTTCCCTTGTCCAAAGGAGATTCCATCCGCACTACGCCACACCTCCATGCCTAGAAAGTAGTGCATCATCCCCAAGTCCTTCATCTCGAACTCAAAAACAAACTTTCTCTTCGTGTCATCAATCAACCCATCATCACCTGTGACAAACAGGTCATCTACATACAGTAGGAGTATCATTGGCCCTTCCTCAACCTTGGAGTAAAGGTTGGAATCTGCTTTACTCTTAGTAAAGCCCAAACTAGTCAGGAAGCTATCAATCATGTCGTACCACGTCCTGGGTGCCTATTCCAAACCGTACAAGGCCTTATTCAATTTGCACACATGAGTCTCCCTATCATGTGTCTCAAATTCGAGTGGCTACTCCACATACACTTCCTCTTCCACTACACCATTCAAGAAAGCGGTCTTGACATCCATCTGGTGTATCTTCCATTTGATCATTGCATCTAGAGAAAGTATTGATCTGGTGGAAGTGTATCTAGCTACAGGTGCAAAAGTTTCTTCATAATCTATCCCTTCCTTCTAGGAGAAGCCACATGCCACAAATCTCGCTTTATATTTCTCTATGTTTCCATCTGCAGCATGCTTGATCTTGTAGATCCACTTGGAAGTCATAACAGAATTCCCTTCTGGTCTTGGGACCACATCCCAGACATCATTATTCATAATCGACTGGTACTCCTCAATCATAACATCCTTCCATTCTTTCTTTTCTATCATTTCTTCATAGTTGGAAGGTTCTTTATCGATGATGTCACACAGCAGGGATACATAACTGGAGTATGGTCTCGGTCTCTTCCTTTCTCTGTGTATTCCTTCTGGAGCGCCGTATCTTTTTACTCGTAGGATATCCTCTTGTACCCATATTGGTTTCCTCTTGTAAGAATTATTTTCATGGGGTGGATCTACAAGTTCCTAAGGTTCTTCCATTTCTTGATATTCTTCTAGATTTTCTTCATTCATTGTTGTATCTCGGATCATGGGTGCTTCTGTTTCTTCAAGGTCTTTAACAGGTCTCTTTCTGGATTTGTTGTAAGCCAAGTCTTCATCAAATTTCATGTCCCTACTGATTTCTATCTTCTTGAATCCTGGGATATAAATTATGTAAGCCTTCGACCTTTCACTATATCCCACAAATATACCCTTCTTTCCTGAAGGACCTAACTTCTGCCCATAGATGCATAGGAAGATCCTGATCATGAAGCATTGTCTTTGTTGCTTCCATAATCGCTATATTCTTCCATTCTTCAACTCTATTCTGTTATGGATTATATGGAGTGGTCAACTCCCTCTTAATCCCTGACTCTCTACATAATTCTTTGAATTCATCTGATGTGAATTCTTCGCCATTTTCTTATCGAAAGGTCTTTATTTTCTTCTCTCTGTGGTTCTAGATCAAGGCTTTGAATTCCTTGAACTTACTAAATACTTCATCCTTGATTTTCAAGAAATATATCCATGTATTCCTAGAAGAATCATCAATGAAAGAAACATAATATACATACCCACTTAATGAACTGGATGACATCGGACCGCATACATCGAAGTGGATAATTTCCAAGATTATTTTTTCCTTGCTCTCGCTACTTGGAAATGTCTTCTTTGTGTTCTTTCCCTTCGCAAATTCTTTCATGCTTTGCCTATATTTCTGGAAGACCTTCAACAACTTTTCTTGCAAGTGGTAGTGCCCTATAGTGCACGAGTGCAAGCCTCCTATGCCAAAGTTCACTTGGCTCTACTGAGTCATGGACCAAAGTTTGTTCTAGTTGGCCCTTTAATTTGTATAATCCTCCCTCTTGCTATCCAATCACTACTGCATCATCTATAGTATTTCCCTTTGTCCACATAAGGACTTGTCCATATACAAATGCAACCCTCATACCTTTTGCATCAAATGCAGATATGGAGAGAATATTCTTCTTTAGTCCTTGTACAAACAAGACATCCTTCATCTTCATAGATTTTCCAGAGTCTAGATTATAGGAAGCTTCTCCACTTCCTTTTATAGGATGTTGATAGTCATCCCCAAGTTTCACTTTGTGGGGTGACTCATGTTTGGATAGATTCACAAAGGATTCTTTAAATCTGGTCATGTGCTTGGAAGCCCCACTATCTATGAGCCAATCATTGCTTCCATGTGTAATAGTTCCTGTGAGGGAAGAAATCAAAACATACTCTTCATCACTTGAAGAATATTTACTTTCTTCTTTGACTCTCTTCCTAGGAGGTTCATCATCCTCTTCAATGTGAGCATGATGTCTTCTTTTGTTACTGTTCTTCTTGTGGGAGCTACCTCTATTTCTGGGAAAATATCTGGTGAAGTGTCCTTTCTCATCACATGTATAGCATCTGACATTAGATAGATCTCTGCTAGATCTTCTAGGGTTATCTTTCTGATTCTGGTGTGGATGCTTACCTTTCTTGAGATGATAGCGCTCCCTTCTAATTTTCTTGGTGTGTGTTGTGAGGGCTTGACCTACATTTCATTTTTTTTCTTCTCGAGCTACTATTCGAGCTTCTTCTTGTGAGCATTCCTCCCACATCCTACTGAAAGTGATTAACTTTCTTCTAGCACAAATCCCTTGAATGAAGGAGTCCCATGACCTAGGGAGACCTAGGGAGACCATTCAAGGTGGTCATCACAATTCTCCATTATCTACTTATTCTTCCACAGTTTCAATTTGTTCTTTGATTTGAGATACCCTGGTAAAGTATGACTATATCGTCTCTGCATTCTGGATATTTACATTCTTCAACTGATTTCATAAATTCATCCTTCGATTTATATTCTTCCCTTCAAATAGCTTGGTCAAGGAATCAAACATCTCTTTAGGTGTCTTTAAGGAAGACACATGTGGTATAAGGCAATCCTTGATAGAATCATCAATATCCTCTTTGTCTTGACCAAGTTCTTCTTGTGTAAGGCTTTAGCCTCATCTTCCTCTGGAATTGGAACCTCTCCACTTATGTAGGTGTCCAATTCATTTTCTTCAAGAACAAGTGAAATCCTATACTTCCATGCTCGGAAGTTATCAGCTCCTTCAAGCTTTTCATCAAGATTGGTGTAATGAGACATCTTTAATGAGAACCTCAAATGGAAATACAAAAGATTTAGATCTTACCAATTTGAGATGCTCGAACTGGATCTGGAGTTGATCTTTTGTAGTGTTGATTTTTTGGTCCGAGGTCAAATTAGGGTTTGACTTTCCTGGAGTTTTACCCAACCAAAAATTTTGATCTTGGTTTCTAAATTTTGATTTTTAGGACGAGAAAATCCTATGGTGGGCTCACTCAAAAGTTCCACTTCTGTGAAAATCCATAATTTCCCACAGTAGTGATAGGCCAAAAACTAAAAATGCCCGGAATTAAATTCTGCTTCGACAGGAAGATGTGCCCTTCAAAGGAGAGTTATCCTAGCCTCCTTTTGCTCATGATCTGTGGAGAGAAACCCAAATATTAAGAATCCCTAGCTTCTACAGCTGCATAGTGTCTTCTTCTCAGGTTAGCTGTGATACCATGTTATATTTTTATCGTTTAATCAATATGATCTAGGATCTTATCTTAGAGAATAACATGCACAGCAATAATCACAAGAGACAAGAGACACAAATATTTTTCCTCGGGGAAACCATAAAGGAGAAAACCCTTTAACTTCCTCAGAGATAGAATGAGAACCAATAGCAAAAGTAAAACCCAAAAGTACAAATATGATCTTCGACAGTTGTTCTCTCTTCCACTTATGTGAGCTACTCCTCTCATATTCATGTGCTATTGTTGAGTGAATGTGTGGGTCAAATAGAGAGGCTCACTCTCCATTTATACTTAATTTCCACTTGACTTATTCCCTACGGGTTCGACTTCTCTAGGAGAGTTTAATAACCATAATGTGACTCAACTGTGGGGTCTATTTCCTCGACCTATGATAGAGGGTTAACCTCAATGACTTTACATGACTTAATTATATTAATGACTCTCACGATCGAAGGAACAAACATCTCCGTCGGGGTACAATGAAATACAATAAGAAATATACAAGTGAATACATTCTGAAGTTACAAATACATCAACAACTTGTACATATTTTATTTAAGAACATGGGAAAATGCATCACAGCCAAAAAATATGCGAATGAGAATAATAAACTAGATTTCCACACCAAACCTCCTCTAGAATGTTTCCAACTAACACAACTATAGGTGATATGTTAATCAATTACATATCTATATTAACAATCTATGTCCAAAATCCATTATCCAACCTAGATGCACTGATCATGATTCTTGCAGTTTTCATGATTGTGTGATTCATCTCCTCAGCCACACCATTTTGTTGTGCTATGTATGCAACAATATTCTAGTGCTTAATTCCTTCTTACCTACAAAATTTATCAGATTCCTTGGAGCAATATTCTCTTCCATTATTAAATCTGAGACATAAAATAGAATAGCCCAAACGTTTCTCTACTCGTGCCTTGAACTATTTAAAATTCTTAAAGACTTCTACCTTAATTTTTAGAAAATACACCCACACTATTCTAGAATAATCATTTATAAAATACATAAAATATCTAACACCATTTGTGGACGAAGTGGGAATTTGTACAAATATATCATAATGAATAAGTTGAAAAAGATCAGAACTTTTAACAAAGCTTGCAGTAAACCAAACTCTCTTTTGGTTACCAAAAATATAGTTCTCACACAAGTCTAAATAAAAATTTAATCCCCAAAAGCATACCTTTATCATGCAAAGTCACTCATATGTCCAAGTCGTTGATGCCACAACATCAGTACATCCAGAACATTCCCTGAGTTTGTTGTTGTTGCATGATTTGTCACTATATCACCGTATAAATTAGATAGGATCCCATACGATTCTCATTTTGCTATCATGAGTGATCCTTTAGTAATTTTTCATTGACTGACACCAAAGGTAATAGAATACCCCAACTAATCCATCATCTTGATTGAGAGAAAATTCTTCTATAGATTTAGTATATGTCATACATCACACAACTTCATTTCTATACCATCATCCAACTAGATCTTAATTTCCCTTCTTCCCACATATTCTAAAGGATGATCATCACCCAAATAGACCATTTCACCACTATAGGGGTATTTGACAAAATATTCTCTATGTGGAGACATGTGAAAAGATGCACTTGAGTCCAAAACCCAAGCATATAATATATATTTGTTGTTGCTGAGATATAAATCCTCACATGTTGCCATCTCTTTTAAATATGTTGTATTATTGGCAGTTACGGTTGATATACCTTTTCATCCTTCATGTTCTTCTCCAGATACTAGCATTCCTTCCTTGAGTACCCTAGTTTCCCACAATTTCAACACCTCCCTTTCTCGTGTCCTCTAAACTTGGATTTTCACTGTGATCTCCCTTTTTTTCCAAGTTTCACTAGATCGTCGCCTCACAAATACAGCTTCACTGGTAGAGGGATCCAAAGATGATTTTCACCTCAACTCTTCTCCCAATAAAGCAACTACCACATCATCAAATTTCACATTTTATGATTATGAGTTGGTGATGGCCACCACCATATAATATTAGGTATCTAAGGGGGGACATAGTAAAATTATCGCTCTGTCCTCATCCTCCACTTTTACACCAACCAAGTGAAGTTTGTTGATTAGGGTATTAAAGTCCTTCAAATGATCTTCCACAATTGAACCTTGTTTCATCCTAAGATGAAAAAAATGATTTTCGGGAAAATATTATTTGTTGTCGATTTAGTCTCATACAAATTCCCAAGTTTCTCCCAAAGGGATTATGTGATCTTTTCTTCAACAATATTGAACAAGACAATGTATTATAGAAAAAGGTGAATTGTAGAAACCGTCTTTATGTCCACCTTTTTCCAATCCCCATCTATCATGAAACTTGATTTTTTCTCAACCCCTGTCAAGGGCTAGGTCATTCTAAACCAACAAATCTTCCACCTTACATAAGGAGAAATTCTTTCCATCAAACTTCTCAAACTCAAAATTGGTTAAACCTCTTGTCATTGTTGTAGAACCCACTTGCAGAAAACCCTATGCCTACAAGTTTTTCAAGCTTTGATACTATATGTTAGAAGAAATATATTAAAACCAAAGCAAACAACAATAAAATTAGAACACAATATTTACATGGAAGCTCTATTATTATTTTATTACTTGGAAAAAACTTACAACGTTTTTGTTCACCGCTCTTTTGTTACAATCCCAAGGGGTTACTACCCTTTTATACAATTATATATGAGAGTTCTGGAAGGAACTGAAATACACTAGAAGGGTCTATAATTTTTTTCCTTGGGGGCTTCGTCCCCAGACACTCAAAATAATATTAGAGATTTTGGTCTTGGCTTCATCTCCTAACATGTGCAAGATTAGATTTGAGAGTAAATTAAATCCAATCTAAATTAAAAGCATTCTCTTTCAAACATGCATGCAACCACAAATCATGAGACTAGACATTAAAAGAAGATGAACCTGGTACACAGTGAGATTTTATTATTAGATAAATAATAGGTTAATAGAAGCACACCTAGGTATGATCTATTGAAGGTGAAGGGCCTCCACCACTGATCCAGGGGAAGGTTTTTTTGTATCCTTTACATCCCCAATCTCCATCCAAGATCCAAATGGAAATTCCCTTGATAGTGAAAGCTGAAAGGAAGATGTAGTTTCTTTTGTTCTCTCTAGGTAAATTTCAACAGCATAAGGACACTTTCGTGCATGGAGGAATGGATTGTGGAATGGTGACCATGAGACTTCTTTTATAACCACAAGAGTGGTAAAAAAAATATTTATATCTAATGTGTGTGTTCTCCATTCCATTGATGGCTTGGTGGAGAAGTTAAGGTTTTGAAGTATAAGATCAGTTGTTAATTTCAACCATGTCAATTGTATGTGTCCCCGTTTATCTATTACTTCCCTTAGGGAAGCACAAAATGATGAATGCTAACCAAAAATACATTTTTTAGACTAAGTCGTGGGTTTTTGGGAAAAATGTATCACCAAGGTCATACTTTTTAAGAGAAAAAAGCGACCATTTGGTTATAGTCAATTTTGGAGTTTGAATTTCAATTTTTTGGTCATTTAGTCATTTTCTCAAATCACATGGATGAGATGAGGGTGAAAATGGTGCTAATAGTTCCATTAATGATGTATAATTGTGATGAAACTGGTGACAAAGTAGGTGAGAAAATATTGGTTGTTAACAAATTGCTTCACCTCATATGGTTTCTAGCTTGATATTTTTCCTTTAGGCATTTTTAATACCCCAAAATGTAACTATGTGTGCAATGATCAAGTGGCTAAAATCTAAACATATATAGTCTAGGAAATTAATGACAAAAATATTTGAATTATAATACAAAAAAAATTGACAGCTACAAACGAAGGAGGACTAAAAATAGATGGGTAACTATGATTCCACCAGTGGGGGAAGTGAAAAAGGGGACTTATAGGAGGCTTAAGGTTGGGGGGGGGCTTAGCTAATATTTTAACGTAAAGTCCTTAAATCCCCCTTGATTATTAAATACTTGATAAATAACATTTGTTATATTTTTATCTTAATTTTTGAATTAGAGTGAAATATAATTTCCTCATTAGGGCCAAATGGGGAGTCATTATCATGAAAATATAATGTTCATAATGGAGCATGGAGCATTCATTCTTGGTGGTATGAATTGTGAAAGAGAATGAAAGAACGGAGGAAAATTATTCTATGTACTGAGCTTTGCACTTCCATACAAGCTATGACATTTCGAATAGAAATTATGATCATGATTAGTGTGTTATTGAGAGAGGAAAAATTGGCCTACATCTAAGAAATCTCGAAGTCCCTGTTGAGGGAAAAATGCCTCAAGAGTGAGAAATATTCCTCTTTTCCTTGCAGGTTGTAACCAAGGAAATAATGTAAGTGATGATTAACATACCATACACTTAGAAGTTAAAACAAAACTCAATAAACAACAATGGAATAAAAGATTGACAAGTCCTAGTAACACAAAAACACCGAGAATGAGTTAGCATATAGTATTGTCCAATGGAAAATCTTGAATACGAATGGTATCACCTACAAGAATGCAACTTCAATGGTAACAAACAATATTCCTTAGGTAAGGGTTGTTTTGAACTCTCTCAAATTGCTTGATAACTAACTTAGAATGATGGGGAGAAAAACTTGCTTCACGAGGAAGAAGTCAAGTGAGAATTGAATGTCAAATGATGATAAGAAGGGGGCTAGAATATGATCTCTCAAACCAATTATTTGCAACATAGAATTTCACTAGATTTTTCTTGTTGAATGCATGCTCATGGCTTCCTTTTATAGGCCAAATGGGGATCTTGAAACATCTAGTTCTCAATGTGAATGTTTTATCTCATAAAGTGGGCCTTAAAGTACAAGGGGGATATTGAATTCTCCCAATCATGTGAAGAGGCCAATTCAAATTCTTGGAGCCAAAAAATGTTGTTGTGAGCCTTGAATGCATTGCAAAGAGTTAATGGCTCTTCATTGGTACAACCACACAGTTTTTGAGACAATAGTCACCCAAATTTACACGGGTTTCAAAAAAAAATCATGCAGTTGTAAAAAATGATTGACTTTAATCACTCTAAGGTTCAATTATCATTCTAAATTTGATGAGGACAATGCTAATGAGCCATATTTTTTTATGTTGATGATGTATTTTTGCAATAATGACCAGAATGTCTTATGTGTGTGAAATTTGGACGATAACAGTGTTGGACTCACGATTGTCGTTAGAGAAAAACCCCTAGGTGTTAATCTCCGCCACAATCGCCAGAGTTAGGATCTTGGGAGGCGATTAGTCCATGTCATGAAACTCACAGGGAGCATTGAATCCAATGTCCAACAATCTCCCCCCCAACACGAGCCGGATGACTTTCGAACCCTTGACCTGCTGCTCTGATAACATTTGTTGGACTCACGATTGCAGTGAGACCAAAACCGGTAGGTGTTAATCTCTGCCACAATCGCAAGAGTTAGTATCTCGGGAGGCGATTAGTCCATGTCACGAAACTCATAGGGAGCATTGAAACCAATGTCCAACAAACAGTCCTACTAGTGAGATTCCCTGGTTAGTCAATGTTGCATCACTCGAAGGGAATTGGGATAGCTTGGGAGACTATTTACACAGAATGGGATCCCATTTCTAATGTTGTGCACAGGGAATTTAAGGATCCATATATTTCTTAAACTGTAGAAACCTTAGAGAATCTTACTAATTTTCAAATCCCCAACCATAAAATGTTTGACAATATTTTTTTTAAATATTCAAATTTCTAATGATTTTATATAGTTTTGGGAAAATTTTGGTTATTTTAAAAGTAAAAAATCTTGATCCTACGAAAATTGGGCCAATCAAAGTAGAAAAATTTGGAAAATGGATTATTTTCTCAAAAAGATGAGTACTCTCATTGTGTCATGAAACATTGTATTAATATGTTTTAAGATCTCTAGTTTATTATTATTGTGTCAATTCAACTATGTGCTAATGGTTTTAAATGGCATATTCATGACTCAAAGTATTATAGAGTTGTGTGCATTAAGAGTAAATTTAAGTGTTAAAGGGTATTGTAGCTTTGTTTTCTACTTCTAAATTGCTACAACCAACCAAATAATTTGATTTAAGTATTAGAGGGAGAAAATTATAGTTTTTCTTACCTCTACAGTGGACAAAGGTTAATTAGTATGTGATGGCATTGCAATTCTCTTGGCAAGTTGGTAGATGGTCATCATTGTGGCTACATGGGAAGTTTAACTAGTTGGAACACGCCCTACTCGGGAGGAGAAGTGTTGTGAATCCTAGAGGAGAGCATTAGGGTTTGGATAGCATGGGGTTGCTTGGATTATTGTTTGGAGGCTTGGCCCATTAAATCAAGGATGGTTGGGTTGCAACGGTGATTTTGTAGGGTGGAACTATCCCAATGGAGTACATTGCTTAAGAGGATTGATGGATTGCATAGAATCTTGTGATGGAAGCATGCAAAATTACCTTGTGTAGCTACATCATCTTGGATCCTTTATTGTGTACGACATCACCTTCAAGCATGACAAGTGTAATTTTAATTGTATCATCTCATTGTGTTGGCCTAGAAGTGTTAACTATAGTTTGATTGTAAGGTATCATACCTACATGGTGTTGTTGGCCTCCCTTACCTCTCATATATATAGATAAGGAGAAGATTCCTTTCATCATCACCATTGTACTATTTTATTTTTACTCGAATTCTTGGAGTAAGTCACTAGAGTTTCCTCATGAACCCTAGGAGGAGTTATGAAGACTAGAAGAGATGTCTTTGTTGGAGCTTGATTCTTATGAATAGGGTTTTCTCTTGTGAATAAGACATTGGAGATGGTCACGTTCATTCATTCACTCACATGTATTCACTCTTTTGATGAGTTGTGACCTACAGAGGAGACTGAAATAGTCCTCTCTATCTCTCACACACACACACACATTTGGTCTTCTCTGGTACTTTATATCTCACTCTCTTGAGTTTCTAAAGTTTCTTGGTCTTATTGGAGTATCTTGGAACATCTTGGAGGTCTCGAATTAGGGTTTATCACTCGAAGACTGGAGATTAGGATTTTGTGATAAAACAATAAGGTACTTTTGTTGTATCAGGAGAAGAGAAGAGGTTGTCTTTCCTTGGAGGATGTATTGGAGTAAATATTCTGTATGGTAGTTCCTCGATTGAGCTAGGGTTTTCATATTTTCCCTATCTAGGGTTTTGGGGAGCTATTCGAATTGTACTAGCCTCCATAGAAGGTTGTGTTGAGTACATGCACTTAATATTGAGTATATAAATGAAGTTTTCATTTGTCTAAAACTTGCACAATTTTCATATTTGATTTCAACCATATATGTTCTTCATGCATTGTTATTTACAATTATATATGTCTTGAATATTTAACATAAGTAAAAGGAAATTTGTTAAAAAAAAAGAATTGGCATCATGATTAAGGAACCTACATGTCGTTTTTCTACTACTGTACATGTTGTTTTAAACAATTGTTATAATTGTTGTAAAAGTTAATGTTCATATCACGTTTATGAGGGATGAGTTTCCCTAGAGAGATTGAACTTATTAAAGTTATTTGGTATTTTTTTCCTTGGAGTACTTAGAAGTATGGACAAGTTAGAAGTGTAATATTGTACTATTTGTGTTGTTGTTTTATACACTCTTTCACAACATTACAAATGTTGAAAATCCACAAGGTTACTATCCAAGAACCTCTAATCAAAGAGGTGAAATGTCTATTTTCAATTAAAATATGAGAAATAAATTTGCAATAGTTTACAGATAGTGACCCATTTTCCCTTGGAGGTGTGATATATCCCTTACCTTCAATATTGATGAAACCTCCTTTAAGGTAGAAGAGTTAAATCATCTAAGGTGTGAGAAGGGATAAAGTCAATGGAGATTCCCTACGACAAGACAAGAAACGTTTAAGGAAGAAAACAAAACTAGAAGCAATAGATTCTTAGAAAATGGTTGGAGATGACAAGTTCAAGTAGAAGAGCTAGATCAATATTTGGTATTAATGTGTAAGAGTTCTTGCAAAAGAAATTGAAGAATGGAAGATGAATCAAAGAAACTTTACAAAGAGGAGAGAAGTGACATACCTAGGTTAGGAAACAACCTCAAGGTGTAATGAACATTAGCTTAACAATTGGCTAAAGCATTATGTTCATTGTACGATTATCATGGGGGTTGACCACAAACTATGGTTCGGTCCTCAAGAAAGTGCACTTTTTTCCATGAACCATGACATGTAGAGTCAATATGGAATAAGCAAGTTGTGTGTCACATACCCCAATTTTGCAAAAACCAATTTTATATTATTTGAGGAACAATATGTTAAATTTTATGCTAAGTTGTAATTGATGACCCAGTGGGGTCAAGGATATTTAATGTAAATTCTGAATATTTTATTTTTAATTAATAAATGAGGAGACAACAGCTTATGAGAGATGTTAAAAGAGTGTTTACTGATCAAATTGGTGGAGGAGACTTGGTGGAGAGAAAACTGACATGTGGCAGCATCCTCAAACCACTTCCAACTGTTGCAAGTGGCAACCTTTCTACATTTGTGGTCACGATTCTCCAAGAAAGTGGAATTGAGCAGGTGGCTCAATTAATGAAAATTGACCCAAAAGACCTAGGCAATCTTTATAAAAATTCCAATTGAAGAGAGCTGAGGCTGCTTATTCTAGAGAAGTGATTATTCAAGTTGAATGAATGTACTTCAGAGAAATTCAATGGAAGGAAAATTTGGAAAGTGTTTGAGGGGATAACTGATGATTGATCTAGTGCAGCTTTTAAGCTAAAGATCATACTGCTGAGAGCAGAGTATTTTACTGAGGTATTGAACTAGTTAGTTGACAAAGGGTTCTACTGTTTGCATTCTCCACCCAGTTCTCAGCCAAGAAGACCAAGAACAAGCTCGGGGGTCCTGAGGAAGCGTTTTTTGAACGCTCTCCAGGAGTTTGGTAGGGAGGAACGGCCTCCTAAAGCTGTTGTCGTATGTCCTCAACAAGTTCTATGTTATTTTATTTTACTGTGTTAGTTAAATAAATCTTAGTTTAACTGCTATAGAATGATAACAGTTCAGTTTGTGAAATGTTAGATTAGTATTCTTATTGGATTGTTATAGAAATGAAATGGATTTAGAGAATAATGTGTTAGAATGAAAATAAATTTTTAAACTGTGTTTTTCCACACCTGGAAACCAGGTCGTACTCTAACATTGATAGAATGGTTAAGTAGATAAGAGAATGAAAATAGCAGGTAGGATTGTGTATCTGTAAATAGTAGAGTAAATTATTTCAATGTTTAAAATATTATGAAAGAAAAACAGTGTTATGATTTATTTGTATTTACTGTTTTTACTTAGTATAACTAAATAAAAATGCAGAAAAGAAACAGTAAACTACATTAGAGTTACAGTAATAGTATACAGTTAAGTATATAAACAAGCTATTAACCACACAGTTTATCTTTTAAAAATATCAACTAAATCTTAAACTATTACTTAATATAAACCAGATTAGGGTTATGTTATAAACCCTTAATTTATAAAAAGTAAACAGAGTTACAGAGTTTACCTTCTATCCTTTAGAGAACTCGGAATAAATTCTATGTTATAGAATAGTAAATAAAAACAAATGTAAATATAAACAATAAATAATATAAAACTAAGAATTTACATATTTAGAAACTATTTTATATTTACCATACAGGCTTATAACCTGTGAAGGAAAAACCTCAGGATCGAAACCCTAACAATTAATTTATCTATTATAAATTTATTTATTTAAAGTTTGATCCATTTACATTAATAATTATATAAATAAACTTTACAAGAAGATTACAGCATATACCTTAGACTGTTTACAGTCTTTTCTTAAGACAAATATCTTTTATAAACAAGCAAGATAAGTTTATAGTTAACAGGTTAATATACCACCACACACCTGTAATAGCCAAACCGAAGTAATAAGAAGTAGAGCCTAAGTAATAATTAATTAAAGAACATATTTAGACAAGGGTTCATTTCCAGTAAACCCTGGCTATTATATTCTGGACAAGTAAGTATAAAATTATAAATTTTACATTACGACTGATCTACAGTCCTCACATTAACAATAATTACTTACCAAAGATATCTTAAACAGTAATTTTCTTCACTGACAGTTGAAGAAGGAAAAAACCCTAATTACACAAAATCATAATTTACAAGATTACAAAACCATTGCAAAAACAAGACAGAGCTCGAAGTTAAAAATCCTTCTTAAAAACCAAATGTATTACATTGTCAAGCCGTAAGGCTAAAAACTTAACCAAAATACATCACATAGCTCAAGGCCGATATTACCCAGCATCATAGCAAGGGTTTGTAAATAAAAACTGGAAAACAACTTATTAAAACCTCTTATCTAACAAAGAGACCGAACAGGCTTCCAAGCACTAAGTTTCTCCTTCAACAAACCCTCAATACAAGTAGGGCAAAACCCATTTTGAACTCAGGGCTTACCAGTTAG
This sequence comes from Pseudotsuga menziesii, assembly GCA_001517045.1. Taxonomy (NCBI): domain Eukaryota; kingdom Viridiplantae; phylum Streptophyta; class Pinopsida; order Pinales; family Pinaceae; genus Pseudotsuga; species Pseudotsuga menziesii. The sequence continues at coordinate 234,512 of LPNX011196246.1, forward strand.
GGCCACAAGCCACTGGAGTCGGTCGTTATTTTTCTTCCACCGAAGCTTGGAACTGTCACAGGTTCCTGTACAAGCATTTTACCGAGCGTCAGTTCAAGGCTCAGTTTAAAAACATAAAAACCCTAATTGTGTTAATAAGTTGACAGAGATTCTCCATAACAAAAATTGGGTTATCTTACCTGCAAGTAGAAGAGTTGTCGAGCAACGAAGAGACTGTCACCAGTTTCGCAATGTACACACAGGAGTTTCCAAACCCAACGCCGACCGTGGAGTAAAAACAGTGACAAAGAAGCTTAAGCTTCACAAAGTCGTGACAGGCCACGAGAAGAACAAGACTGAGCTATGGACAGGCCGAGAGCCAAACGCAAATACCAGTAAACACTCGCGCTGTAAGGTTCACAACCATAAAGGTTTGCAATCAAAGACTAAGTTTTGGAAACTACAGCAACATCAAACAAAAGATTTGGAGCAAGCAAGCAGTGGAACAGCCTCTCATGGCGGCTATGGAAACTACACAGAGTAGCCCGCAGGCCAGCGAAAACTTCGGAGGCAAATGACAAAGCTAATAGGGTTTCCAAGTCTTTTAAACCGTCAATGCATGGACAGGAGGTGACCACATGCCCGCCAATTCTTTTAACCATGAAAGGGTCGAGTCCATAGTCCATCTGCGTTCAATGATCAAATTATTGTTGCAATAATCAATAAACAATTATGCAATAAACTATTGAAATGGATATAAATATTCATATATGGAAACATAAATTTTATTCAATAGTATCAAGGTCTATGATATATGATTAACAATGATTCCTTGTCGTTGACCATAGAGTAGGGTCGTGAAAACCTTGCCATGGTAATATCCCAAGGTCGACCATAGCATAAACTATTCCAATAACAACTCGTTTGATACCATGCAAAACGACTTAAAATATTTACATATTATTGAAGCTTAAACGATATTATTTTGCAATCGATGGTTTAAAGATAGCAGAATTGTTAGTAACTATCATATGTCATTTGACTATAGAGTAAAAGCGTTTTTAAAAATGACAATAAACAATGTCAAGGACCAAACTTAGTGTAACCCTTTACAAGTAATGTTAGGTATAATCGACTTGCTAATGACTATAACAATGAACCTTATTATTAGTTACAAAATCAATAGTGCGTAATTGGTTCTAATAGAATATAGGAGTTTTTGTTTTAATGTCTCAATGATATAGAACTTAGAATAAAAGTTCTAGGTAGTAAAATATACCATAGTAGTTAGAATACACTACAACTTATTTGGAGTGAGGCATCTTGGTAATAATAATTTTTCTATGGTATAAACCATGCACAAGGATTATACATTATAGGAATAACAATGATAATGTGCTTACCTATGATTTTAACTTTATAAAAATGGTGGTAGGAAGTATTCTATTTCTAAGACGCTATATTTAGTTATAAGAACCTAATTTACAATGTCATGGAAATTTCCAGATAGAAGATTTCTACAAGATGCAAGTAACATTGATATTGGCACATTATAAAGTAAGGTGGTATTGTACATAGATATAATAATTCATGCAGCAAGCAATGATTCAAGTACTAAAGTTCATAACTTGAGGATTAGTAATTTCACATACAAGCTACAGGTTGATAAATTCCATGACTAGTAAGATAGAGGCGAAGTAGAAAACTTGTACTCTATTGGAAATCTTACCTTCAAATTTGACAGAAATACTTTCATGAATCAAAGATAGTTACTTTACCTCATCAGAGCTTGCTTTTAAATAGTCAGTTATTTACTAGCATTTTAACATGCAACAAATATACTTCTTGCTAATGTATGAATTAAACTCCTACTTGATCGATCGTTACCTGTTAAACCTGTAAGAACCAGCAGTCCATCTGCGTTAGCATAAATGCTAAGTAAGCCCAAGTTTTCAAGATAGATTTCACCTACTTGCCAAAAAGTAAACTTATTAGTAAAACTGAAAGAAATATGAATGTAGGTCAATCTTATATACATTACGAAAATGGAAGCTGTATTAGTTATCGTAACATGAAAATGATTAATACTAAACGTTAGACTGTTTCATTTTTCGCTAACTACTAGCAGTTAGTAAACTGTGTATTCAGGCATTTTATGCTATCTTAAAAAATTTAAATTTTTATGAAATTTTGGGGTTATGACATTGTGGTTCACTTGGCACCAAAAAATCAATAAGAGTAAGAAATATTTGACCCAATGGACCTCCAATTTAGCATGCCCAAATAGATTTGGGTCATTGAGGACCTAAAATAAAGCATTCCAATTAACCATGGACCAAATAAAGGGATAGGGTGCCATGAAAAAATGTGACAAGAGAGAGAGGATTCTCCAAAGGGTTTAATAGAGTCAAATCGATAAGAAAAATCCAAACACAAGAGAGGAGGCAGTAGGGGGGGCTACCTAAACGCTAGACAACCCAAGGAGGTCATGCATCTAGGCCAATGTAAGGAAACTCACATGAACGTAAAATAACAAAAAGATCCCTTGTATTAAGGACAAGTGATATAGTTAGCATCAATGCGAAAATCGTGGGTGGTGACAACAAAATGTTAGTCACACCTTAGCACCTCTAAGTGGAGGTGTATGTGAATATTATTGATTTCCAATTATTCAGCTCACAAAGTTGGACATGCAGATATGTCAATTCAAAATGTGGTTAGGAATCAATTTCTCATTTCCATGCACCATTTGGTTGGTGACAAGGCATATGTCATTGGAAGTTATGTCTAGCTAGGTTGCAATGCTCTTGTAACGGTAGGTGATGTTGGAAAACAAGTAACATGATCCTTCTTCAGATCCAAGTATATGGACTATTTGAAATAATGGCATTGAGAACTAAATGTCCTCCTCACCCACCGTCTATGATGTTCTTATCTTTCAACTTTGTGGTTGTATTCTATATCCCTTTCATTGGATCCCCCTAGTTGTATGTTTTCCTTGCCTCAAGATTGGACTTATTCCTAGCTATGCTTGTCCACAAATGCTAAGATTAAATTTGATAGAGCACAGAGTTACGTTACTTGCAATTCAAAAAAAATAATGAAAGGTAAGTCGATTAAGGAATGGATTATATACTAAAGCCAAGGGGAGGAAAGATGGAAGATAGGATGCAAGTGTATTTTCTTAATATGGAGTCTAGAAATGGAACAATAAAACCCAAATGTTAGGAAAAATGCAATGATCCACAAGCTATATTGTAATGAAATAGATTTTAGAGTTTAGTGTGTTTGGATAGTCTATTAGACATGACATCCTTAGTGAAACTTGTTATGTGACCAAGAGCTTAGAATATTAAACTCAAATTGGTATATCAAAATTTTGTGACAAAAAAGTAACTAGGTCTAAATAGAATAGCTTTATGCATATGTAAAGTGTGTAATCTACACAAACATTACTATCTTTGAAAATTAGGCGTAGATTATAACTAGATTTTGAAGTTTGAACTATCCCATATGGTTATGGGATGGAGTGTTATCCTTACTCTGGTTCTATTCTCATAAGTGACATGTTGAGCTCACATGCGTATATTATTGTAATTGTTTTAAAGAAAATAAATAAATAAATTGAAAAAATTAATTTATAGAGTCAAAGGCAATAACAAATTAAAGCCACAAAGAGGATATATATATTCCAAGAAAAAAAATGCATTTTGTATTCATTAAGAATAGTCATATTATACAAGAGGCAATAGACTTTGGGGTGGAATAGCAAATGCTTTTCCTAGATTGCATCATTGAATGAGGATGAGACAATTATATTATTCCATATTGATTTTATGGCAATCCAAATTAATTTAATAACTATTATTCCAAATTCCAAATAAACAATTATAAAATATATATATATAATAACTAGTACTTAATTAATGCATGAATAACTAATCCGTTTCTAAAAGAATTTGGACATGAGTACAGCCACACAAAGGAGTTGAGCGCCAATGCATGTTGGCACAGAGGAAGAAGTTGGACGCATTACAGTCCTCCGCAAGGAAGTGAAGAATAAGAGATATATCGAACGCAGTGCCAACCGTCTAATGAGTTAGATAAGAGATGGGAATCAAAGGATGTTTCCGGTATTAGAGCAAGGTGCTAGGAGGAAGGAGGGACGATCGTGATCATCCATCGGAATCTGGAGGAACGATCCCGGCCATCAGCTCAAGTATGGAGCCATCAGATCAAGTATGGAGAAAGGAGAAAGGTCGTGTTGCAGAGACAGCAACGGGGGATGGAATTCGGAGAGCGCAAAGATATATTTTTGGGAGTGCCACAGAAGTCGATGATGAGTATCGGCATTGTGGAATAGAGCATCGACGGAGAGGTCCGATGGAGGAGTCTCGACAGCCAATCAAGATCGACCACGTGGATGGAGGAGATTGGGAAGCAGAGTTATCCCATTGGTGTTGTTGTGGAGCAAGCCGTAGAAAAGGGTCGACGAAGGAGAAACGACGACGGCGATGGAAAGTTGTGACAGAAAGTTCCGACAAGAAGTCTCATAGAGAACACATGGCAACATAGCGGCGAAGAGTGTCAAAGTTGTGAAGGGAGCCCAGGCGCCAGACCATAGAGCTGCTGATCTAGTCCCACTGTTGATTGTTGGCTGATCTAGTCCCACTGTTAATTGTTGTTATTTTAAAGTCTGTAATATCCATCTAGCAAAACTTGATCTAGTACCTAGTACCACGGTTGATTGTTGTTATTTTAAAGTCTGTAATACCTGTTTTGCAAAAACTGAGGTACTTTATTTTAAATTCTGTAATTGAAAATCAAAAATCAAAGTGGTAAACATAGATCAACATTTCTTACTTGATAACCAAGTCTGAAAATGTCTTCACAAGTTATTTGTGCTTTAGATCATTGAGATCACCTCATTGATATATATCCAGAAATATCAAGTTATAAAAAAATTAATCTTTTACTTTGAAAGTTTTGGCAAACGTTTATCATGTAAACTTTTACCAACTGCAGCACAAACTGTTGTTAGTATCTCTGAATTGTTATTTTGGTATGTTCCACTTCCATTATTATTACCCAACAAAATGCTAAACGCGATTCAGTTTGGGTAGTGGAGAATTTCCACAACGAGTGGGGAAAGAGAAAAACTCATACAATTTTTTTCTAAAATAAAACAGTGAAGATATAAATAATCCAATAATTGATGTATAATAAAACCTTTTTTTTTATTAACTTAATGAGTATATCACATTAATAGAACTTTTGCTTGTCAATATCAGTCAGTGCACATATAAGAACTTTTTTGGATTTATTTTGTTTCTAAAATAAAATAGTGAGAATATAAGTAATATAATCGTTGTATAATAAAACTTTTTTTTTATTAACTCACAGTGTATATTACATTAATTGAACTTGTGTGTCAATATCGGTCAGTGCAGGTTTTTTCACTCATGGTTATATAATAAGACCTTTTTTAGATTAATTAAATGCTTATATCATATTAATAGAACTTGTATTTGTGAAGTGTAGTTTTTTCTCTGTATTTTAAGAAAGTGGCTTGTGAATGTTAATATCCACAACCAACTAATAGTTTTGTGAACATAGTTAATTGTTAAACAAATGCTAAAACATATAATTTTATATCCCTATTCAATTAAAAAAAACATAATTGCTAGAGTCAATACAACCACAAAATAAATATTATTTAACCACCCTTTAAGTGAATTTAAGTGAAGCTTGTTTAAATCAAATAAATCTCTGCTATACACTTGTTACAACTGGAATAATCTTATTAATCAGCTCAAGCAAGTCCAAAATCTAAAATAATATCTAAATACGTATAAATATAATTAAATGAGACAAGCCCAAATTTTATATATTACTTTTAGATACAAATATCAAATATCAAAGTAGTATAGAAAAATTATTCACATTAAAACATAAAATTCCCGAAGCATTTATCAATCTCTTGGTTGTTAAAAATCATCAAGTTCCATTTCAATAATTTAAAATACATTACCTGATGTTCTTTTTGTTTGTATATTTGTTGAGTACACGACATCTTACTACATTTCGCCGTTAAATCTTTATCATCATCATAGTACCAACCAATATTGCGTGAATCCAAAGCTGTCTATAAGAGACCTTCTCAAAAACTGTAAATGTTATATACTTTATATATAGATAACCACTTCGTGCTTATTTGATTTCACAGTGGCCACCATCGTAGATGTCAAGATTTGCAGAATCCTCCTCCGGAATCTTGTATTGGGCGTAAATGCTAATGGAGAAGACAAATAATTGAGTAGTAGAGAGAATAATGGTCCAAAATAGAGAATATTGCCCAGTAGGTGATCTCAATCATCCGAGGCACAAACAACCTGAGAAGACATTTTCAGACTCCGTTATCGAGTCAAAATGTTGATCTATGTTTACCACTTTCATTTTCAATTACATACTTTAAAATAAAGTACTCCAGTTTTTTTTATAGATAGGTATTAGATCAGCAGTGGGACTAGTTCAGCTGCGGTTGGAGATTGGGAAGTTGGAGAAAAGCCAGTAAGTCTAGCCGCTTTAGTGAGGGTAACGGAGTAAGCTATCCACTTGACGACGTTAGGTGGGCCCCGTGCAAATCGTCGAGTAGATAGCTTAGTCAAAATTGTGAAGGGAGACATAGTTGAAAAGTGCCGACAAGAAAATGCTAATAGTGGATAGCAAGGCTCAGAGGTGAATTTGGGGCATGGGCCGACAAAAAGCAACGATGGCACAACAAAGTTTGGAATGGATGCAACTTGGAGGAAGGGGCGACAGTGCAGCATCGATGGCAGAGTTAATGCTGCCAGTACAGGATTTGAAGGCGTATTTAATAAAGGGCTCGACCTATACGTGAGAGTTAAGTCATGGCCCACGGGTTAAGGCCAAGGCTTCACCATGAATGCATAATAAATACAAGGAGGACAAGTTTGGGTGAGGCTGGAGGAGCTCGCCCCGAATGCATCATTGAATGCAGGAGGACAAGCGACAGAAGCTACTGGAAGGAAAGAATAACCGAGAGGAAGCTGGAAGCTTCAGGATAGCTAGTAAGGCAATAAAGGAAGACTCTGGAAGGGAGCACAAGAGGGAGCACAAGAGGAAGCAAAGGGAATGTAATAACCCAAAAATTAGTAAAAATTTAAAATTTTTCATGTAACATATATTGTTTGAAGTCGTCACCGCCTAGGGACCAATAAATGCTAACGGTTACTTTTAACAGTCATATTTAGAACTGCACAATTTGTAAACCTTTTAGTTCTGTATAATTATTGGTTTATCTTCATAGTTCTATGTTAATGACTTGAATTTGGTAGTCTATGTTTTTCAAAAAACAAGAAAAGAATACTATGTAAGAATCTGATACTGAGTGTGATTTTACTATCTTATGACAAGTAGAAAAGAACTTTAGTTGAGATCGAGGCTTACTTAGCTTACAGCTAATGCAGTGAAGTGATGCTCCTTTTACAAGTTCTATACAGGTAAACAGTTTTGTTACCAGTATTTCCAGATCGAGATTATCATTCAACTAGCATAGAATAAGATGCTAGTTAAATTGTTTGTTTTGTAGCTTGACCAAGTAAGAGGTATTACTGATCTTTTATTGTTAGAAAACTGCATACATGTTTGTAAAACAAAATTGTAATATACTAGATCTAGTCCAGTTATGTTTACTGTCACAAAACTTATTCAAATAACTTTTACTTTGTGTTTTCAGTTAAAACTTGTATTTAAATCTAGAAGGTGCATCTTATGGACAGATCTCCTTCTACCATTACGAGTGCAATAACCTAGGAAATCTATACTTTGTTTGATGTGATCAACAAAAATACTTATGACCAACACTACACATTATCGTTAGTATTTGGCAAAAAGGACTGTTTATAATTATTCAAGTTCTTTCCAAACTTTAATTATTCAAATCCATTGATTTTCTTTTAACCAAGTCTCAGTCTTTCATTTTCTTTTATCTCATTTTATATGAGTTTACTATCAAGGTAAATATTAGTATTTGTAAATCAATGACTAAGCAAAGTCCTAGCTAAATAATCTCTAGTTCAAGTATTCATATATATAATGGTTTATCCTCCCTTGTCTCCTATACATTTGTATGTTTTAGTTTATTTTAAAACCCTAATGTATATGAATACCTCTCAAACACAAAGTCTTTGGTTTATGTAAACAAAGAAAAACAAAATGAGGATAATGGTACCAAGCAATAATACCATAGGGTTTTGACTTTTAAACAAATGATTTGTGTAGGTTAAACGAGAGTTTAGAACTATATCATGAAACCCAAAATCTCGCAAATAAATTGGAGGACACATGGTTTGTGTTCAATCGCATTTTGTTTTGTCTCTGTTGTGGGGTGGACAAGCTGCGAGCTCATGGCCGCTGGGCTTGTTGTCAATCCTCCAATCATTTGCACACAAGCCTTCCGTAAGCCATACTGAGTTCCTCTGCAAGTTGAGTTTTTACATGGCCATTGTTTTCTTCTGTGTAGGAGCTTTCCATCCACGTTACCATAACGTTGTAGGTGATTCTCTTTGTCGTTACCTAGCCTTTGCAAGTTTGTCCTTTAAGCTCTAGTGCAGTAAAAGTGAGCACGGTGCTTGCCACTGTCGTAGGGTGGTTTTGATTGTCGATTTGAGTGTTGTAAGGTTTAGATGTCTTCATCGTCATTTTTACTATGTGAGTTTTTTACTCTGAGTGCTTTTAACCATACACAGTGTGAAGAGAGTTGTTTGAAAAAGTGAGCTAGGTTCTTTGTTTTACGGCTTGTTTCCTATCGTGGGTTTGATCCTTACCTCGTCGTGGTACTAACGAAGGAGGCTCGGGTTGGCTTTCCACATCAAAGCAATTGTGCAAGCTCCCTTAGGTAAGAATTGAACTTGTTAAAAAAACTCTTCTACACATTAGAAAGTTATTATTTCGTTAATTATATGTATCTAACATATTGGGGTTTGCTTTGTGCAAGCTCTCAAAACCAGAGCTCAATTCTAAAGGACTCCACCAACAAGCTTCCATGAGGGCATCCACCCCAGTAAGCCTCGGTTTCACCTGGGGTTCTCTTGCACGAGTTGTATGGTGGATTAAGATGATACTGGCGTGTGTTGTTGGTTACTTGTTCGGTCGTGGCTATTAGATGCTTTGTTTGTTTTTCAAATCCCTAGTGGCTATTTTGTAATGGAAGAATCGAGCTTTCACAGTCGTGACTTAATAAATTACTTTTGAGGCCTTTTCGGCCATGGTTGAAATATTGTGTTGTTATTTTGATTCTGACTTTAAGACATGGTTTTGTTTGAACAGACCATTGGGCCGTAACTGATATAGTTTCAGTTTTTAGGGTTGAAATGCTAATCGAATTTCTAATTAAGCTTGAAGCTTATTTTTTGTAATTTATTCTTAAATATATTTGCAGTGGTTTTTAAAAACGTAAAGGCAAGTGTGCTATTTTTACTGTTAGGGTTTTTCTTTGATTTTGTATATAATATCCTAAACAAGATTTTTGTTACTGTAAAATCGATATTTAAATGGGTTATGTTTAAATATGAAAAAAAATGTTCAGACTGTTAGTTTTTAAGTTGTAGTTTGATTTTACATGATAATAAACTTTCTTCAGTGAGTAGATGGAAGAAAAAAATAAATGGATTATTCGACCTAAGTTGTTTTTTAACAGTTTATTTATATAAATTTTATTTATGAAAAATCCATATTTTTAATTTCAAATTAGTATATGGTTAGTGTTGATTATAATGTTATTCTGATTTTATTTTACTTGGATTAATAATGAATTTAACTGAGTAAATCTCTAGCTATATTTACTGTTCTTCTATGTTAACCCTCTTTATTTGATTAATGTCTATATAGTGTCTTTTAACTCATATGATATTAAGCTTATAGTAAATAACATATCTACTATGTAAATAAGTCCATAGATTAAGTATATTTAACTTCCTAGAGACAGATTTGTCTATATGATTACAGACTACTTTATTTAAGAAATACTTCTAATTTAAAACACAGAAACATACAGAGGAATAACTCTCATGAAACCTATAGAAATTAAATAAACATATTCAAGCATACTTCATTCAATTCTTCGTCTATATCTAATCCAACCTACTGTACTAAAGTACTACCTTACAAAAGGTGTGAAAAAATACAGTTTAGGTATTTTTTTTCTATTTATCAATTAAATCATAAATTCTTCTATTCATAAATCCTAATCTGGCTAGTTCAGAACTTACTCATTTTTTTCAGCCTATACATTTCTCCTAACTAACCCTAACAGCAATAAAAACAAAGGCATAACATATCTTTACTGAACCATAAACTTTCCAGATAACAGTAAATACTTGGATAGTTAAATAAAACAAGTAGAACCTAGAAATATAGATGAGGTGACAACATCTTAAGGAACCTATTCCTCCCAACCAATTCCTGGAGAACAACTGAACTGCAATTCTCAGGACCCCCGAGCTTGTCTCCTAGTCCACCTGATAGAAGTACTGGGTGAGAGATGTAGTCTAGCAATCCTCTGCAACTCTACTGAGCGTTCAGCAGTAACTCAGTTCTGCTTACAACAGTATGAACTCAACTTAGAATAGCAGCACTAGTTTAGGTCTTCAGCACTTTTCCACTCAAACTTACTTCAACTAGTCCTCTCCATCGAATTCTCTTGTGCACTTCATTCACTCAGAATGATCACAAATTCGGAATGAGCCGCCTCAACACTAGTTTAAGTCTTCAACACTTTTCCACTCAAACTTACTTCAGCTAGTCCTCTCCATCGAATTCTCTTGTGCACTTCATTCACTCAGAATGATCACAAATTCAAAATGAGCCGCCTCCGCTATCTTCAATGGAAAGTTTTATTAGCATGCCTAGGTCTTTTTGGTCAATTTTTACTTAATGAGCCACCTGCTCTTGTTCCACTTTCTTGGGAAATCATGACCACAAAAATAAGGAAGTTGCCACCTGCAACAACTAGAAGTAGTTTGAAGATGTTGCCACGTGTCAATCTGCTCTCAACCCAGCCTCCTCCATCAAGTGACCAGTAAAACACTCATTTAACAACTTCCCTAAGCTCTTGTCTCATCTTTCATTTATTTATTAATAAAATATTCTGAAATTACATTAAATTATCCTTGACCTCACTTGGTCATTAATTACAAACCTTAACATAAAATATAACATAATGTTTCTTAAAACATAAAAATGTTTTGCAAATTGGGGCATGTGGGAGAATCACTAGTTTTTTTAATTGATTCATGGTAGATGACGCATGATGAGATACATTTATTATATTTTTTGATGATATTCCAAGGCTCAAGAGTCGTGACTCAGAACACGATTCAATATTAATGTGGGATGTATCATTAGACGGCAATTGTGTTTAGTTGATGTTGTTGCTTTGCATGTTTAAAAATTTGAAAAAAAATGAATTTTTTATATTTTTTTAAGGTTGTTGATATTTTCCAATATTTTCTTCAATGTTGTCAAGTAGTTGTGTTATGGACCCTCGACAATGTGTGTGTGTGTGTGTGTGCACATGTGTGTGTCTATGTGTACATGTGTATGTGAATTGAATAATTTGACATCTCCACTGGCCTAGAAGTAATATTTGGCAACAAAAGCAATAATATTACGTTTCAAAAGAGAGTTATTATCCACTCCGAGCACTAGCCACTAATTCTCAATTGCCATCCACTCCAAGCACTAGCCACTAATAGTCTAATTCCATTTGAATTGAAAAACCCGAGTGATGGGAGAGGTCAAAAAGGAAAAAGGATTTGTATAAACAAGGTCTCCAAAGGAGGGAGGGTTACCCAACAGGGATGCTAAGAACGATACCAGGGGTCTTTGACAACAATTAGAGATGAAGGGAATATAACCTAATTCTTTGTTGTTGTCCAAATTATCCCTCATCCTAGTGAAGATTCCAAATCCATACAAGAGCTAAGTCCCCCCAACCTAGTAGAGAACTTGGTCCTAAGAATGAGGGGGCATTGAGTTTGTTGGGGAGGAGTAAAAGGCCACATGCACCAAAAATGTGTGGCTGGGATGGCAAGACAAGATGACCTTGAATTGCCCCTCCCAATCCATAAACATGTTTTGACAACTAACAATGGAAGAAATCTTAGGACAATTATCCCCCTCTCCTCATTCTTGTTAAGAGAAGATTCCTCATGGAACAAGTTATTGCCGAGGGTTAGTCCCCTCCTTAACTTCCTCTTTCAATGTGCTTTCTACCATAGCTGCTCCTTTGTTTGCCATTAAGTCTCCATCGACATTATTTACTCATTGAACATGATGGAAGTGGACTATTTCAAAGTTTTTCACAAGAGTTTTGGAGCTAAATAAGATTCTAGCCAAAGTTGGGAAGGTATTGCACCCCACATTCCTCAATGCATTAACTATTAAAAATAAATCTCCTAAAACTATAATAGGTTCCCTAATGATGAGTGAGGATTTCCAATCCTTAAGAGTACATACAAAGCTTCAACTTCATTATCGATAGCTTCAAAACTGCTCCATGCAAACTAGATTTCTTTGTGTCCTCTAAGATCAAATATGATGCAGCACCACACCTACCACTCTGAAAATTTGAAGTATTTTTATCTCAATATGTAGACTTGAGTTAATATATGAATTATCAAACCTTGAACAACAATACAATAAATGAATTATCTTTGGTCCATCATACTTCTCAAAGAGAAAAGGCAACTCGTACTTTGGAGAATCCTAAATCATAAACAAAAGTAAAGTTTAAGAAGATGCTTTCTTTAACGCTATGAGTGTAGATGATTGAAAATTTGTAAGCAGTTGATAAGGACCTTAAAAGCTGCACTAAGAACATGGATGACTAATAAACAAGAAGTTAGATTCTAGCAATGATCTTTAATAGTTCAAAATTAAATCTTACAACTAAATTGCCAGTCATACGAAGCGATGGAGAGTTTGTGCACCAAATCACATGAAAATTTATGCCTCCATACAATGGCATTCCTAATGAATCTTAGTGGATCATAGGATGAGTAACCTGCAACTATATTTGGGGTAAAGAATAAACAATTTCTTTCTTGATATTTCAGATTTTCTTGTGATTGTTTTAGGTTGTCAATGTTTTAGATCATTTTTTAACTTTTAAGGGGCAAGTTTATGCGGGCTGGTATTTTTCAATAATATCCAATATTTCCCCAATATTTTTGATAAGTTTATTTCCATACCCTCGGCATATTCCCTGAAACGTTACTCGTAACAACGGTCTATTCCATAAAGCCTTTCTTCTATTAGCATTAGTCCATCATGATGGCCTCTCATATTTTGGTCTATAGTACAAGGATATGGCCATGGAAATTAAGAAACAAGTATAATCTTGCCCTGAAGGTGTCCATTAACAAAAAGGCGGTGTCCATTGACAAAGGCTTTGTGAAAATAGACCAAGCACTTTTCAAACTTCTTTAACGGATTAGTTGGTCATTGTCATAGAAAGATTTTATGCTTGGTCACTACCATCCATATCTAAGTATAAGTTCTCAATATTTCCTCTAGAAGAAAGGAAGAAAAAACTCAAGTATACAAAGTGAGATGTCTGGAACAATACAGCATCTTTCCTATTGTGCTATGAGAAAACACAAAAACAGCAAATGCAACTTTATATTTATTGGAGCTCATTGACTTTAAGGATATATCCCCATGGAAAAGCCAACGAATCACATTTAACGTCACAAGAGAAAACAAATGCTCTGGGGTTACTGTCAAAAGTTCCCCTTTCTGAACAACCAGGCAAATGCGAGGATTGCTCAATACAGATATCACATTTAGCTTTTTCAATTCCTTGAAAAGAAGTGTACAAGCAAGGAAAAAATGACTATGGATAATATTTCCTTCTAAATTAACAGATTCTTTACAACTGAAGATTACAATCTTCCTCGTTTGAAAGGACTGAAGAAACAACAAAAACAGATGGTGTACTATAATTTCTATCTTGTTTAAAAATGCATAAAGACAAGTCACTCCGCAACCTTCAATTGGGGCCAGATGCCACATTGTAAACAAGTCGACCCGTACGAAAAATTCTAAATGTATATTACTATGATAAAAATCACATATGTTGTAAAAAAATTTATCTTCCTAAAGTAATAATTTTACTGCTTTGCAAGTGCTTGAAACAAGTCAATATATTGATTCAAACAAGGTGTATCTAAAGTATGAGACCTTGGAGACAATTTCTATATCAAGTTGATAGAATATACCCTTAAATGTGAGACCTTTCTAAAACATTGTCCTCTAAATGTGTGATTGGTTAGCAAGTCTATCTTGACTGGACAACGGTAACAGTCATACATGGTATAAAATTCAAGGTGATATGGTGAAACTAACAGTTAAGAAGCCCGACTCTTTGGCCCTCCGTCTTATTGGTGAGACCAAGCTGAAAAGATTTATGTTAATAGCCTCAACAAGCTCATATGAGGGCGATGCATATAGCTCTTTCCAACTGACCCCAAAAGAACCCTTTCCTCAAAATCAGAAGTTCAGAAGATAGAAAGGGCAAGTTGATTTGTCGATGGATTTGTGAACAAAAATATCCCATATTTAGTCAGTAGTTTCACTAGCCATTTTATCATGATCTTACTCTTAAGTCTTCGCTGTTCAAATGTAACTTATGATCTAGGATCAACAAAGAAAATTTGAAGTGATGACCTATAAAATATACTCATTCAGTAAGCTATGATCCTTAAACCCTTGATCATTGACTGATTTGAAAATGGATTTGTGATGGAACATATCCCAGATTTACTTAGTAGTTTCAGTAGTAATTCTATCATGATCTGACTCTTCACAGTTCAGATGTAGCTTATGATCTAGCAACAACAAAGACAGTTTGAAGTTTTGGCCTATTACTCATTCATTAAGCCATGACCCTTAAACCCTTGATCCAGACTGCTTGCCAGGTTAAATTTTTGCCACAAACAAATTCCACGTCTTGCAAAGTCTGACTAAGAGAAGATCTAGCAATGATTGCTGCATAGAAAAACAAAACTTATCTAAAATAACTTCACTGATCAAGGGCTGATTAAAAAATCAATTCAATTCCTAATTCACAGATTAATTGGTTGTATATGAAAGAGATAATGCTAATGGAAAAGGGTATATTACCAATGTCTTATAATTTTATGAATGTCACCAATGTTATGGCCGTTTTGGTCCCCTGGCAAAGTCTTTCTTACCTTTAGGTATTCAGTAGTCAAATTCAGATTCTTTCCTGCAAGCAACCAGAAGTTTAAAATGCACAAACACAAGCAAATGAACCTCAAGCCAGTCTTTAAGATCAAGCACTGCTATAAGATAACCATTAATTTCATACTGTAACTTTTGAATCGATTCATGGTTTATACAATTTAAAAAATTAAATGTAATGTTGCCAACATACCGAGATTAGTTTCAATATCGGTATGATAGACTACTGAAGATCTGTTTACAGATAATGAATTTCAGTCCTGTACAAGTAGAGACCAAGATAATTGGAAGCCGATTACACTCCAACAAAAATCTTTGAAAGGCAGAAACTATCCTGCTATACTCCAAAGTCAACGTCAACTTTCTTGCTCTCCAATCTTGTTACCATCTTTTCATCTTGAAAGAGAAGGAAGTTGGCAGCTTGCATCGGTTGACAACTTTGATATAAGGGAAAGGACTGAAACGAAGACATAATCCTGTTTACCAATACAGCAAAAGGATGAATTTTATTACCTGGGTGAAGTTCTGTTTTCATGGGAATGCAACTGCAATTATAAATGATTCTACACTTGCAATAAAATTACTCAGTACCTGCATATACAACTGCTGCACCTGGTACTGCTCTGCCGACGACAGATAGAACATACAGGACAACCACTACCTGAACTTAAAGAAAGACAATCATTATGTTAGAAAGTCTCATTTACACTAAATATGTACATTGGAGCCGAAACCAAGAATGTGGACCAGAGAAAACCTGAAAGGCAATTACTCAAGCTCAACCTTAGAAAATGTCTGAAAAACAATTACTCTGGAACAGGAAATGTATGAACCGAATAAACTTTTTGGAAAAGCTTAAATTCGGTGTACTTTAAGTGAAACCAAACTGACTTTGCAAATCTTACAGTGGAACACAACATGAAATGACATTAACTGAGCATTGGTTGAAAGCATAGTAACAACAAGTAGATGTGCAGCACTATGAATATTATCTTAGGGCCATTTCTGTTAAATTTGAGCATATAGATCTGTAGACAAACACACAACTCACAAAGAAGATCTCACAATTTACTCAGCCATTGAAGAATGAAACAGTGCAAAAGGCTTGCAGCTGTGAATGCTTTCATTAATCAAAAAAGTAATCCAGATGATAATTACAATAATGTAAAATGGCTTTAATAGCCACAAGCAATTCGAATCCACATGAGGAAGTTCGAATTGATTAGCCTCTACTTGACTGTAGGTAACCAAGACTCTGTCTAAATCACTATCGGAGGACCCAGTAGTTAACTGTCCTTGTCTAAATCATAACCGGAGTTCATAGGAGCTTTAAAACACAACCAAGTGTTACATTTAGTGTTGACTAATGGTTAACTGACTGTGGTAGGTGAGAAAAGCGCCCCACATGTGTGCAATCAATTAAACCTAGCGTTAATTGAAGGTAGAGGGCTGGAACTGAATGTAACTGACTCCTAACTTGGCTTGATTAGTCATTAACTGAAGTGAACTGACCTTGGTTGGTTTCGACACTCCCAGTTGCTTCCTAAATTATAGGGATTGATCTAGGAGACTCCTAAACTTATGCAATCAAGTGCAATAAGTGGCAGTGAGCCTCAATTAGTGTTCCCCACACTTTGGTAACTGAAACATGTGCCCCAATTAGATCAAGTTTAACCAATGGTGCGAATGACTATAAATAGACTGGATGGACTCCCGATTTAGACATATGACCAAATTTGGACAAGGGAGGATTAATAATCCTAACACCCCACCTGAATGCTAACTTGGACAAACTGTGGGCCCTGGTAACTAAGACCATAGGTCACCCATTACATCAAGTAAAGTAAAGTAACTGCTCAAAAATAAGGTGCTTGGGGAAAAACCACATGGGAAAAAAAACCCCCCTTCTAATTAAGCAGGTAGAATCAGGATCAATCTGGTTCTTCTGTGCACAGGTATCCTGGGGCCTGGCATGTGAACCTCTCCATCATTATGTCTGAAGGAATCTTCCTCTTTGGAAGAAGAATGATATGCTCAACTAAATCAGAAATATAGACAGTTGCCGAATGAAGACTGGACCCATGTAGAGCAACTAAAGTCAACTGAAAAGTGAGGAAAGGTTCTTGAGAATTCAGAGAATGTGAAGAACACTCAAGAAACTGATATGTTGCAGCCATGAACAGCAAACCATGAGTGGTAAGAACAGCCCCAAGTGTTAGGAGCAGGTGTCCAGGCGGATGCAAAAAATCTTCCTCTTTACTAGTTCTGTGAGAAGATGAGCATGCGATCAATGGTAGAGAAGCACTGGGACTGTTGAGAGCGAATGCTGGAGCTCCATAGTCTGATATAGCTTCTGAAATAGATAATGAATCACATAATAAAATATCAGCAACCTCATATGAGGAAACTAACACCAAATCCCCATCAGCAGTTTTGACGAGAAAGTGGGGTACTTGATTTTTCACACCGGAATTGGTGAGAGCAGCTACAAGCATCACTGAATGCTTTTGAATTTTAAAATATGAACCAAATAATATCAGATCAGAAAGTAAATCAGATCTAAACAGGTTCAAAACAAATCCAAAACTGTGAAATGGAATCAAATCCCCAGAAGTAGTTTTGTAGGAGACTTGCAGTACTTGTTTCTTCACACCATTGATGAGAACAGCTACAAGCGGTACTGAAAGATGATGAATTTGATATATTAAACCAAGAAATATAAGATAAGATCTAAATAAGATCACATCAGATCCAATAAGGTTAATATCATATTCAAATAAATGGTTAACCGAGACGATGGATGCACGGCTTTCTTCTGCTTCAAAATTCTGAATTTTGGTGCATGCAATCCTGCAGGAATTTGCTGGAAAAACTAGATCATGGGGAGCGAATGGATCACTCTGATAATCTGATATTTCTTCCAAAATATCCAAGGTATCACATATTTGCACACCAGCAGCAACATTAGAGGGAGAAAAATCAAATTTCTCTTCACTTTTGGAAGCAATTACTGGTAAATTTTGCACAGAATTTAAAGGAAAATCACCGGTGAATGTTTGCATGGAAGTGCAGCAGAATTTTTCTTCAATATCAGAGATTCGAATGTCTTCTTCTGTTTCAACAATATGAGAAGATGAGATATCAGAGATCTCATGAACTTCCGGAGCATCAGGAGAAGGAGTCACTGCATGGAGACTGTCTTCAATTCGAATTGACTATGTAGAAGCTTCTACTTCTTCTTCATCTTGAACAACTTCATCAGAGAGAGTGGAGGCCGAGATTTTTGGATCAAGGATGCTCCATGTGCTTCCAAAGGTTCTGTCCAATCTTGCCCAAAGTTCCTGTGAATCTTTAATAGATCTACTGTGGTAGCGCATGCTAGGAGAAAGAGCCAGTTCCATTATTTCAAAAGCTTTATCCTTTGCTTTTAGCCAGTCATTATCACTCTCAAAAGAATTTCTACCGAGTCCAATAGACACCGAAAAGAGTTTTTGTCTTCTCAGACATATATTCATCTTCACCCTCCATTCAAAATAGTCTGAGGATCGGGTGAGAAGAGGAATTGATGAATTCATTTCGAAGTTGTACCTGCAAAACAAAAAAATGATCCAGTAGGAGATCCGAGGAGGACAGGTGCCTTGTCCGTCGAGGCTCTGATACCATGTTAAATTTGAGCATATAGATCTGTAGACAAACACACAACTCACAAAGAAGATCTCACAATTTACTCAGCCATTGAAGAATGAAACAGTGCAAAAGGCTTGCAGCTGTGAATGCGTTCATTAATCAAAAAAGTAATCCAGATGATAATTACAATAATGTAAAATGGCTTTAATAGCCACAAGCAATTCGAATCCACATGAGGAAGTTCGAATTGATTAGCCTCTACTTGATTGTAGGTAACCAAGACTTTGTCTAAAATCCCTTCAACAACACAAAGTCGCTGCAAAATTTCATGATGAAGACTGTGATTGCCCAAAAAAGACATACCTTATCCAGAAGCAATTGCAAGCAGCAAAGACTTTCCAATGCTGAAATCCTTGAGACATTGGAAAGGTCTGGGAGGATGTAGAAGGATAATCAAGAAAATTTATTCCAACACTTGGAGAGCATTGAATATAAGCTAAGTGAAGGTTTGGAATTCATTCTGTCCCAGATGTGCAAAGTGTCACAGGAATCGCGAATTTGACTCGGTCTTTCATATTGGCCCAAGTCAAACTTGGGGTTGACTGAGTTTAACTTGGTCAACATGAGTTTGGTTCACAAGTCAAAATATGCTGACCAATTTTTTCCCTAGCTTTTCCCACTCCATGTTTTGGTACTTGTGTATTTCTTTATATTTTTGTACTTGCCAAGTTTTCCTACTCCAAGTCAATTTCTTGGCTCTTTTGCCTCACCAAGTTTTTCCCAATTCCGAGTCTAGTAACTTTGGTGAAAACTCAACAATGGCCAGGAGTGTGGCCAAAGAGGAGGTGCTAGTTGTGATTTTAGCTTGCTCGAGAATCCTTGGTGTTGTCTGGGTTTTCATTGTTTTTTCTAGCTAGGTTTTTTTGGAGAGCTCGAAGATTTTATCACAATATATTTTTGTACTTGCCAAGTTTTCCTACTCCAAGTCAATTTCTTGGCTGTTTTGCCTCACCAAGTTTTTCCCAATTCCGAGTCTAGTAACTTTGGTGAAAACTCAACAATGGCCAGGAGCGTGGCCAAAGAGGAGGTGCTAGTTGTGATTTTAGCTTGCTCGAGAATCCTTTGTGTTGTCTGGGTTTTCATTGTTTTTTCTAGCTAGGTTTTTTTGGAGAGCTCGAAGATTTTATCAGTTTTGTGATAAAGTTATGGTATATATTATGTAATTCATTCTTTAATATATATGAAGTTTCCAGTGTCTAGTACCTGTATAATTGTAGATTTCTAGCTATCATTGTCTTCATGATTTGGTAAGTTCTAGCACTTGTATGTCTTGTTTATTTGATATAAGTTAAGGCTGAAATTGTTAAAGGTTTTAATGTTAAACTTGAAGATAAATAGGCCAAATTTATTGCTGTAAATCTTTTGTAATAAAGTGAATTTCAGATCTTATTTATGCTTGGAAAAATGTGCCCTTAGGGCCAAAACTTGCTGGCATATATTTTGTATCTTTTCTCTTGGTTTGCCTAGTGTGTTGGGTTGAAGTGTGATGAAATAATGTCGGTTGTTTGCTGCTGTAAACTAATATTTCAAATCAGCCTTAAGGTTGAAGTTCATAGAGACTATATCTGGAAAACCTCCTTGTAAGGTGAAATTTATATTTTGCATTAAAAGTCTAGAATACAGAAATTTCTACTGCTAGATTGTCTTCACATTCCTATTAATAATGTTCATTGAACTGAGAGGCACATTCTACAGCCCACTATAAGGGAGATTGTAATGTTTACATCTTTCAAAAGTTAGAATAAATAAAACATTTTCACATTAACTTGATAAATAAAGCCAGTCTAGATCTATCTTAACCCCAAATCTATCAAACACCTAAAGATTTTGCATTATCAAAAATATTTGCCTCAAAAAATTTAATCACCCTTGATAAATCTAAAAATGAATTTAAGTTGATAATTTCCCACAACACATATAAAAAAACCAAAAAACGAATGATGAACATGACTAGTGGCGTGAACCTTGTTCCATTTCATTTTTGTTATTATTTCTTTATGGTATTGACTCTTTTACAATTTAACTGATAATGGATATGATTATATCGTTGTATTTCATTTGGTTGGGACATTGAAACTTTTTAATAATAATAATAATAATAATAATAATCTATTTTTAAGGTCACCGCCAAGCAAGACACCAAATTGGTGTATGAGACCCCCTTGTTTGTGGGACAAGGGACCCCCCTCTGCGCAGCGATGTAACTGCTAAAGTCTACAGAGGTGTACATACACTACCCCCCTCTAGATTTGAACCCGTGACCTCCTAAGAGGAAACACATGCTCTTAACCATTAGACCCCTCTTAAATGAGGAATACAATTCTTATTTTAATACCAATTTCCAAATTTTGAAATTGCCAATTAGATCATGGATGTTGCTATTTTAATTCCAAGTGTTGTGCAATTGCTAATTGGATCATTGATGTTGTTATTTTAATTGTATAATGTGTATTTACCAATTGAATCACTAATGTTGCTGCTGTTTTAATTATATAACTGTGCAATTTATAATTTATATAATAATCTATATTATTTTTTACAATTAGAAATTATTGTGTTTCTTATCTATTTTATATTTAGTATTTAAGTTAGGATCTAGTATTTACGTTAGGATCCCCTGTCAAGTAGGCCTGAAATTTGGATACTTTCTAAAAATCTAAGTTCACGGGTAAATGGAATTTATTCTATATAATTAACGGTACCAGACTGTGCAGTGATAAAATCAAGATTTAACACCATGCCATGCATACCATGACGGAAAAAAATGAACAGTCCAGGTGGGTTGTTGTGCCAAAGTCAAATGGAGCAGGTGAATGAATAAATCTAACAAAATTCGAAGAAATTTTGGCCTTTACCAAACCTAAAATGAAGAGTCCAGGTGGGTTGTTGTGCCAAAGTCAAATGGAGCAGGTGAATGAATAAATTTAACAAAATTCGAAGAAATTTTGGCCTTTACCAAACCTTGTTAATTTATCCAAAAGGCCTTGCAGTAAGCTGCTCTGCTTTAATTTGCCCGAAATTGATGTAAAGTTACAGCAGAGCGTCCTAACGAATCTAGGGTTTAAACAAGTCACGCATGTAACCAACACCACTTCAAACCCAAGGAAGAAACGAAAGAAAGACATATGAAACTGGACATGACCGACCTTGCAGAGGAGCTTCTTATCATGGCCGCTGGCAGCTACTCTAAACACAGACTCTGCTGCTCCTATCGTATTCGCCATCGAGGCCGAGATATTGTCAGCTGTTTTCTGCGAAACTTGCCATTCCAGAGGATCCACGGGAACCCTTCAAAAGAGAAGAAAAAAATAGTTTCTATTAAAAACGGAGAGCAACCCAAGTAAAGGTTGATTAAGATTTGAGACAGAAGAAGAAAACTTACGATACATTCAGCTTGCGAAACATCAATCCTAGCACGGCGAGGGAGCAGAGGAGGACGATGAGAACGTCGCATATGAGCGATACAAGATTTGTGTGACGAACTGCACAGTCATAATAGACGAGTGCCCCACATACGATAAACACCATTGACATCCCTGATTTGCTGAGGATCCCGGGCGTGAACGCCAGAGTCATTTTGCTCGACAGACCGACAATGGTAACAATGTTTATGTCGACTAGGATCTATGAATGGCAATGAGGACTATGCACAGTGGCGGCGTTGAAATTGGTTGTTTACTCGAAAGATAGGTATTAATTTTATGAAAGTGGTTTGGATTTTTGGTGTATAAATTTGATAATTTAAGATAGATTTAGTTATAATCTGCATTGCAGAAATAATTTTGATTATCTTTAAGGTAAAATTATTTGTAAATATTTTATTTATAATATTTATGTTTATGTCGTTTTCCATATGGAAACGAAGCTTCTAAGATTCTTTAATTGGAATATTTTTCTCTTATATATAACTAGCAATTGCCCCAAGCAAGGTGCAATAATACGCCGTGAAGGTAATTGTTAGCGGGTAAGTGAGAACACGTAGTATAGTATAATAAGAAAAAGAACATCATTGGGAAACACATAAGAATTCCTGTTAACCCTCCAATCTATTTTGAAACTATTTGATAGTTTAGAAAAAGAACTG
>LPNX011196255.1:0-24844 GCA_001517045.1 Pseudotsuga menziesii
CAGCGGCGATCGGCTGCTGGTAGGCGCCACGGTCCACACGGCAGCGGCAGGAGGCATGAGCCCAGACACACGGCAGCGGCAGGAGGCATGGGCCCAGAAATCTGCCACTTGGCAATGGGATAAAAATTTGATTTTTTAAATTTTAAATTATGATGTCATCTTGCCACTTGTCGAGTGAAATCCAGATACCAAACCCCAATGTTGACATCATCGCCTCTCAACCAATCAGCTGTCTAGAAAATTAGATTTTTATAAAAATTAAATAAAATATTTTGCAAACGCCAAAGTCATACTCATACTTAGGAAAACAGGTTTGATTTTTTAAAGGAGCGCCAAAAAACACCAGGTAATCCCCAAAGTCAACGGGGTTTGAAATCGAACGATTGCAATATACCAGCCGGAGGCAGGTATAAAAATAAAGATGTTTGAAAAAATATATTAATATGAAATGAATTAATTTTATTTATTTATTTAACATTTTAATATAAGAATTGAAAATTTATTTTTTCTGATATGAGAATAATAATCATTTACTTTTTATATAAATTAATATATTTTAAAAATAATTTAAAAGATTAGTTATGTATGACCTGGTAAAAAGAAGTTAATAAAACTTTTTTATTAGGATGAGATTAAATTTAATCAAAATTTTAATTAGAGGACATCTTGACTATTACATGGACTTATGTAAATGTATTATTTTCATTTAGAATTAAAATGTCTAAGTATATAGGGGCTATGATAACTTTTACTTGCTTCTAGTGAAAATTATATCTGCATGGAAATTGTAGATGTTTTGGAAAGGTTGGAGAATGATGGGGCTTAGAGCATGAGTTATGTACACAAATTTTATTCAAATCCACTAGCTCAGTGCTTAACACCCACCCATTATGCTAATAATATATTGGTTACCAAATGAATTTATGCCAACATATTATCATCGTTTAGGGTTAAAATGTCAATACACAAGGGTAGGGATAAGATCATGAGTCATGTACAGAACTCTTATGCAAATCCACTATCTTAGTATTTGATGACAATAGAACTATTAGGATTCTCTGTACATAAGTTGAGTGTGTTTCTCCAAGGATATAAACACTCCATCAGAGATTAAAAAACAAGGGTTAGCTCAATCGATTGAACTGTCTGCTAAAGGCATGTTGCTAAGAAGTAGGTCATAGGTCATAGGTCCAACTTTCATTGGCTTCCTTCGTGGCTCCCTTAAGGTTGAAGGGAGAAATGGTGTTTATCATCATTGGCACCAACAATTTTATTGCAATGAATTTTGTGGAATCAATTCTCCCACACTATGTGCATATATTGAGGTTTGAATATCTGCACTAAAATCTCTATAATCCAAATATTCGTACTATTTTGTGGATGCACTAAAATATCTATAATACAAATATTTGTACTATTTTGTGGATTAATTATTGCAGAGTTGTACAGATTGGATTTACATAGGATTGGGATGCTCTTAACAAAATCAAATTTACAAGTATGCCATTTATACATCTAAGTCAAAGTGGTCTTTTGAATTGTCATAATGATATTTTTCCTTTTTCTTTTTTTTTCTCAATGTCATTGCCATATTTATATAAAATAGTTTGCAAGCATGAATCATGTATTTACGTATAGAACCAAAGATCCTCTTTCAAGTATTAATAAAATTACTTTATCTTATATTTTATGTAGTTATCACATCCATCCCTACATGGGAAAAATGACAATTTTTGTTGGAACTTTAAAAAAGAAGGGTAAATTGAATGGATCACATCTCTATAATGGAATTTATATAAAATCAAAGATGGTTAACAAGTCAAATTGTTCCAATGAAATTCTCATTCCTTATTAAAGTTATTTGTGGAAGTTTCACATTAAAAGTATGTAGATATTAGATATACTTCTTAGTAAGTAATTATGGATATCTTTGCCATGCTATAAAGAAGCTAAGTGAACCTACATAGATAAAAGGATGTCAAATGTGCCCACATTAGGTTTTACTGCATCGAATACCCTTTTGACAAAAGAGTTTATAGACCTCATTACACTTCTTTGCACATACCCCATTATCATTGAATTCCATGAGACAATACTTCTTTAAGACATTCCCTCAAACATATTGAGAGCCTAGAGTATCTCTTCTTTTAACTTGCTTTAATATATATTTTTAAAGAAATGTAATTTTAATAAGATAATGAGTTACAACAAAAGTTGTAATGATGTTACTAACTTGGATCAACATAATTTTTAAAAGACCATTAATATTTAATGCCAATTTATTGAAAAATAATTTACTTTACTGCCACATTTTTTATAACACTACATTTCCTCTCACAATTGTAAACACACTTTTAGATTGATTTGATGTTTATCGAGATATTGTTTTTCAACTGAAAAATGTTTTCCTTTGGTTGGTTTTTGTTAAAGAAAACAAGAGAAGCAAGTAAAAATTACCTTCTCAATATTAATCAAATGTATTTATAGGATTACATAACAACAAAACCATTGGTAAATACAATGGGGGCGCTCACACGAAGTTGGTTCCACTTTTTAGTGCCACTTAAGAAATCAGGAACGCACTTCCGAAGTGTAAATCAAGAACGCATATGTGTTATTGATGGTATGTTCAGAATAACCCAAGCCCAAACACAAGGCTAAGGTTAGTAAAGAAGTATGGCATATGCGTTCGGTAAAAGTTAAATATCGCAAGTGCGATATATCACATGTGCGATATATCACATATGCGATATGGAAAACTAAAAAAAAACAAAATAGAGGCCATGGGCCTCATTTCTCATTTGCACAGTGAAGTTTCGGGAGAGCGATAAACCACATAGGCGATTTGCGTTTCACCATTTGGAGGTCGATTTGGAGGTGGCTTGGATCCAATGGCAGGTAACTTCTCATATCCATTACAATTTGCTTTCAATTCTTTATTGTTTTTCTTAATTTCCTAGTTTTTATAATTGTTTAAAATAAATTTAATAAAAAAATTGAATTAAATCAAAGAATGATAAATTAAAAAGATTTGTATTTTTTTGTTTAAATATTAATAGATAACAGAAATGAGCAAGATAATGTGGAAAACGAATCCACTAATAACTCAGAACCTAACCCAAACATGAACACAAACCCAAACTTAGAGGGCGAAGAAGATCAAAACTCACAGATTCTGGCACGTTTGGTGTCATTGAGGCGCCTTAGCTCATCTATTAGAGGGGGGGGGGGATCATTTGAGATAGTCTTTAGCCGATGCATTGGACACAATAACAAACACAATTGCTAATGCCTAAGGAGCTCTGTACAACATTAGCTCGTACAGAGAATCCAGGAGGCAATACTACTTCGATGGATTGAGTTATAAAGACATCAAAGACCTAAAGATTACAAAAGATCAATTATTTTCATTATTCTGGGACCCTAACACCGGATTGGTTCCACCCACCAGTCAAGCACACATTTCCATATACTGGTGCATGGAACCAAATATAAAGGCCAATTGGATGGAGCACTGGTATCTGGTCTTCGATGAAGACCCTCATGGGAATAGGGACATCCCATTTTATTTCCTTAGGAAGTTGCATGTAGAATTCATCCTAGGGAAGCATGTTAACTATTTCGATATATTAAGCTTCCAGGGTGTTGGTCATGGGATGCCCCAAGATAGGGAAGGGGCCACGATGGATCCTAACCGTGTGCCACACCCTCCACGCACACCAAAACCCCCTTGGATATATCCTCCTGTGAGTCCTGTGATTGAGGATACACAGGAGGCCTTATTTGACTTGGCAAATACATTGCTTTAGCATGGGACTGATGTCCAAGGCAATGTAGCCCAAGGACTTGGCACTTCTAAGGCCGACCCATCTATATATCACACAGGAGACGCAGAGCGTTTAGAGCGTCATGTTACTCCACACCCTTGCACATCATGTGGAGGCATATGCTATGACCCTGCTTCAGACTTCCGAGACGATGGATTACTTCGATTTGTAAGTAAAACTCATTATTTTCAGAATATATTTTGTTTCATATCACAATTTTCAATTGTTTTGCAATTTATTTCTATTTAATTATCTAACAAATTATGTGAACAAATATACAGCTAGTGTCCCATGGCACACTAGAGTCGCATAGTCCATTGCTGCTGTCAATATTGCATATGGGTTTGGTTCTTCACCATTAGCAGTAAGAACTATACTTGTTAATTTGTCAACTTTATTTACATATTTATAGTAGAGATTGTAACATTCAATACATCCTAATTTTGATACAACATGTTTTATGCAGGGTGATCAGGATGAGTACATTGAATCTCAGTCTAGTCCCTCTCATGTAGAGGTAGATTCCCAGACACAGGTATTATTTTAAATATGCTTTTAATTATGTTTCGCTTTCTTTGGAAAAATCATTTTTCGTCCATCATGTATATGTCTCGTTTTCTTGGTATTATCTGACATTGACATATGTTACATTATGCAGGCATCCATTGATTCATTAGTGCTTGAATAGCACCAAAGCGAGCTTGTTTCCGACCCACCTCTTCCCCCCCTCCAAGTACATGTATGTTTTGCTTTCTTTGAAAACATCATTTTCCGTCCATGTAGTATTTATGTCCATGATTCTTTTTATTATCTGAATTTGACATATGTTATTTTATGCAGGCTTCTATTAAGGCACTGGTGCTTGAAGAGCACCAGATTGATGACCCACCTATGATGAGCCAGAGGGTACGTTTATGTATCACTTTCTTTTAATTGTGATTTTAATGATTCAACATGTACTTTTTTAATTTTTTGAAATTGTCTAATTGTATCTTTATCCTTTTGTACGTAGGAACATGAGTTTGATGAATATGTCCAAAAAGTGAGCTTCTTCACTAGTACAAGTAGAAGTCCTTTTCTCTCATTGCTAGTTAATCGATCCACTGGTTACACACCTCCTCACGTCCCCCGAGTATATTATACATTGCAACTCTTGCTTATATTACTTTTTGTACATGCAAGTATATTTTCCCTTGTTCCCCCCATTGATATGTCTCTTTTCCTTTGTATTATCTGAAATTGACATATATGTTACTTTATGCAGGAATATATTGAGACAGTGGTGCTTAAAGAGCACCAAAGCGAGGTTGTTGTCGACCCACCTCTGATGAGCCAGTAGGTAAGTTTATGTATTGCTTTCTTTGTATGTTTATGTATGTATTTCCCTGATTTGGTGCTTTCTCTTTGTACATTTTTGTAGGTTTATGTATCACTTTGACATATGTTACTTTATGCAGGAATCTATTGAGACAGTGGTGATTAAAGAGCACCAAAGTGAGGTTGTTGTCGACCCACCTCTTCCCCCCCGCCAGGTACATGTATGTTTTACTTTCTTTGGAAACATCATTTTCAGTCCATGTAGTATATATGTCTTTGATTCTTTTTATTATCTAAAATTGACATATATTTTACTTTATGCAAGCTTCTAGTGAGGCACCGGTGCTTGAAGAGCACCAAATCAGTGACCCACCTCTGACGAGCCAACAGGTACATTTATGTATCACTTTCTTTGTACGTTTGTGTATCGCTTTCTCTAATTTGGTGCTTGAAGAGACCCAAATCGGTGACCCACCTCTTCCCCCCCAATGTACATGTATATATGTTGACATTGGCATATATATTTTTTATGCAGCTTGATAGTGAGAAAGTGGTGCTTGAAGAGCACCCAATCAGGGTCGTTGTTAGTGGGCACCACGACCCACCATTACTTACTCATGTATAGTAAGTAAAAATGTTATATTGGTTTTGCAATTTGAACAAATGTACATAGAATATTTATAGGTTGGTAAACTAACTTACAAAATTTGGTTTTTCTGCAGTCCCCACCGACTCTGACCTATCGCTCTTGTTCAGCGATGGGGATCACCAGTGAGTAGTCGAAAATATATTAAACTTCTATAACGAATGGTATGACTATGATGACGATTATTATGAGGATGATGATGACTATGATGGTGATTATAATGATGATGATGATGATGATGAGGATGAGGATGATGACTATGATGATGAGGATGAGGATGATGATGAGGAGGAGGAGGAGGATGACTATGATGATGATGATGAGGATGAGGAGGATGATGATGATGATGACGATGATTAAAATCAAACGCAAAGACAATGTTGATTAAAATCATGAATCGTTTGAAACTTTGGCTCTATACATGGTGGATGATAAATCTTGTTAAGATATATATGCCATTTGATTGAATTTTGACCATCCATTCTTAATCAAAGATTAAAAGAACCGGACATCCTTAATCAAGGATTAAAAGAACACGATAACTATAACAATGTTGATTAAAGTCACCTATCACCTATCGATGAATCATCACTAGCGGTTTGCAGTGAGAGCGTATGTTGATCCATAGGTACTCGTTCTGGCTTTTTTCAATCCAAAAGAGCCACCAAACAAGCATTCCCGCGGTTTTATAACGTCCTTTGAGCGTTGGCATAAATCAATCTTCAATCTCTCTGTGAATGTTGCAAATTTTCCCTTGAAGCTGAATAGATCGAAGGACGAGAGGAATTATTGTTTTCTTGGATGCTGTTGGAGCAGGGTCCCGCAGCTACAGAAGAAGCTGCTAGTTTTGGCGGAAAGATATAGTTTTGGCGGAAAGAGGACAAGGCAGAGCTACGACACCGTAGCACGTTTCCAGCTGGAGAGCAGAGCCGGAAACCATGACTTTTGGGATAGAAAAGTCAAGAAGGCAACGGTACCTAAGTGGCCCAGAGAAGAAAGCTCAACCACTGCATTGAAGGCAGTGACGGAAGATAGGAGGGCTCAGCGACCCTCATAAAGAAGAAGGAGCAACGAGGCTCAAGAATTGAAGGCGAAGGACAGAAATGAGAAGCGGTGCATAGTACCCATGGTCAGTGCCGGGAAGCATGGAAGACTGTAGAGAGCTGTGGTGTGATGAGAAGCGGTGCATAGTACCCATGGTCAGTGCCGGGAAGCATGGAAGACTGTAGAGAGATGTGGTGTGACGGGAAGCGGCTACCTCAAGGACAGAGAGGACCGACTGTCACTAATTAGGGTATGGGTTTACTGTTGGGACAGGCCCACAGTGTTGTAATGGCGAGACCTTCGGGCCGCCTATAAAAGCTTGCATTTTGTATTGTAAAGGGTTAGCTAATCAGTCAGTTAGCCAGTTGGTTGGCTCGTAGGATGAGTCGTTAGTTGGTCAGTAGAGTATTTTTTAGTAGACTCAGGAGTCAGTCAGACAGACTGTGTTGTAACGATCCAGACACCTAGCTTGTCTGTGAGTCATTTGAGTCTGTATGTAACCATACACAGAGAGGACAGAGAGGGAAGGATTTATTGAAAGAAAGGCAATATAGAGATAGAAATAGATCAGAGATCTAGAAGAGATCTCGCGCTGCATATGCAGTGCAACAGACTGTGCTAACTTCCCTCAAGATATATAATAGAAGCACAGTTTGGTGGACGTAACTCCCATCCTGGGGGTGAACCACGTTAAATCTGCGTGTTATGTGTTGTATGGATGTGATTGTATTTGCTTATTGTTACTGATTATTATGCATATAATGTTAGTTGCAGTAAGTGAATGTATGTATTGTTCAGATCACGGTAATGCGGGAAGATCAAGATAAGTTGAATTATTCTAGTAAGCTGTTTAAAGACTCCTTTATGTCTGTTTCTGACGACCATTTAATCACAATATAACTTCTGGGAAGTAGAGTTTCGCACAGTGACACAGTCAACGCTAAGAGTGCAAAGTCGTAGTGGTAAGATATCGCAGAGAGGTGATATCGCACCGACAGAGGAGCTGCGGTGCGCGTTACTGCGAGCTACGGGCTTAGCATTGAGGAGAGGCTGGGTGTCTCGTGGTGCGCAGAGATGCGATAAGGTTGGGAATATTGTGAGTAAGTGGGAGTTGCGTGACGTGGGAAGAACCGAGTGACTTGCGCATAGAGAATAATCGCAAGGCTAAAAGTGCTGCGAGTAGAAGGGGATGTGCGATGCGCAGGGTTAGCTGACTTTATGAATCACGGGAGTAAGAGAAGAAAAGTAGGATGCGCAGAACCTGGTCCAAGACACTTGAGTCTTGGCCAACCCATTAGATTCACTTCGGGTGAGACTTCAGATCGCTTCGCGGTCTATCGCCGAAAGGGCCAGTGAGTTAGGGGTGTTGTTGATTGAGTATAGCAAACCCGGGTCTACCCATGCAATCAACAAATGGTTCCATTGCCGGTTTAAACGACTGGGAGTCAATGTTCTGTTGGCATCCTACCAGAGAAGAGTTTCACTAGTGGTTGGATTCAGACTTAAGGGAGTTCGCCAAGAAAGAGAATAGGAGTCCGAGACTAAGCACAGAAGCCTGGTTAGAAAAGCATATCGCTTCAAACATACATGCTATATTTTTTGCAACCTACGGAAACGAGCTCTTCGACTGGTTATCCAAGTTGACAGATAGGAACACGTTCAAGAAGAAAAGAAACATTGTCTGGACACCGGAGCTGATTCAGACCGTGCAGAACCTAGACAATCCGATTACGAGAGCAGTGGACTTCTGGCTGACGAGTGTGCTAGAAGGCTTTGTTACATAATTTGCAGTTGACCAGAGAAAGAGCTTCAGCGCAGCTGAACGATACTTCTTTAGAGGATATCATGGTAAGTACCTAAGATCTCTAAACTTGGCCCTTAAGATGCTGTTATATGAAAAAGGAACAATGGATCTAGTCTCAGATGAATAAGTAAAGATAGTAATGTCACAAGAGTTTGAAAGTGATTTTGATGACATTGGACGAACACGTAGTGGAAAGAAGTATAAAGTAGATTTTAGTTCTCTTGTATTTGAAGACAGATCAGACAGTATTAGACAACAGAGCCCTAGCACCACAGAAGAACCAGAGGGGGGTATCCCTTACCATCCCTATACTCCACAGAAGCAGACAGGGACTCAGAATAACCCCGTCGGTACTCCATCTAGTAGCTCACAGTCAGTACCTACTCCCGCTACAGCACCTTCACCTACACCGCAGAGTGGTAGTACCCCAGTCAGTTAGAACCCACCATAGAGAAATAGAATGGGAGACGACATGAAGCTACCTATTTTTAAAGGTACAGTAGCAGAGGACCCAGAACAGCATTGGTTCCTATGCGAAGCTATGTGGACCATTAAAACAATCAATGATGATAACCTTAAACTTGTACAGTTGGTCACCACACTCAGAGACAGAGCCTTGACATGGTACATAAAGTATACTACATTACCCAAGACTCTTTCCCAGGTCAAGAACGCCATGATTAAAGAATTTAAGAAACCTAAGTCTGAGTCTCAATGCATTACAGAGCTTAAGGATATTAAGCAGCTACCATCAGAGTCGGTATGGGACTTTGACCAGAAATTCAAAGCTCTTATAGACCAAGTAAGTTTTGAGTTTGCGCCACAGCAGCATAAGGAATGGTTTATTGCAGCACTGCTCCCTCATATCAGAATGCCACTAATGCAGCAGAAACTTACTACTCAAGATGAAGCGCTGGAGATGGAAATGAAACTAGAGGCTTCACCTTTAGCAGAAACCAGTATAGGCATGACAACTCTACAGACCCAGTTGGCCAACCTCACGTTACAGATACACGAACTTAAAAAAGGGAAAGAGGTTATGCAGGACATATGGTGCATAAAGTGTAGAGCACAGGGCCATAGTAAAGACAACTGTCCAGTCTTTGCAGAATACTTAGCGTCAGGGGATCCTAACCCCTTACCACGAACGCAAGGGCCATGGTGTGAAATATGTAAAACACAAGGACACCCACCTCAGCAATGCCCTTTGCTTCAGAAGTATGTACAGACACCTAAAAACCTATATTGTATCTTTTGTAAGTCCGTTGGGCACGATCAACAAGACTTCCGAGCTTATGATCTCATGTCAGAAAGAACACAGGATGTGTACAGAGTCCAAGCAGACACACAGGGTCCAACAATAGGACCACAGCCGGATCAGACTTATGGAGGCCGTGGAGGAGGATTCAGAGGACGAGGCCGGGGAGGAGGCTTTGCACGAGGAGGAGGTTTTGGCCAAGGTCGCGGACCAGTCACTTGTTATAATTGTGGAATCACAGGACACTATGCTAGGGACTGTCAAAACGCCACTACTACTTGTAACTACTGCAAATCTTATGATCATACCATAGAAGAGTGTCCTATATTGATAGCTAAGATCAGATACCCTAAGCCCGCAGCACACCAGAACATCCAACTTATTGCTGCTGAACCTAAGGAACCAGAACCAGCAGTTAACATTGTGACTCGGAGCGGTGCTTCCACCAATGGCACATCGCAGGAGACCGGAAAGAACACAAGTCAGGGGTGGGTGCGCAGAGCTCCTAGCAAAGTAACAGCACTCGACCTACAGAAGAATAAAGAGACCTTTCATGAAGCCAAGGCTTCCTTTGACGAACCTACACCATCAGGACCACAGGTACCGCCGTCTAGGAGCGTACCGCAGCAAGTACCTTGTAGCGATAGCCCTGAGCAGGCACCGTAGGCTACCACATCCGGAAGAGGTGACGAGGATGAATCGACAGGAAGTGTACAAGCCTTCCTGCACAGCTGCTTGAAACTCCTAAGAAATGATAAAGCTGTCGGTGAGCTACAGCGCATGATAGATCAGTGTCAGCAACCGTCTCTCTCGGGCAGTGCACACCACGCTGTCCATAATATTACCAGACATGCAAGGACAGGACGAGAGATGAAATTCACAGTGCATATTGGTGAGTTTGAAATGGATGAGGTTGTATTAGACCTAGGATCATAGGTGAATGTTCTAACTAAGCAGACATGGGAACAGATGGGTAGACCTCAGTTAGCCCTATCACCTATCCACCTAAGATTAGCTAATCAGCAGCGAGTATCACCATTGGGTTGACTACCCTAGGTGCCAGTTGATATTGACGGATTTCATACTTTTGTGGACTTCGAGGTTATAGAAATCATTGGCGACAGTCGACCATATCCAGCACTATTGAGTATCGATTGGGCAATTGGCAGCAAAGCTGTCATGGACCTAAATATATGACAAATGACCTTTGAGGATGCGCAGATCCGGGTCATCGCACCGCTGGACCCTTACCAAGGTCCTAGATATATTGAACCCATCTGAGCAGAGGAAGAGGCACATAACATTGATAGTCTCTACCAGATGACTGCAAACCAGAACGACTATATAAATCCAACCGCGGAAGGGCATATTAGTTGGCGATGCGACAGCTCATGCGCATCGGATTCAGATGTTGGTCTAGAAAACTGGCAGAACAGACTTTATGAAGTCTCATCGCGCAGATGTGCGTTCATAAGTAAGTCACTGCGATGGATTGGCGCCAAGATTGCTGAGACCCCATCATATCATGGTCTGACGGATATTCCGGATTTTTTTGAACAGTTTGAGCAACAAATTCCTCATGAGCAGAGGATCGCAGCTATGGACCTTGCAGTTCGAGCTACACCTGCAAGATGGTGGTATGCGCATAAAGAGACTATCGCATCATGGGATAATATAAAAATACTGATGGCAATCAGATTTTCTGACAACAGAGAGTATGTTCAGCAGAAATACACAGGAGAAACTGACCCCAGGATACACATTCAGACATGTGAACAGAACTGGTCGGACATTCCAGAGGATGAATGGGTCCACAGATTCATTCACACATTGGACACAATTCCAAGGAATTGGTATACAGAGACCGAGCTGCGCAAAGGAACAACCACATGGTCACTCATGACAGACAGCTTCCTACTCACCTTTGCGTTTGAATCAGAACATACAAGTGTTGCGCAGGCCCTAGACATGATCAAGACAAATATTTTTAAGGATCGCACCATCTCAGTACCAATCCAACCTGAGTGGACTACCCAGCTAGAAGAGGCGTTGGAATGCTATAATTTTACATCAGAATCAGAGGAGGCGGATGAGGATCCTCGCAATACCAACATTCCCGAATCAGAAGGCACTCGCGATGTGGAGGGACCACAGTTAGAGATTCCAGCGATCACCGAGCCCATCAAGATTAAAGAGATCAATATTGGCACAGACGCAGAACCTAAGTTTGCCTCTATTGGAGACTACTGGAATGATGAAACAGTCGGACAGATTGCAGATCTGTTACATGACTATCAGGACCTATTTCCCACTAAGTTCACAGAGATGAAGGGAATAGTTGGAGACCTGGGAGTCATGAGGATACCACTAAAGGAGGATGCTAGACCAGTTAAGCAGCGCCCATACAGATTGAATCCGCGCTACAAAGAAAAAGTAAAGGACAAAATTGATAAAATGCTAGTAGCAGGCATCATTGAACCGGTAGAGGAAAGCGAATGGGTTAGCCCTATGGTAGTGCAAGAGAAGAAAACAAAAGGGGACATCAGGATTTGTGTTGATCTGCGAAAACTCAACGATGCATCACTTCATGATCCATTTCCAACACCGTTCACTGATGAAGTATTAGACAACGTGGGAGGACAGGAGGTTTACTCCTTCACCGATGGGTTTTCAGGCTACCATCAGATCAGAATACATCCAGAAGATCGATCCAAGACCACCTTTGCAACAGAATGGGGCTCGTTCCAGTATACGGTAATGCCCTTTGGTCTTAAGAATGCACCAGCTATATTTTCTAGAGTAGTAGTTGCTGTATTTAAAGAATACATCCATAAGTTCTTAGAAGTATATTTCGATGACTGGACTGTATTTGGGCTAATTGATAAGCACGTAGGCGATCTAAGACTGATGTTAGAGAAATGTAGGTAGTACCAGATTTCTCTAAACTTGAAAAAATGTATATTCTGTGCACCATTTGGTATCTTGTTGGGTCACATTGTTTGCAGACAAGGCTTGATGGTAGACCCCGCCAAGATCGCTATCATTGTAAACCTTCCAGCACCCAACTCAGTCAAGCAACTGAGGACAGTACTTGGTCATACCGGGTACTACAGAAAGTTCATCAAGGGCTACGCAAAGATTACAGTGCCGATGGAGAAATTTCTCAAGAAGGATGTCAAATTCCTATGGAAAGAGGAATGCCAGCAGAGTCTAGACATACTTAAGGAGAAGATGGTTACAGCACCCATCCTAGTATTCCCAGACTGGACTAAGCCTTTCCATGTACATGTGGATGCATCCGGCATCGCATTAGGAGTCGTCTTGACCCAGCCAGGAGAAGGGGATCTTGACCATCCTATCGCATATTCCAGCAGAAAGCTATCCACAGTGGAAAAGAACTACACCACAACAGAAAGGGAGGGCTTAGCTATGGTATATGCGCTGTAGAAGTTCAGGCACTATCTATTGGGCGCCTCGTTTAAAATGTTTACTGATCATTCCGCATTGAAGTACCTAGTCAATAAACCAGTGTTAGGGGGGAGAATCTGCAGATGGTTACTCCTCTTCCAGGAGTATGATTTTGAAATCATTGTGAAACCAGGAAGACTGAATGCAGGACCGGATCATCTGTCGCGGTTAGACTCAGGCGAAGAGCCCAGTAACCTAGAAGACAATCTGCCAGATGCGCCGTTGTTTTCCATACAGATTTTAGATGAGTACTATGCCGACATTATTCAATTCCTCACCACAGAAGTAGCACCTGATGAGTTTACTAAGCAGCAAAAGAAACAGTTGGTTGTGAAGGCAGCAGATTTCACCCTCATTGCAGGATGCCTATACAAGTTAGGCCCGGATGAAGTTCTACGCAGATGTGTAATGCCGCATGAAAAAGACGTTATTATCAAAGAGGCTCATTCAGGAACCGCAGGAGGTCACTTCGCTGGAAAACCGACAGCGCAGAAAATATTAGAAGCAGGCTTGTGGTGGCCTACATTGCATAAAGACACTAAGGAATTTTGTAGGTGCTGCGATATCTGCCAAAGGGTAGGAAAACCCTCGCGACGCGATGAAATGCCGCTGCGACCACAGGTCACGTTGCGCGCATTCGACAAATGGGCTATAGATTTTGTGGGTCCTATCAACCCACCAGGGAAGCGCACTGGTGCGAGATATATTATCACTGGAACAGAATACCTCACCAGATGGGCGGAGGCCAAAGCAGTACGAAATTGTGATGCCGCTACGGCTGCACAGTTCCTCTTTGAAAACATCGTCAGCAGGTTTGGATGCCCAGTAATTTTGATGAGCGACCAAGGTACACATTTCTTGAACAGTACTATTGAGGCATTAACAGAAGAATTCCAGATTCAGCACCATAAGAGAACTCCCTACCACCCGCAGGCTAATGGTACAGTAGAGGCCTTCAATAAGATTTTAGAAAATTCTCTTACCA
Source organism: Pseudotsuga menziesii (assembly GCA_001517045.1). Taxonomy (NCBI): domain Eukaryota; kingdom Viridiplantae; phylum Streptophyta; class Pinopsida; order Pinales; family Pinaceae; genus Pseudotsuga; species Pseudotsuga menziesii. Next base: position 14,350 of record LPNX011196255.1, read on the forward strand.
AGATCTGTAATAGCCAGAGGAATGATTGGGACCTCAGAGTTAACGCTGTCTTATGGGCATACAGAACCACATGCAAGAAACTTACGGGACACACACCTTTCAGCTTGGTATATGGACAAGAGGCTGTTATGCCTATGGAGTATATTCTTCCCAGTTTAAGAATCGCTCAGATTACTGAGATGACTGATACCGACATAGTTGAAGCAAGGCTAGCACAGCTGCTGGCCCTAGAAGAAGACAGGTTCATCGCTGGATTCCATCAAAAAGTACAGAAGGCCCGAGAAAAAGCTTGGCATGACAGACACATTACGAATAAGACTTTCCAGACCGGAGACCTGGTGCTCCTCTATGACAGCAAATTCATCAAGTTCCCAGGGAAGTTCAAGACACATTGGCTAGGGCCATATCAGATCCAACAAGTTACAGAAGGAGGTGCCGTTCAGCTCAGCCAGCTGAACGGGGAGCTCTTACCCACATGGATTAATAGCAGTAGGCTTAAGCTCTATAGTGACAGCCTCCCCACCTCTCAGCCCTAGCAGGAACAGTTTATGACATGCAGATGTCCAGTGTAGTTGAAAGGAGGCATCGCACCGGGAGCGAGTCTACACCCAAAAAAAAAAAAAAAAATCTTTAATACTGTTTGTTTGCGCAGGTGATGCGGAGTTGCATCGCAGCAGTAAGATGTTTCCCCTGCCACGTATATAGTTTGCAACCGACAGTGGGCTAGTCAAGTCACTATCTGACAGGTAGTTAATGAAGAAATGACCAGTATCCCCTACCGTAGATTTGGCAGCAGTGTATTAAATTTTTCCAGATTTGTTAAATCTCTGATGAGACCGGCACCCGTACACACACTTGGAGGAAAATTCGATCAGATTTTAGCATTTATTGAGGATTCAAGGACGGGTGTGGTCTTATCCATGCAATTAATATAACCGGTGCACCTAGTCTAGATGACCGTTATGACCGGGATTGTCGTATTTGGCACAAAAGCAGAAAGTATTCAATTGGGACAGTTACACCTGCAGAAAAACCGAGAGCTGGAGAGTAAGTGTTAGGCATTCCCTGTGTCGAGCTAAGTTGTTACAGAGTGTTGTGGTTCTCAGAAGTTGCAACCATTGCACGTCCGCAATTTTATGCTAAGTGGGTCCTATCTGAGGACGAGCCACTGGAAAACATTTTGAGGAGATTTCAGTGTCACGGCCTTGCAGGAGCTATGGCGTCGCCATCTACAGCAAACCCGCTGAGCTCGTCCCGCACCAGAGAACCACCAAAGACGAGAAGCCATTCCCAGCTCATGGAGGAATCCGGTTCCGAGAGGGAAGATGAAGTCCGTAGTTCAATGGACTACCTCATCCCACGAGTTGAAGGCGCTCCAGACATCAAACTTTCCAAGAGCGGTAAGCTTCCTGTGCCCATACCGCCAATAGATTCTCGAGTAAAGGAAAATGGCGATTTAGTAGGATATCCTGCTGTTATCAAATTTATTGATTACAACCTGGCAGACAGTAAGACATACCCTCACTTCAAGCCAGATTCATATCTTGTGCTAGAGAAGAACCCAAGGACAGGTAGAGAATAATTCGTCCCCCAGCCGCATGTCCAGATTCTTGAGTGGTCAGGTCTGCTCAACGTGTTGAGACTACCCCATTTTGGGCGTAGCGCAGAGGTTAATGCTGTGGTGCGTGTCCTCCTCTCGTGTGTACATGGAGGCTATCTCTGGCTCGGTCACAAAATCGACCTCAATGTCGACTTGATACACCGTGTTACTGGCCTGTCTAAAACTGGTAAATACCCCGACATACAGGTATCAGGAAAGACCAAGGATTCCAAGCTGCCAACAGCGCTCGTTAAAAAGTATCAGTTACAGCGAGGAGGCAGGGCTTATGATGTCATGAGTTTACAGAATGAGACACTCAGATTTACAGCCAGTCTGCTCGCAGGAAGACTGCTTACCAAGGTCCGACCAAAGGAAGTTACAGGATCGGTGATCAATCTGGCCATACAAGTCACCGAAGGAGAGCAGTACAATTGGTCGTTATTTTTATTAAACATGTTTCAGGAAGATTGTTTGGCAGCCCAAGATCAGGCCAATCACCCTTTCCACTTTTCGTGGCTACTCATACTGTGTGCATTCGTCGCATGGAGGGAACCACCCAACAGCCAGTTTCCGCAAATCCTAGGAGGAACACCCAGGGGTGTACGCTATGCCAGTTTATGGGACACCAGCAGTCCAGCAAGGAAACAGGTCAACGCAATAGTATTTTATGAATATTATTTAATGTTGCAGAACCTTATCCAACAATCACCAAGGATCAGCACAGAGACTGTGGACGCATATGATAACCGGCTTAATTTTATGGCGGACAACCATCGAATATACCTACGGCCTAAAAGGACTAAAAGGGACGACTGGGCTCCCGGCTGGTTCAGAATGACAATGCAGGACGTCGAGAATGTCATCAAAGGTTTTGATGACCAATGGCGAAATGAATACGAAGATACCACGCCACTGCCAATGGAGACCGACCAGACAGGCCCACCAGAAAAAGGCAAATACCAACCAGACACCCAGGCACACCAAACAACAGAAGTACCACCAGAAGGCAAGAAGAAAAGAGATGCGCCAGAAGAATCAGCAACAATGCCCTCTACAAAGGATGGAAGCCAGGAAACCACAACGACGCAGGGGAGGAAGAAGCAGAAAACTTCCAAACCGACTCTGAATACAGCACTAACAGAAGATGATTACGAACTCATCGCAACAAGGACATGTGATACACTCAAGGATTCATTTGATGAGGTGAAGCAATCACAGGAAAAGATTCAGAGCGCCGTAGAAAAGCAGCTCATAGATATACGAACAATTACAGAGAAGGATGCCACGATACATACTACACCAGTAAAGGTGCCCACTGGAGAAACTTCAGCACCGCCGCTACCCCGCGAGGAAAGCTTAGCAAAATATCGCCTCAACATTATGTTGATCCCACCGGGCAGTATCAGACTCTCGGCGACAGCGGCGGACCCACCAGTCCAGTTTAAACAACCCCTTGAGGTTAACCTCGCAGAGGTTCACATTGATAAGTTGCATAGAATCCAACAGCAGCTAAACGCAGAGCTCAGGAGTAGAGAGCTTGCGACTTACCAGCAGAATGCGCAGCTAAAGCAAAAGAACGCAGCACTCGCCACCAGCTATTAGAAAAAGGTAGACGAGTTAACAACATATCAGAACAAGGATCAGGAACTCTCCCAGGTACTACAGAATATTGCAATAGAACTCCCTAATTGCAACATCAAGTTCGCACTGCCTACCCCGGAGAAGCTACAAAGAGTTGCAGCAAGAGCAAAGGTTCTCGAACATACTGTAGCTAAGATGGATGAGAAAGTAGCCAGGATAAAGGAATACCATGAGATGCAGCTCGCCGAGCTTGAGGCACGTCTACGAGACACCTCCCTAGCAGACCAAAATGCGCGAGTGGAAGCCTTTCGACTCACCTTTGCGCAGATACAATCATGCATTAATGAAGCCCGGGTACTACTAACAAATGCAATGAACACATGGGCCGAGTTAGATGAGCCACCACAGAAGGTCGAGATCCATTAGAGTATACAGCAAGTAGAGAACACTGCAGTGGCCATGAAAGAAGAAATCAAGAGCCTGACAGCCCTTCAGAAGATGAGGAAAACGAAGGAGATGAACCAATTACAGCAAGAGGTGCAGCAGTTGAGAACAAAGGAGCTGCACATCACTGACCTGCTTCAACCCTTTCAGGAGAAAATCACAGAATTAGTAGATGTGGTTGAGCAGAAGCTGAAGGAATTCACGGGGACCAGCGAGAAAATTGAAGGAATAGAGGACTCCAAGATTGATCAAGCATTGCTTGATTCGGCGAAGCAGTGCGCTGAGGAGATGAAGAATGAAGTCGTAGGACTTCAAGGCAGGTTACAGCGCACTTCGCAGGAGGCGAAGGATAAGTTACAACAGGAGAATCCTGTTGCAGGTGGCTCGAGGATGAGCCACAAGTAATTAGGGGACTGTTGGAGCAGGGTCCCGCAGCTACAGAAGAAGCTGCTAGTTTTGGCGGAAATATATAGTTTTGGCGGAAAGAGGACAAGGCAGAGCTACGACATCGTAGCACGTTTCCAGCTGGAGAGCAGAGCCGGAAACCATGACTTTTGGGATAGAAAATTCAAGAAGGCAACGGTACCTGAGCGGCCGAGAGAAGAAAGCTCAACCACTGCATTGAAGGAAGTGGCGGAAGACAGGGGGGCTCAGGGACCCTCATAAAGAAGAAGGAGCAACGAGGCTCAAGCATTGAAGGCGAAGGACAGAAATGAGAAGCGGTGCATAGTACCCATGGTCAGTGTCGGGAAGCATGGAAGACTGCAGAGAGCTGTGGTGTGACAGGAAGCAGCTACCTCAAGGACAGAGAGGACCGACTATCACTAATTAGGGTATGGGTTTACTGTTGGGACAGGCTCACAGTGTTGTAATGGCGAGACCTTCGGGCCGCCTATAAAAGCTTGCATTTTGTATTGTAAAGGGTTAGCTAATCAGTCAGTTAGCCAATTGGTTGGCTCGTAGGATGAGTCGTTAGTTGGTCAGTAGAGTATTTTTTAGTAGACTCAGGAGTCAGTCAAACAGACTGTGTTGTAACGATCCAGACACCTAGCTTGTTTGTGAGTCATTTGAGTCTGTATGTAACCATACACAGAGAGGACAGAGAGGGAAGGATTTATTGAAAGAAAGGCAATATAGAGATAGAAATAGATCAGAGATCTAGAAGAGATCTCGCGCTGCATATGCAGTGCAACAGACTGTGCTAACTTCCCTCAAGATATATAATAGAAGCACAGTTTGGTGGACGTAACTCCCATCCTGGGGGTGAACCACGTTAAATCTGCGTGTTATGTGTTGTATGGATGTGATTGTATTTGCTTATTGTTACTGATTATTATGCATATAATGTTAGTTGCAGTAAGTGAATGTATGTATTGTTCAGATCACGGTAATGAGGGAAGATCAAGATAAGTTGAAGTATTCTAGTAAGCTGTTTAAAGACTCCTTTACGTCTGTTTCTGACGACCATTTAATCACAATATAACTTCTGGGAAGTAGAGTTTCGCACAGTGACACAGTCAACGCTAAGAGTGCAAATTCGTAGTGGTAAGATATCGCAGAGAGGTGATATCGCACCGGCAGAGGAGCTGCGGTGCGCGTTACTGCGAGATACGGGCTTAGCGTTGAGGAGAGGCTGGGTGTCTCGTGGTGCGCAGAGATGCGATAAGGTTGGGAATATTGTGAGCAAGTGGGAGTTGCGCGACGTGGGAAGAAATCGAGCGACTTGCGCATAGAGAAGAATCGCAAGGCTAAAAGTGCTGCGAGTAGAAGGGGATGTGCGATGCGCAGGGTTAGCTGAATTTGTGAATCACAGGAGTAAGAGAAGAAAAGTAGGATGCGCAGAACCTGGTCCAAGACACTTGAGTCTTGGCCAACCCATTAGATTCACTTCGGGTGAGACTTCAGATCGCTTCGCGGTCTGTCGCCGAAAGGGCCAGTGAGTTAGGGGTGTTGTTGATTGAGTATAGTAAACCCGGGTTTGCCCATGCAATCAACAGATGCACAACCCATGGCTTCATTCATTGCCCTTATTTATAGGTATTTATGACTTCTTGTTTTTTTGGTGCTTAAACACAGTGGTATAAATCCAAGTTTCTGCAACTGTTCTGTTTATTTAATCAATTGTCCAAGGATGTATGTTTCTTTCTCAGTTTGGTTTTGATATTCCACATTTTATATTTATTCAATTCTGGTATATATAGACCATTCTAATTCTCATTGTATTTTTGTGTTTTCTTTACACAATACTCCAAGGATATATATTTCTTTCTCAGTTTTGCTTTGGTATTCCGGACTTTATACTAATTCAACTCTGTCAGCATCCAAATTATCATTGTATTCTTTTGTTTTCTTTCCACTATCATATTGTATCAAGAATGGTATTATGTTTTTTCTTTTAAATCTCTTAATTGCTCATAGATTTCGGTAGCCATGCCAAACGCGAAGCCCAGCATTCAATTCTGGTAATTCCTAAGCTAGAGGCAATTTAATATTATTGTCATCAGCGTAAAGTCCGAGACCCCTTAAAAAATCTGGCAGCATTGGAATGCCTATGTACATATGTTGAGGGTTAAAACCCTATTTCCTAATTTTTATTTCTCTGAAATGTTTGTGTACGTACATTTAGATTTAAATCCTTATTTCTTAATGTTTCTTTGCTTTCTTTACCATTTGTGTCCATCATAGTGTTGTCTTGTTAATGAAGAAAGAGAGAAAAATGATCCGCCCATAGTGTTGTCTTGTGATGACGATGATGATGAGGAGGATGATGATGATGACGATGACGATGATGATGAACAATGATGGTGATGATGAAGAGGATGATGACTATGATGATGATGAGGAGGAGGATTAGGGTGATGATGTTGATGATGATGATGATGATGATGATGATGAGGATGGTGATGATGATGACGATGATGATGATGAGGATGATGATGGTGATGATGATGATGATGATGACGACGATGACGATGAACAATGATGATGATGATGATGATGAGGATGAGGGTGATGATTATGATGATGACGATGATGATGAGGATGATGATGGTGATGATGATGATGATGATGATGATCATCATCATCATCATCATCATGAGGATGAGGATGATGATGATGATGATGACGATGATGACGATGACGATGATGATGAACAATGACGGTGATGATGATGATGAGGAGGATGATGACTATGATGATGATGATGATTAGGATGAGGGTGATGATGATGATGATGTTGATGATGATGACCATGATGATGATGAGGATGATGATGGTGATGATGACCATGATGATGATGATGAGGATGAGGGTAATGATGATGATGATGATGATGAGGATGAGGATGATGATGGTGATGATGATGATGATGAGGATGGTGATGATGAGGATGATGATGATGATGAGGATGAGGATGGTGATGATGGTGATGATGACGATGATGATGACGATGAACAATGATGATGATGATGATGATGATGATGGTGATGATGATGGTGAGGAGGAGGAGGATGACTATGATGATGAGGATGAGGATGAGGGTGATGATGATGATGATGACAATGATGATGATGAGGATGAGGGTGGTGGTGGTGATGATGATGATGATGATGATGATGATGACGACGACGATGATGATGAACAATGATGGTGATGATGATGAGGAGGAGGAGGATGACTATGATGATGATGAGGAGGAGGAGGAGGAGGATGACTATGATGATGATGAGGAGGAGGAGGAGGAGGATGACTATAATGATGATGATGAGGATGAGGGTGATGATGATGATGATGATGATGTTGATGATGATGACCATGATGATGATGAGAATGATGATGGTGATGATGAGGATGATGATGATAAGGAGGATGATGATGATGATGACGATGATGATGATGATGAAAAATGATGGTGATGATGATGATGAGGATGACGGTGATGAGGATGATGAGGATGATGAGGATGATGATGATGACGATGACAACGATGATGAAAAATGATGGTGATGATGATGATGCTGATGAGGATGAGGATGATGATGATGACAACGATGATGAGGAACAATGATGATAGGTTTAGTTGAAACTTTGCTTTGATTTTATTTTCAAGCATTTGCAATGGAATGGTGATGATGAACAATGATGATGAGGAGGAGGAGGATGATGACAATGATTATGATGAGGATGATGACTATGATGATGATGATGATGATGATGATGATGATCACGATGACGATGATGATCAACAATGATGGTGATGATTATGATGATGATGATCACGATGATGATCATGATCATGATCATGATGACTATGCCTATGACACGGGGGCGTCACCTACGCACCAATATGATATCACGTCCGTTCATATTAGGGGGGTTAAAATTAAAAAATTAAAAATCAATATATTGGGGGTATATTAGGGGTAACTAGGGTTTTTTTTTTACTATTTAAATATTCAATATGTTGGGGTATGTTTTATTCAACATTTTTGCCTAAGCCGTTCACCAGTCCTCCAAGCCTTGCTTGCTAGGTGCCTGCGAGCTCCTTTGCTTGTGGTCTGAGTGCACCTGCACCAAGCCGAGGTGCCTGTGAGCTGGGTTTGCTTGTGGTCAAAGGCGTGTTGCTCCTTGGTTTTTTTGTGGGTTTTCTCCATGTTTTCTCCATCGTGTGGCTGGATAAGAGGGCGTTTTTTCAAATCGGAGTAGTGGTAGCAGTGTTTTCTGAAAAACGAGGGCGTGTTGCTTCTTGGGTTTTCTCCACGTTTTCTCCATCGTGTGGCTGGATAACAGGGAATTTTCTCAAATCAGAGCAGCAGTAGCAGTGTTTTCTGGAAAATGAGGGCGTTTTACTCCTTGGGTTTTCTGTGGGTTTTCTCCACGTTTTCTCCATCGTGTTTGCTGGATAACAGGGCATTTGTTCCAGCAACATTGCAGTGGTTATTCACCGTTTTGTGGTCGTGGGTTTGTGGTGGGTTTTGCTAGTACTGGAGGAGGCACATTGGAGAGCCATTGCATATCATTCTTGGAGGTACGCTGTAGTGTGTTTAATCTTTGATGAAAAATGCCTATGGTCAGGGCCGTTTAGTGGTTTTTTTTATTGTTCAATATTTTGTAGTTTTTGGTGTCAACTGATTTAGCATGCCCTGTAGTTTTTTGGTAAATGGTTTTAGTTGTCACACGGGTTTTCCCACTTGATCTGCTTGAACTGACTCAATGCAGCTAGCATTGTCGTGATCTGCGTTGTACTACCACACATTCAATTTAGGCGCAGGGAAAGACTACATCACCTCTATGTCTGATTCCCTTCCTTATGGCACCTTCCATACATTCATGGCAAGTGTAAAGAGAATCCAGTTGTAATGGAACTCCTTACCATTCTCAATTATATCACCTGCCTGGGTCTGTTTAGCATAAATAAGCAAGATCTATCTATATCCCGATTGATACCCACGGTGGATATCGATTCTTGAGAACGAACTGACGATGAAGGAAGAACTTGACGGCTTGATTTTAGGCTTGGCGAGCCCAAGACTTGACGAAACCACCCGACGATTATCGACCGAAGACCTTCGACCAACGATTCTTCCTGCTTCGAGCTTGGTGGTTTTCTGGGCTACCTGTGGAGTGGATACGCCTTTTCCAAAGTATAAACCCAATTGATGGCTACTATTGTCCCGAGCCAGTTCAAGATATTGTCCCTGTGGGCCTGTACAGATCTATTGCTCTATCCATTTTTTATCTGATTCCTTGAGAAATGAGAAGTAATAATATATTCCAATTCTAATTTCTAGTTTTTTTTAGAGAAGTATGTCCTGTTTAAAACTTAAAGCATCTACAAAAAAATAGAAACGTGATCTACCTTTATGTTGTTGCAATGAGCATTTTGTTCTGATAATTGAAGCAATAAACCACTTGAAATATCCAGTCCTTCACAGTTTTTGGTACTTATGTCGGCACCAGCTTATTTGGTTGGTAATATATCAATTGCATTATGAACAGGCTATCATGGTGGGGGGAGATCATCTGGAAGTACATTCATATGCTCTTTAGTCAGTGGCTTCAATATTTCAGGTATACAGCTTAATTGGGAGGGTAGTGGTTTGTATCAGCAGATTTTCACATCCATTGGTCATTGACAACAAAGGGTTAAACTTTAAATTTGTCATTAACCTCAATATATTATAATATTACTCCTTAAAAAATATGGGTTCTTGAAGACCCTTCTATCCTGGACCCACATATCTAGCTAGTTTATTTTTTACAGCAGCAAATTCGCACATTGATATATTCAAAAAAACATTTTAATGATATTTCTGGTTAATCTTTAAATCTTATTTGTTGTCTCCACTTGTATAATTTGTATTGATAACTAGAAAGTTGACAGTTGTATTTTAGTAATTGCAGTGTATTTCATGCATACACGCCCGTGGTTCTATCTATAAATTTATTTTGATGTTATTTCTGGTTAATCTTGAAGTCTTATATGTTGTATCCACTTCTACAATTTGTACATATAATTATGGAGTTGACAGTCATGTTTTATTAATTGCTATGTGCTTCATGTATACACTCCCGTGGTTCTGTTTGTAGTCAGTGAGTGCACTTTATTAGCTTCAAGTATTAGCAATATGACAAATCTGTAATGATACAAGGCAGCGTTACAAGGAGGAATAGATAGCTTTAAAAGAAATTGAAATTACGAGTGATATTTTGAACCATTTAGGTTGTTTTGAACACTGATGAGAAATAAAGTCTATTGGCCGATTTCATCTCAACTTAATCTCTCAGTTGCACCCACAACTAACCAGTGTAATCAATAATATGTTTAAAAGTTGTGTTAGATGTATTCCTACCATCAGGAAAATAATG
>LPNX011196255.1:31460-66832 GCA_001517045.1 Pseudotsuga menziesii
AATGCCTAGTCTACAAGATAATTTTTGTACACTAGATTGGGTTATGTATCATAGTGCTTTTGAAAATACGTTGTTGGAGATATTTTTATGTTGTTTGGTTGGTTGCTTTGTTAGAGTCACACCTCCAGAATTTTCCTTGAATCTATGTTGAAGAAAATTTGTCAGTTTGAAGACTAAATTTGAAATTGCTCATAATGTTACTGGTGTTCAGTTATTTGGCTCATATTTTTTAGCTGACTTTGCTTCTCCATCTTTTTGTTTATGTCTTCTGACCAACTTGCTTGTTTGTCTAAAGAATTTGTTTGAGTAACACTTAGCTAGGAACTTGGTGACGAGGTAGACATCTGAACTGGAAATACAATCTTCAACTGAAAGGTGGCCTTTTTTGACATCATGAATTTATGCTTTAAATGCTCAGAAGTTCATTGGATAAATCGATGCCAACTCGACTCATCCATTCCTCTTGTTAAATTCATATTGTTTTTAATCTAAAAAGATTAACAGTATGCATTGAACATTCCAAATCATTTTTGTTTCTGAAGTTGTACAATGGTGCTTGGATAAAAAGTCAGTGATGGAAAGAAGCAGTTATAAATGGTGTAAGTTTCATTTTTGAACCCTTCTTGGGGAAAACACACTACTGTTTGAGATTGGTACAAATAAACCCTCTCTTATTTGTTTTGACATCATGTAATACATTTTAATTCCTAATAAAGTGATTTTCCTAAGGGCGCCTATCAAGTGTCACCCTTTCTTGTGTTTAGTTTTTTTTTTTCCTTAGGTAGAAATATAAAGGGGTATAAAAAATGTAAATGAAAAAATGGATACATGCAATATATAGGGAAAATAGGGTTTTTTTAAAATCGGCAAGGCATATTGGGAGGGGGTTAAAAAAAATGATTTTGGGAGGTATTTTCCAATATTTTTTGAAAATAGGGGTATTGTTTCATATGCCACGAACGAACGTGCTATGGCATGGTTTCACTAAGTGAAGACCCCGTGGCCTATGATGATGATTATGATGATGATGACGATGATAGAAATGAGATTTCGCCCGCTTACTATAAATACTAATTACTAAATCTTGAAAACCATCAAAATCTTTAATACACATATAAACACTCATTACACTGATGGCCACACACTTGTTTGAATATTCCTGGTACTAGAGGATCTATTCTATTCTATGGACCATACATTTGCAGACATCAATGAACAACTGTCCACCCCTCATATCTCTCATGTCCCCCTCCCTCATATATCTCCCATAACCATCCCTCCCTTTCCCTTATATTTCTTCTCCCTTCATCCCCCCCATATATGTCCCCTACCCATCCCTCCCTCCCATGATTCCGTCTACACCTTCCTCTCCCTCCTTTGAATCCCCCCCCGCCTCTTAACCAATATAATGTTGGGCCATGAGCCACCCCATAGACTGTCTGGATGGAATATTGAGAGTCTAAATGGTATTATAATGGGACTCAGGATGCCATTACTCTTTTTTACTCTCATACCAAATTAGTTAAGCAAAAATGCATATGTGGTATAGCTTATTCATATCACATATGCGTTATAGCTTATTCATATCGCATATGTGCTATATCACATACGTGATATGAATAAGCTATAACGCATATGCGTTTTTTTCTAAAATTAAAAAAATTGGCGGGAATAAGGTTTGGCATTATGTTCGGAAATAGCTTCGAACTTCCAAACCTATTGGCTAGGACAAATAAACCAGGGCTATTGCTTGTCTTTTAGAACTCTATCAATATGCTTAGTTTAGATGGCATGTTTTGCTATGACAGACACACTATTTTTTTATGAAAATTTAAAATATTGTAGAGTACGATCTTACGATTCTGAATATGTAATTTTTTCCCTCAAAACTATGTTTTATTTATTTATTATTATTTTTCTAAATGACATGTCAGTTTTCGAAAATAGATACATTGATTGTTTTTTATTTAACTTTTGATTTCCATCACCATTTCCCAAGAAAACTATATGGTGCACTAGACGAATCAAGCTCTACGATCTTATATATATATCAAGGATTTCATTAATTTTTGCCCCTAAAGTGTTGCACCTGCACATAACGTTTTCATTTCAAACTTTTGTGACTTCAATAATTAATAATAATAATAAAAATTCATGAAAAATTCTGAATAAATAGTGTTGCACTAGGATCATATGTCATTTATATGTCTGTAATATTTTATCCCAAATTGACATCATTTACCTCATATATTGCTGCACCCACACAAACATATATGTTAAGATGTGCTGAAAATTTGAAAACACAATTTCACGGAAACTAATTTTATAATCATTTACACACATTTTGTCTGCATAAATGCTATATATTATGCAAGCTGATTTAATTACCTATCTTTTGTCTTTTTACTTCATCTTCAAATAAGTTAGGGAAGTACCCCTAATTGTCACCTAAAGTCATAGTTTCCAGGTTTTTCTAGTATTATGTGGTATCTAAAGTGTCTTTAAAGGAGTCCATGATTGTGCATCAACCCATGGGTTAGAGAGATTACTATGGGTCACTAATTCTAGGTAATGTGACCAAATCAACTGCTCAACTAAGTAACTAATTAATGCATTAGTTGAGATTACAATTCTTAACACACCCCCTTAATCTCAAGTAGGACAATAGTTTCAACACTATCAATTCAAAAAGATGCATGTTGGTCTATGTCTTAGCTAGGCTTACATTTCACTCAAAAAACTTCACCTTCACTTTCTTCCTTGAAGTGTACTTGGGCTTCTTCTTCTTTTCCTTATGGATCTTTATGCTAAGTAGTTGTTCTTCTTTAGCTTTTGGAACATAGTGCAAGTCTTCTTCTTTTGTTTCAACATGATTTTTCTGGTTGTCATCTTTACATGAACACTGAAAATTTTTGTCAGAAAAAATATAAATATATTTCAGCTCTTCTTGGAGAGTATTCACATCTTCGAGTTCGCAGCTACTTCATCATTCTCATTGACTTCTTCATTTGCATGTACCCACTATGCATCCTTCATTGCTTCTTCAAAAATGTGGGGTGAGAAGAAAACATAGCATACTATAGATGCTCATCACTAAGAGGAGTATCCCCATAGATCTCCCTTAGACTTCTAGTTTTCTAGTTTTGGGGTGGACTTCCTATTGCTCATTCTCAACAACTGTTGCAGCTTCTATGCTGCTATCAGATGTCTCTTGGCAAAATATACCATAACTCACATCATTGAGTACCACTACATTGACATTTTCACTATCATTAGCAAACATAACTGGATCAACATCCTTTGCTGGGATTACATGATCATTGGTTTCTTCATAGACAAAGTCTTATTGGATGTCTTCCACTTCACTGTGTGATTCCTAGTGCTTTTCGTGACTTGCAAAGTCACTTTCTTCTACAACTAGTTCTTCACTAAATACCTCTTTCAGTATATTCCATGCTCTTTTCGGAGTATCAACTTCTACAATATAATGAAATAATGAATAGTCTATACTATCTTGTATGAGACCTAAGACAACAACTTGCCTTCTTTCTTTTTGGAACTCATTCAAAGCCTTGAATGAATCTAGATCTCTAGGATCTTCTTAAACTATGAAATGCCACATATCTTGTAATTTCAACAAATTAATTACTTTGATTGCCCATACATCATACTCATCTCCATGAAAGGTCTGCCATAAACCTTCTCCTATTAAGATATTTCTTCTGATTGCTCCATCTTGGTTTTTCTTTCATCTTCCACAATCTTCTTGTCTAGATCACAACCTCCAATAAGATAGGATCTATGTGTATACGCTTTCAAGTCTGTGAAAAAACTTACCCAGAAAAATAAAAATTTAAAAAAAATTTAAAAAAATAAATAAATAAATAAATAAAAATACACTCCATTCTTCCATGTATTAATGCTTCAATGACAACCTCCTTATATGTATGATTTCAACTATGTAAAAAGGCTTAAACTTTGATACCATGTTAAAGATCAATTACGATGTATGAAGATTCTATGGATAAGTATTGCACTTAAATAATTTAATAGTTTATATTATATCATGTTTTGTTCATTGAAATTTATAATAAAAAGAATTATCTATTTTTCGATTTTTTTATTTTTCTTGAGGCAATTGCTCTGTATGAAGATTTTATGGATAACCATTGCCTTAAATAATTACAGTGTAAGGCGTTTTTCTAGATGAGGTTATGTATATAACCACTGTTCACCTTCGTCGTCACTGCAACCAATATACTTTCACCGCGTGTTTTTATTCTCTTCCAACCAAAGTCTGCCACTAATGTTGAAGAATTTTTATGTTCTTGCGGTTGCGTGTTGCTACGATTTGCGTGTTCAAGTGGTTCCAAACAAACACCTAGCAGTGATGAAACATAGTTAGCACAAGTCCTCGTGGATTTAGACCTTCCAACCTCATCAAAATATAAGCATCTTTTTACCACTACGTTTATGGCTGCAGGCTTCTGATTGTTGAAAGAAAATGATGTTATCGAAGTGATTCAGTCACATGGATTTTACTTACCAAACAATGAACCAAAGAATGCCATTGCAGATGGCAAACTGAAGTTTCTTTCATCTCTCAGCGATTATGATACAGAACGCTTGCGTTGAAGGTGGCATCCATTTTCACAGAAAATAACTACATGCCCACAGTTGACGAATTACTTGCTCAGGGCAATAAATCTTTGATATACTCAAACAACAATAATCGAGACTTCTGGATTGTAAGAATCTACACTCATGTTCTTCTGATGAATTCAGTTTCGAGTGCCAGAAAAATTTAGATCGGCATGGCTATGCTTTAACTCATCAGAAGATGCGAGCTAATATCCAGTTCAGCTACATAGTTAATATATTTTATGAACAAATAGATGTGCAAGTTCGAATTCACAAGTTGTGGTGTGACGTTACTAGGTTAGTCCCTGCAAGGGAAGGAGCGAGCGACCAACTGAAGATGAACGACACTTTCCATCTCAGATCTTGTTATCGATTGTCCCCCAATTTGATCAATCTAATATCATCATGTTTTTACTCTCTCAGTCATCAAATGCTCCTCCTCGATGTGAATTACATCTAGAGAGCGTTAGTGAGTGCTGCATTAACAATGGATTAAATTTCAATGGGATCTTACAAACCATTGGGGGTAGTTGCTAGAAATATGAGCAAGCAGAAGAAGGATTAAATACTGGATCACTGGATTGGATTCTTTATGACAATTGCACAGGTTACTAAGTGGTGTCCACCGACCCAGCCAGAAAAACACGTAGGAACATGAGTCCATGGTTAGAAAATGGGAGCAGTAGGGTATCGTGCTCCCCTTTTACTAAGAAAGGGGGCGTGGTTTTCATAGAGGATGATGGATAGGGCATCCTGTTACGTGGACATTGAAGAGACATTTAGCTGGAAAGACACTCAAATGGCAAGTGCGCGACTCAATATGGCTGACTTATTGGCCCATGGAAAATCCTGAGGACTACTGGGAGACTGTATACCATGAATTCTCTCAAGACCTAGAACTAAAGATGACGTAATCTGATTTTGTTACTATATGAAGTTTCTGTTTTTACTAGTTACAACGAATTTTAATATATCGTTAATGTGTAGTTGCAACCTGCAGTTTTTTTTAAGGGAATTTTGAGTTTGGTTCATGGAATGCCACTAGTGGCACTGAGTGAACATTTAATCCGTTGTGCTCCAAGCGAAAAGTCATAGCATGCAAAGTTTCATAATGTATGGGGAAATGTTTTGATTATGCCTTGTCAAAACTACGATTCCCTTGCGCGCTGCAGATACTAAATTTTCAGAGTTTTAATGAACTAAATATTGTCACTTTGTGGCTCAATATAGTTCCCGATCTGTTTAATTTTGTTGCCCCATTTTTCGCAAGTTGATTTGTTCAATTCATTGCTAATCTTAATTTCTTAATTTCTGAAATTATTATTTTAATTCAATAGTTCACAATTTTAGTAATAAGAGTATCTGAAATTATTATTTTAATTCAATAGTTCACAATTTTAGCAATAAGAGCAGTGATATTACTTTTTTCATTATTACAAATTTACCACTCGCACTGATATTTTACAAATTTAGCATTGGTTGATTTAAAATTATAGATTAAAATCTTTAATTTTTTTCTTTATTACTAATTTATTTTTCTAGCATACCATTGGCTAATGACTTGGATGTTGTATTTCCCAACATTCGGTCATCTTCCTAGAAAGTGGAATACATTCCGTCAATGTTAGCTAGCGCTTGCATTTGGTGGTTTATGCAGTCCAATATTTAATTTTGGAGAGGCTTCTCTCACATAGAATTAAAACCGTTTTAATGTGTTCAATCTAAGATTTAATTTTTGGTGGTGATGACAGTCTAAGATTTAATTTTCACAAGCAGCTCTATTTCATTTCAAATATATTGTAGCCGCTTATAGAGGGCATAAATTATTTCATTCATTCACATTAATTACGTTTTAGGCATTTTTCTATAT
This sequence comes from Pseudotsuga menziesii, assembly GCA_001517045.1. Classification (NCBI taxonomy): domain Eukaryota; kingdom Viridiplantae; phylum Streptophyta; class Pinopsida; order Pinales; family Pinaceae; genus Pseudotsuga; species Pseudotsuga menziesii. The sequence goes on from LPNX011196255.1 coordinate 37,972, forward strand.
GAGGTTCCGTTTGTAAATATTGTTCACCTTTGTCGTCTTTATACTCAATCAACTTTCACCATGTGTTTTTTTTCTCTTACAATCAAAGTCTATCACGATTGTTGAAGAATATCTATCAAAGATGAGATGTACTATTTCTTTTACAAACGACTTGAATTTGTCTCGCAGTTTTATTTTCAGATCGGCCTGTGTAATATTTCGTCTTTCCATAAATTTTCCTTCTGCTCTTCTTTTGGTAATTTCTTTTGGATGATTTCGTATCTGTTTTTTATGAATGCTATAGTCATGCAAGATCTGTCGCAAATAAAACCGGAGATAATGAAAAAGTGCTTTCGTTGATCATGCTTTCATAGGACAAGAAGGCAGATTTCGCTCATGCCAATAGTTAGGCTGAGGCCTAATTCGACGGAAGATCTGAGGCATCAAGCTGACACAAGGAAATGTCAAAATTGTTTCCCTTAAGTTGTGGCTCTAGTTTCTGTTCAAACCCTAGGTTTACAGAAAATAAAATAAACTTGCCTTCCGAAATTCGAGGTATTTTCATGTCTAGACATTTATCGCTTGATTTTTTTTCTGAGTTCTTGATAGTTGAGCGAGCTTAAATGCTGGATAAGGCTAACTTTGATTTTTTTGCACTATATTCAGCAGATATGTTCCAGCAAAAGCTTTGGAGCAATAGTCCACATCTCGACTCACTATTTTTTATAATGGAGCGATGAATGTTTACGACGTGCCTATTTAAAAGGTATTATTTTCATCAAATAACAAATTTAATGCAGTAACAACAAATGTGTGTAATCATTTTGATAAAACCTTTGAATCTTAGGCCTTTCGGCTTTATTTTATTTGTGACAGAGTACTTTTTCCATTTTCTTTGCAGGCTCAAGAAATTATGAAGCATGCCAGCGCTCATAGCTCTAGCAACACAAGAACATCTACGAGCAGATATCGAAACCGCTGCCTTCCAATCCTGTATTGAGCACTGTCAATGGAAATCGGGCTAAAAAACTGCCATTAGGTAAGAGGTTTATCAATATATTCTATATTGCAGAATAGTGACTAGATTAAAAATGAAAAGATCGAAAGGGTTTTCAAGATAGAAAAGGGATTTTAACATAGTTTACTTGTTGCGAGTGCATGCCTGCAAGTAGTTAGGAAATTATCCCCGCAACACTTCCTACAAAAGCGACAGGAGAGGTGTTCAATCCTACTCTAAATCATCAACAATTTATTACCCTTGAATATTTAATCAAACTCGTAAATCTATTATATGATGAACCAACAAAATGTGTATTGAATTCATGATCAAGTTTTTGGTGTAATTACAGATCCAACAACGTGACTCCTTACACCACGATGAAGCTGAAAACACATTCTTGCGGTAATAATTCCTCTTCCATTACGACCTTTCCCACAATGATGTTGTCCAGAGGTCAATTTCTTCTGCCGATCAAACTGCACTCTTCCATTGAAACTTGATACAGATCTATTGGCCGTTGGAGGAGAGATTATACTCTGTTAACCTGGACTATTGGTTAAGTTAAGATCTGAAGGAAGGAGTTGGTGCATATAAAAGCACCCTCTAGACAACCATGTCATCCTCTCTTTGGCTTCTTTGTAACAAAAATTTAAAACGTTCGCCAATGCTATTGACTTTTAACTGCATCACGCGACAACTACTTTACTTTTCACTGGATTCTTTTTGTGGACTTTCCAATTGACCGAGGTCTAACCACGTGTTTTGTGTGATGTCGATACCAACAAACCGCGATAAGCTAAAGTTAACTCATGGTCAGCAGTTTTGTTTCTCGGTACTCGGTTGCATGAACTTGTACAACAATTTCTCATTTTGATATTTATTGTCCAATATTCATCGATAGCATGCAATATTCATCGATAGCATGCACTGCTAAAAAAATATAAAAGCTATTAATTATTAATTATATAAAATATGGAATTATGCCTAGAAAATATATTTAAAAGCTTATTATTATTATTATTATTATTTAATCTAGTTTTATTTAATAGATGATTTTTTGAATTAATTGAAATATTTTTAGAGTTCAGTATTTGATTTGTTTTTCAATAATCACATGCCTAGAGTATTTTTAACCTCTTTTGATACAACACCTAAAACTTCATGGCTTTGCAAGTAGGAGGGGGTGAGGCTCCCTCCTTCAAAGAAATCCTTACATCTTCCACAACCGACAACAATCATCTTTCAACTCTTCCATCGGATATGGGAAAAACCAAAGAACATCCTATTATTTCCATAACTAGAATGGGAGGTGTAGGAAACTTACTATATCCATATAAACTAGCTGATAAGAGACTTTGATATGGAACAAGGAAATATGGGCGGCTAAGGGTTCCAACAAATGCATCCCCAAGATAACTAGCACTCCCACTTATGAAATAAGATCATACAAACTCGACACATACATCCAATTTATGAAGGACCATGCCATAATTAGCAATTTTATGGGGATATGGTCCTCAAAGAATGGCCTCATCAAGTGGATAGCTCTCAAATGGAAGTTGAAAGGGAAAATCAAACTCAAACTAGGAGCGAAGCGCTTCTTTACTACAATTTTTTTCCAATCTAGAAGACAAAAATCAAGTATTTGAAGGAGTCCCCTATTGCTAAAGTAGGATGCTCAATGATTCTGGTGCATTATAAGTGAATGGTTGAATCTGAATAAAAATTTATATTAAATGAAAGAAGCAAGGACTTTGAGATGCTACATGGTGGTTTTATTTGTTTTTTTCAGATCAATGTTATGTTACTATTAATTTGATTACTATTTTAATTCTTCACTATTATGTGACCTCGAAGGATATTAAAAATACACTTTGCAACTACTATAAAGCTATGGTGATCAACATTTCAATCTCTAGCTTTGTCTAGATTGTTTGTCGTATCTTATTGATTAAGAAATTGATGTTATATACAATGAATTGCATATGGTGAGGCTATGAGGCATTATACCAAATAAATTAGAAGGAATCCTTTGGATGCAAGGGTAAGTGATATTATTACCTTTTGTGTTAGTGCTTCCTTGATTTCGGTGCTCATGGAAGCTTCCTATGGTTGATATTTTGGTTGATTAGTGCTCTGCACCTGTAAACACGGGTCTATAATAACACAACAGTTTTTACTCAAAGCTTGGAGATTTTCTAGAAGGTACCAAGGAGGAAAATAAGTGTATTAATCTAGATCCATCATTTACAAAACACTATTCTAGGAATGTTATTGTCCAGTTATTCATGAAAGAATATGACAAAGCCTTGGAAACTTAACATGTAAGCTATATTTCTCTTCTATGGTATTCTAACTATAATATTTTTTGGGTAGTGTAAGTGTCTCTGTCCTATTTTCGTTTGTTCCTTTGAGATTGCAGGGAAATTCCATATGTTATGTATCCCTGCTTTTATTATCTTCGGGTACTTATACTATAATTTGTGCTCATGTATTATATCCTTGTAACAACAAGGTCTCAAACATGATGAAAACAACCAGGAGCTATTAGAAAGTGTTTGAAGGTATGATAACTAGTCTAGGAAAATTCCCTGATATAACCATTGTGTTTTCAAATTATGTTTTGTAGTTAAATTATTTTAATACTATTTATTTTTGTTAACTATTGTCTTTGATTGCAACAAGTTATTTTACTAGACATATATAGGCTTAATCCTATTATATGTTGCATGAAGATGTGTTGACAAAATTAATGAAACCAATAAGGGGGGCATAAGCACGAAGGAAATTATGAAGGAGACACATGTATGTTTCTTTAAACTTTTTTGTCTGTATTCATCTGGATACTAGGGTCGGAATTAGGACATTACTTCAATTATTCCCTTGTCTTGAATTTGATCGTGATTCTAAGAGTGATATGTTATTGATTAGTGTGCATTTGTATTGTTTGCAGTCCAAATAAATGCAAGATCCCAATATTCAACATAATCTTTCGGATCCTGTCATGAGACATGTAATGTAAATTTTTTAAGGCTAAATCATTATTTGTATGATAGATCATAGTATTCTTGTTTGTTAAAGTTGGAATTTTAAAATGTGTGCTAGATGGTGCCTGGTAATTCAACGTTGACATAAAAGAGTTGATACTGAATATTCTAGTGTTGGGTATATTCATCTAATTAATGATGTCCCTTTTCACAAATACTCATCGATTTTCAAGAAAACCTAAAGGCAACACAAGATCATCTGAGGAATCCTTAAGCAATGCATAAGATTCAGAAGCTTGTGAGTGTGGGTATTGTACAAGTCATATGATGAGGTCCATTGTTTGTTCAGAAATATTTTCCAGTAAATTTTTTTAGAATGCTCATCTTTCCTTTGTATCTAAAAGAGACATGAATAAAGCACCAAAATTTACTCTAGACAATGAGATTTGGATTTTATGTAATTCGTGGAAAGCCAGTGGAACACATAGTTGTACTCTTTGATAGGTAGAAACTCTTGATGAAAATATGGTAAATGATTTGTCTTCTTTTTTTCTTTTCATAATAGCATATCCAAACATTTTATCTTTTAATTAGCATTGGGAAAACTTATTAATGTAACAATAATCAATCCTATCCAATTCCTATATTGTTGAATTTTGAAATATCATGAGATGATTTCAAGTTGAATTGGTCCTTACATGTATGTGTTATGATTGATTGTCTAGAAATGACTAATTCAAATCCCTCTTTGAGAAGCCATTATGTCCTAAATACAAAAAGGCCAACTAGATAATCAAGTGGTAAATTAAAATATGCAAGATAATGGACTAGGATTGTGAGAAAATTCCTCTGAATTTGGAATTTAAACAGTAAACATAAAAGAATGTGCCATACTTCCATGTGTTCCATTACATTTTTATTTTTGGCGTTAGTTGTCAATGGCAATTTCAACAATTTCAGGTACTTTATGTGGAATCCAAAACACATATGCTTTGTAACTCTTCATTCTCAAGAAATCCATGTAATTTAATTCGACCATTTATGTTATTATTTGCCTCTTGATGGCCATGGCAATGTTCCAAAAAAATATAATAATGCATTACTTCCATTTTTTTTGTTTTTCACTCCCATTGTTAAATATTTGTTAATAGATTGTTGATTCTTAATATTAATATCGATAGCTCTGATTTTTTATTAAAATAAATCGATTTCTTTTTGGTAGCATGATTTTAAGGGTAGAGTTATTCAAGGAAAACCATGTCACTTGAAATCACTTCATATTTTATAAAAAACAAGTCATGAATTGACCTCAAGTTTCATAGTAGAATGTTTTAGGGAAGAGTTATTTAAGGAAAACCATGTCACTTGAAATGGCCTGCTAGGATTTTATAAGGGGGTATACTTTCGCCCCTAGCAAAATCCTATGGATCTATATCACTTTTTGGTACAATAATCCATAAATGGATCTAGATCACTTGCTTTCAAGTAAATGAATCTTGTAGGGTGAAAAAGTGATGAACCAAGGAAACAAGAGATAACTGTGAAAGGTAGGGAGAAATATTGATGAACCAAGTCAACAAGATACAATTCTAAAAGGTAAATGTTGAGCTTAATGAGTAGGCTACCAATTTGTTGAGGTTGAGAGCTTGCTTTCCTCCAAAGTGATTAATTCAATGGGTTAAGGTCGTATATCACAAATACAAGTAAGTGATTTATCTCTTTTATTGGGTTGGAGAGTTTATGTGCCTCCTAGGTTGACAATTTTCTCTTTTGGTGTGTGGTTTGTTGGGAACACTAAATGAGTCCATGAATCATTTGTTTTACAAAAGAGAAGTCAATGAGGTTGAAGGTTTCATGCTTGAATAATTGGTTTTGAGAGGCTCATTGCATTCTAAGGTGATAAATTTTCCCTCTAGTGGCTAACTTCTTAATTAGAAGGGTAGCTTTCCTTGAAGGTGAGAATTCGTCTCTTGAAGCTTTTACATATACTTCGAGCAGAATAATCTAAATTAAATAAAAACAAGGAAACCAGGATATCCTACTTTCCAGTAATGGACTCCATTGAAAAATGTCTTCTTATTTTTTATGTGAATATTCATGTAACTATTTGTGTTAACCTGAAAGGGATTCTTACAATTGGCCCTTCACTTCCATTCCCTACAAAACTTGTAGTTTATTTACTCAAGGTACAACGACAAGTCTATGCCAAATCAATTTTAATTTTCCTTTTCATTCATTTTTACCCTCTAATACCTACTTTAAGTTGAATCATCTAAATTAAATAAAAAACAAGAAAATCAACATATCCTACATTCTAGTAATGGACTTTATTGAAAAATGTCTTCTTATGTATGATGTGAATATTCATGTAATTATGTGTGTTAACATGAAATGGATTCTTACAGTTGTCCCTTCATTTCCCTTTCCTACAAAACTTGTAGCTGATTTCCTCAATGTATAATGCCAAGTCTATGCCAACTTGATTTCAGTTTTCTTTTTCATCATTTTTACCCTCCAACAACAACCTATCAACTTATTATTTCACCTTCTTGGGGTAATTGCTAGTTTATATTATGTCATGTTTTGTTCACTGAAATTTATAATAAAAGGAATGGGATGGGAGATGCGTCCGAGCTACTCCATCCATTTACTTTGTCGGGTCGACGACGGGGAGGTCCTACCGAATCCTACCCACTACTCCATTCACTCACCTTAGCTTTGACCACTCGCTCCTTCCTCGATTCCAATCTTATCCCGTGCCATCCTCAACCTCCTCGTATGTATAAGTAGCCTGCATTCATGCTCTAATCCTCAACCTCCTTCCTCTCACCTTTCTCACTGAGATATTGCATTGCAATCCCTCGCCCCTCGGCATCGATTCATCAGTAGAAGAGATCATGTCATCGCCACTTGGAAAAGAGAGTAGTGTCAACGGTTTTAAAAGGAATATGGAGTTGTGCAGACCACTAACCTTGCTTCTGCCCGAGGCCTTGGGCAATAAGACTCCCGACCACGTCATCATTCCTACACACTGGAAGAAGGCTGCAGAGGCTTTGTAATGCAGCCATTACGAGGAAGTGAAGAAAATGATTGCACAATTCAACGCAACTCACAAAGTGGTGCTATGAGGGACCACTCTCACCGTTGCAGAAGTGACCGCCATTACTCGCAGGACAGCGGTGAAGGTGGATTTAGACGAGGCAAGTGCCAAGGAGAGAGTGCAACAGAGCTACCAGTGGGTGGCCAAAAACGTCGCCAGGGTTACATCTGGCTTTGGAGCATCGAATCGCAAAAATGACAAGGCAGCCAATCTCCAAAAAGAGTTGATCCATTTTCTCAATGTGGGTGTCGTGGGGAAGGCACGACTGTGCTTACTGGCAGAGTACACGAAGGCGGCCATGCTGGTTCGGACAAACACCTTAATGCAGGGCTACTCTGGCATCCGATGGGAAATCCTCGATGCTATGAGAAAGCTCATGGACTCTAACGTCATACCCAAGCTACCTCTCAGAGGAACAATCACCACCTCAGGTGATCTGGTTCCTCTCTCCTACATGATAGACAAAACCAAGTCAACTAAACTTGAGTTTAGGGCTCAGTCGATATTGAAATTTAACTTTTACTTTTCACGACGACCACTTTTCCTTTTTCACCAGTCGGGTGAAACTTGTCTATGTCCAACTAGACAAGTTTATAAATTTTAGTCGGTCTTTCACTCGACCAAAATTACTTCAACTTACTTGTCCGACCAGTTTTTACCTCAACCACTTGTCACATTGACCAAGTCGACTGACTTCTTCTCTTCGACCAAGTTGGCTGCTTCGACCAAGTCGGCTCTCTTCTTGTCTTCGACTAAGTTGGCTCTCTTGTCTTCGACTAAGTCGGCTCACTTCAGTCAGCTCACTCAACCGACCACTCAAGTCGATGATCTCTTCGACCACTCATGTCAGCTCAGACAATCGACTTAGTCTGTTCACTTTGGTCGAGATTTATAGAGTATGTTTCTTAGTCTAAAGACTTAAGAAATTACAAATGCTTTTCACCTGTGAGTAAGATAGAGTAAAAATGGACACATTTACAAATCCAAAGAACTTATAAAAACATATGCCCAAATATGTAGGAAGACTTGAGTCGACCAATGTGCCGTAAAACCTGGAACTTTCACGCGGTGAGATTTTTATGGGTTCTTTGATCTTTCACTTAACAGTAATTGTAAAAGACATTTACAGAAGTAAATCTGGAAATATGTGCGGCCAAATAATCATGCATTCAGCCACAAACTATTTCATATATTTAACAATGCAGAAATAACAAAGTATTACAAACTTGTTGATTACAAACTGGTCGATCCAGACTTGTCGGTCCAAACTCGTCGGTCTATAGAGCTTCAGCTCTTTGACTAAATCACATGCACAGAAGCTTGAGCTTCGACTTCTCTTTCTCACCCTAAGTTCCTCTGCTGTCTAATGTCTATGTAAACTGATTTACAATTTGCTTCTTCTATTTATAGGCAACCTGAAGATTGCTTCTGCATGGGTCGACTGACTCACTATTAAACACTGTAATAACTATCTACCTAACAACTTAGCTTCAGAAATAAATTCGACTGGTTTACATTGCCGAATCATGGACTCTTCCTTCTTGTCAGACTGACAGACAAGATCTTTGACTGGTACAGACTCTGACAGAGTCGGCTGGAAGTCAAGTACAAATCTGCGAGTAATTACATTTTTCCAGCACTCCCCCTTAATTATAAGCAGATGGGGTTTTTAAAACAAAAATTTACAAAATGTTTCAGAGATTAGACATGCTCTGTTTATGATAGAGTTCACTGTGGAGAACTTGTCATTCCAAGATAACTACGCAGATACTGGAATGTGTCCTTTGCCAATGGCTTTGTGAAGATGTCGGAGAGTTGGTCTTCAGACCTGCAAAATTCCAAACAAATTTCCTTGTCGTTCACCAACTCTCTTATAAAATGAAACCTTGTGTCGATGTGCTTGGTTCTCTTGTGAAACACATGATTCTTTGATAATGCTATAGCTGAATTGTTGTCGCTGAAGATTGTTGTCGGTTCTTGATGGTTCTGTGACAAGTCTTTTAAGACTCTCCTCATCCAGAGAACTTGACATGCAGCACTTGTTGCTGCAACATACTCTGCTTCAGCTGAAGACAGACTTACTATGGGTTGTTTCTTTGAAGCCCATGAAACAACACCTGAACCAAAATGAAATGTGTACCTAGATGTGCTTTTCTTGTCATCTATGTTGCCTCCATTGTCACTGTCAGTGTAACCAATGAGTTTAAAATTTTCTGAGGTTGAATACATAATACCAAGGTCTTTTGTGCCACTTACATACCTCAGAATTCTTTTACCTGCTTGCCAATGTGAGTCTTTTGGTGACTCCATGAACCTTGAGATCAGACTTACACCATACATAATGTCTGGTCTTGTTGCTGTCAAATACATAAGGCTGCCAACAACCCTTTTGAATACCGTAGGATCTACAGTGGATCCTTCATCATCCTTGCTCAATTTTAAACCTGTTATCACTGGTGTTGGGGCTGTCTTGCAGTTAGAAATGTTAAACCTTTTTAAAACTTCACTTGCATACTTAGACTGTGATATAAAGATACCACTTTCAGACTGCTGAACTTCAATGCCCAGAAAAAACTTCATAAGCCCTAGATCAGTCATTTCAAATTCACTTTCCATGACTGTTTTAAAATCTGCTATGCCATAATCACCAGTAAATATTAAATCATCTACATATAGGAAGACAATTAACATCTTACCTTGCTCATCGACTTTGGTGTACAAAGTCGGTTCACTTTCACTTCTGTGAAATCCATTTTCAGTGAGATAGGAATCAATCCGATTGTACCAAGCTCTAGGAGCTTTCTTCAAGCCATATAATGTCTTTTTCAGCTTGTACACTTTGTGCTCTTGACTTGGAACTTCATACCCTTGTGGTTGTTCCACATATATTTCCTCTTCTAGATAGCCATTTAAGAATTCCAACTTGACATCCATTTGATGAACATGCCATTTGTTTTGTGCAGCAATGGCCAAAACTGTTCTGATTGTATCCATGCGTGCAATAGGTGCAAACGTTTAATTGAAGTCGATGCTAGGTTGCTGTGTGAACCCTCTTGCTACCATTCTTGCCTTGTGCTTTTGCACATTCCTATCAGCATCTTGCTTTGTCTTATAAATCCATTTGACACTGATTACATCCTTGTCTTTTGGTACATCAACCCGTTCCCATGTCTGGTTCTTCTCAATGCATTCTATTTCTTCATCCATGGCTTGTGCCCATACTTCTTCTTCAACAGCTTCTTCAAATGTTAGTGGATCATATATAGGGGAAAATAAGGCAAATAGAGATAATGAATTAGGTGTACCAGCTTCATATATCTCCCGCAGACTTCTTGTCTTCACCGGTTCTGTCGATGTCGACCTTGACGAAATGCTTGATGGAGTATGCTGTCCTCTTGGTGTACTTGTCGGTGTAGCTTGAGATGCTACTTGTGTCGATGGTCCTTGTGCTGAACCATGTCTTGGTGTCATGGGAGTCGACGGTGCTCCGACTGGTTTACTTACATGTGGTATTTGAACCACTTCCTCTTCCATATCATCATTGTTGACTTTCGACACAATGTTGACATTTATGTCAACAGTTCCATCCCATGATTCGTTCTCGACAAATTGAGCATCCCAACTGATTATCACTTTCCTTGTGACGGGATCATACAGCTTGTATGCTTTTGTGTCTTCTGAATAGTCGACAAAAATACATTTCTATCCCTTCTTGTCTAGCTTCCTTCTCAGCTCATCTGGAACATAAGCATATGCAACACAACCAAAAACTTTTAAATGGGAAACACTATGATTCATACATGTCCATGCTTCTTGCGGAAATTTGTTCTTCACACTCTTTGTCGGACACTGGTTCATAATGTATACGGAAGTTGTGACTACTTCACCCCAATACTCATTTGGCAAATACTTCGCTGCCAACATGCTGCGTGCCATCTCCATGATGGTTCTGTTCTTTCTTTCGGCAATACCGTTCTGCTGAGGTGTATACCGTGCATTGAATTGTTTCTGTATGCCATGGGTCTTGCAAAAATTCAGAAATTCATTTGAAACATATTCACCTCCTCTATCGGTCCTTAAGAACTTGATGCGATGACCACTCTGGTTCTCCACGAGTGCCTTGAACTACTGAAAATAACCAAATGCATCAGATTTATGTTTCAAAAAATATACCCATTTTTTTCTTGAGTAGTCATCAATAAAGGTTAGAAAATAGTTGCAACCACAAATGGATGATGTTTGCATTGGACCACAAATGTCAGAGTGCACAATTTCAAGTGGTGTGCGTGCTCTATAGGACTTTCCAACTGGAAATGTCTCTCTATGTTGCTTGCCAAAAATGCAGCCTTCACAAACCCTCTTTGGTCTGTCGATCAATGGTAATCCCTTCACCATATTCTTTGTGTGCAATAGCTTTAGCCCACCAAAATTTAGATGTCCAAATCTGAAATGCCACAACCAGGATTCATCCTGAACTTCTGTTTGAAATGCAGCTTGCAAATTAGCGCTGCAATTTTCTCTCTTGTCGAGGAGCTCGACCGTTTCTTCACTTTCTGCCTTGAATGCAGCTCCTGTATTTGTCTTCCCTTTTATGTCGGGAACTATCCTCAATGGAAACAAGTGGTTGCTTATCATTGGCACTTTTGCTATCAGCTGGTTGCTTGGACGCTTGTCTTTGATCACACAGTGTTCATCTTCCATGTATACTCTGTAGCCCTTTTGTAAGAACTGTCCAATGCTTAACAAATTATGTTTCAGACCTTCGACATGATAGATATAAGGGATATACTTACTCTCCCCCTGTTTGGTTAGAATATCAACAGTGCCTTTTCCTAAGACAGTAACTTGGACATTGTTTCCAAGTGACATCAGTTTTAATTGAAGTGTCTAGAATGGAAAATAGATTTAAATTACCAGTCATGTGGTTGCTGCATCCTGAATCTAAGTACCATATGTCATGCGGGATTTCTTGAACAACATTGCATTCAAGTGGAGATGTCGATTCCATTAACATTGCACTTGTTGAAGTGCTAGTGTTGGTCGACTGATTTGGGCTTTGCCTTCCTTGGTCATATTAATTCTTCCTGCATTCATATGCATAATGACCAAACTTCTTACAGTAATGACATTGAATTTTTGATTTATCAAACCTCTGGCCACTTGGATGACTTGGGTTCTGGTTATCTCCTCTGCCACCGACATTTGCAGGACTTCTGCCTCGTCCTCCTCTTGAAGAACTTCTTCCTCTGCCTCTGAAGTTGTTTCTCCCCCTGCCTCTACCACAGCTTATGGATGACTATGCTACAAATGCACCTTCCAATGATGTCTGTGATCTGCTGAGTCTATGCTCATGATTGATGAGTGAAGCTTGCAACTCATCAATGGTAAATGTCGACATGTTTGTGTGTTCCTCTAAGGTCACAAACAAGTTTTCAAATCTTGGGGGAAGAATTCTGAGAATTTTTTCAACAACCCTTTGGTCTGGTATGGGTTCTCCATGAGATTTCAGTTGGTTTATAACAACTCTGGTGTAGAATGTGTCTACATTTTCTGAATCTTTCATGGATAGAGATTCAAAATCTCTTCTCAGAATCTGCAGCTTGGATGTCTTTAACTTATCCAAACCTTGATAGGTAGTCTCCAATGTATCCCATGCTTCCTTAGCATTAGTCTTTGTTGCTATTCTTGGGAGTATGCTCTCATGCATAGCTTGATGTATGAAAAACAGAGCTTTTATATCTTTCTTCCTCTGTTCTCTCAAGACATCTTTCTCAACCTGTGTGAGATTGTTATAAGTTGTCATGTCTGCTGGTTCTGCATAACCATGCTGAACTATCTCCAAGACATATTGACCTCTGAATAAAGCCTTCATTGTTAAAGACCAATATTCATAATTCTTTCCTGTAAAACTTGGAGGTTGCAATGAACCAGAAGTGGAAGCCATTTTTAATATTTAATTAACTTTCCTTAGAAAATTAAATTTCCACCTTTTAAGACAAGATTTCTTTCCTAAATCTTGGGCTGATATAACCTTGCTCTGATACCAGATAGCCAAAAGCAAGCCGACTAAACTTGAGTTTAGGGCTCAGTCGATATTGAAATTTAACTTTTACTTTTCAAGCCGACCACTTTTCCTTTTTCACCAGTCGGGTGAAACTTGTCTATGTCCGACTAGACAAGTTTATAAATTTTAGTCGGTCTTTCACTCGACCAAAATTACTTCGACTTACTTATCCGACCTGTTTTTACCTCGACCACTTGTCACATCGACCAAGTTGACTGACTTCTTCTCTTCAACCAAGTCGGCTCTCTTCTTGTCTTCTACTAAGTCGGCTCACTTCAGTCGGCTCACTCAACCGACCACTCAAGTTGGTGATCTCTTTGACCACTCAAGTCGGCTCACACAACTGACTTAGTGTGTTCACTTTGGTCGAGATTTACAGAGTATGTTTCTTAGTCTAAAGACTTGAGAAATTACAAATGCTTTTCACCTGTGAGTAAGATAGAGTAAAAATGGACACATTTACAAATCCAAAGAACTTATAAAAACATATGCCCAAATATGTAGGAAGACTTGAGTCGACCAATGTGCCGTAAAACCTGGAACTTTCACGCGGTGAGATTTTTATGGGTTCTTTGATCTTTCACTTAACAGTAATTGTAAAAGTAAATCTGGAAATATGTGCGGCCAAATAATCATGCATTCAACCACAAACTATTTCATATATTTAACTATGCGAAAATAACAAAGTATTACAAACTTGTCGATTACAAACTAGTCGGTCCAGACGCGTTGGTCTACAGAGCTTCAGCTCTTCGAATAAATCACATGCACAGAAGCTTGAGCTTCGACTTCTCTTTCTCACCCTGAGTTCCTCTGCTGTCTAATGTCTATGTAAAATGATTTACAATTTGCTTCTTCTATTTATAGGCAACCCTGCATGGGTCGACTAACTCACTATTAAAGACTGTAATAACTATCTACCTAACAACTTAGTTTCAGAAATAAATTGGACTGGTTTACATTGCCGAATCGTGGACTCTTCCTTCTTGTCAGACTGACAGACAAGATTGTGGACTCTTCCTTCTTGTCAGACTAACAGACAAGATCTTTGACTGATACAGACTCTGACAGAGTCGGATGAAAGTCAAGTACATATCTGCGAGTAATTACATTTTTCCAACACTACATTGCCGGATTGCTCACTGCTCGCCCCAACTCAAGAGCCCTCACTCCAGACGGCCACGAGTTAGACGCCATGGCGGCTCTCCGGAAAGCCAACATTTTGGAGCCATTTAAACTGCAAACCAAGGAAGGGTTGGCTCTCGTCAATGGCACTGCAGTGGGATCCGCCGTGGCAGCTTCCGTCTGCTTCGATGCCAACGTGCTGGGCATGCTGGCTGAGATTCTTTCGGCTCTCTTCTGCGAGGTGATGCAAGGAAAGTCTGAGTTCGTAGACCCGTTAACCCACCAGTTGAAGAACCACCCAGGACAGATCAAAGCTGCAGCCGTCATGGAGTATCTCCTCGATGGCAGTGACTACGTGAAAGAAGTAGCGTGTCTCCACGAGAGTGATCCATTGAGCAAACCGAAGAAGGACCGCTACACTCTGCGAACATCACCAGTGGTTGGGCCCTCAGATCGAAGTCATCCATGCATCCACTCATTCCATCGAGTGGGAGATCAATTCCGTCAATGACAATTCGTTAATTGACATGTCCAGAGACATGGCTCTCCATGGCGGCAACTTCCAGGGGACGCCCATCGGAGTGTCGATGGACAACATGAGAATCGCTTTGGCAGCCATCGAGAAGCTCCTCTTCGCTCACTTCTCAGAGCTCGTCTGCGATTATTACAACAACGGACTGCCTTCCAATCTCAGTGGGGGCCCGAATCCCAGCTTGGACTACGGTTTGAAGGGCGCTGAGATCGCTATGGCTGCTTACACTTCGGAGCTCCAGTACCTCGCCAACCCCGTCACCACTCATGTCCAGAGCGCTGAACAACACAAAGAGGACGTCAATTCCCTCGGCTTGATCTCTTCCCAAAAGACGGCCGAGGCAATCGAGATTTTACAGCTCATGTTCTCTACATATATGGTAGGCTTAGGCTTATTCCAGGCCATCGATCTTCGCCACTTGGAGGAGAACATGCGATCCGTCGTCAAGCACATCGTATTGCAGGCCGCGCAGAAAACACTGTACACAGCAGACGGCGAAAGCCTTCTCGACACCCAATTTTGCGAGAAGGAGCTCCTGCAAGTGATCGATCATCAGCTTGTTTTGTCGTACATCGATGATCCCACAAATCCATCCTACGCGCTTATGCTCCAGCTCAGAGAAGTCCTCGTTGATGAAGCTCTCAAATTAAATTGCACGGTTAAGGATGCCTAGTCTGACCACAATTTAGAAGCCGATGATGGCGATGGTGAATATGGAACATTACCTAATTGGGTGATCAGCAGGATCCTCATATTTCAATAGGATTTGAAAGCCTGTTTAGAGGAGGAGGTTCCCAAAGCGAGGGAGAGATTCGACAGAGGAGACTTTCCGATTGCAAGCAGAATAAACAAGTGCAGGACATATCCCATTTACCGTTTTGTGAGAACTGAAATGGGAACCGATCTGTTAATAGGGCCCAAGTGGAGAAGATATAGAGAAGGTATAGAGAAGGTATATGAGGGCATTTGTGACGGGAAAATAGGAGACGTGATCATGAAATGTCTGGAAGCTTGGCGTGGGTGTGCTCGACCTTTCACTCCATGTGCATATCTAGCGTCTCCTGCAGCGTTTAATACCTCCTATTGGGCATGGTTTGACACCACCAAATATCCCTCTGCCACCAGTGGAAGGGGTTTTTGGAGCGCCCAACAACAACAAATCATAAGTGGTTGTAAGCATTTCATAAGTGGCTTTTCTTAGTTAAATCTCCTTCTGCCACCAGCGGAAGCGGTTTCAACTGGAACTCCCAACAACAACAAATCCTTTAATTAGATGGAATGTAAGCATTTCATAAGTATCTTTGTCTCCGTTTACAATAAGTAATCCTTCTTCTCCAGTTTGTATAAGATGGGATCCCACAGAAAGGAACAAATAAAAATTCTTCTTTAATGTACAGTGGAGACCAATCCTTTGTGATCATTAATATTTCACGGTTTCATATGTGGTTTTGTGATCATTAATATTTCAGTTTCATATGTGGTTTAACAAGAATTCGGATTTTTACGCTCAAACCGTTGACAACTTACCACTGGTTTTTACACTCAAACCGTTAGCAACTAACCACTGGAGCTGCAAATTTAATAGCAGTTTTACAAACTTTCTTAAGTCTTTGAGAACAAATTCTACACATATCGAAAACCATATAAGCCATCGAAAGCCATAGAAACCTTCTAATAAGTATATCATAAATAAGTTTTTTTTTCATAAATAGCAAAATGGTTATTCAGTTGTTAAGTGTAGTGAGAAAAATTATCAGTGGTTAATATATGCGAATGTAAGTTGATTTATTATTGTTATTTAGCTAAAACTACACTATTTCAAAAGACATAGATTTCCACTTTTACTAAATACTTTTAAATTTTAGACTAAATACTAAATACCACTTTGCAGATCTTTTAATTAGTAGATACAGAGACAATATCTCTCAGCTCTCTCAGAATCAAATGACTTAATACAACAATTAAAATGATACACACCGAGATGATAATTGTTATTGCAATAGATAATAACATGATAGCGTTCTGATGCGATCTTATAACTTGATAGTCAAGTCACAGAGCATACTAGCATTACAAACATTACAGACTCAGTTACAGACTATAAGCTTTATGGTGCGTTATTTTAACACAGGGTCAAGATGCAGAGCATACTTGCTGAATTACAGGCTCAGTTACAGACTCTACTAATACTGAGTTTCTTTTGCTCTCTTATAGCTCAGGGCCAAGGAGCAGAGCATAATCCTCTTACATACAAGACTCTAAGTTGCAGAGCGACCTACTTGCTCAATACAACGACTCGACTTCAGACTTGTAGAGCGGACTACTTGGTCAATGCAGACACTCGACTAGAATGACTCGAATGAATGAAATGAGACCCGAGGCCTTCCATTTATACAAATTTTAGCCGGTGCACCGGTTACCCATGACTGACAGTTGTAGGTTAATCGGTTGATCCGGTAGCCTAAACTGACAACTATAAGTTAGAAAGGAATCCTCCGGGGTGACAGGTGGGGAAAACCACCGTCATTATCTCGTCCCTTAATTAGCTTTTGGCATTACGGGGACCCGGAATCTTTCTTTATGACGGACCCAATGGCTTAGTGGGAGACAGATTCCCGACAAACTTTATTACACAGTGGAGAAACTGGCCCATGGCAGTCCTATCTACGAATAATACACTGTGGAGCATTTATCCGGCCCATGGCGGAAACAGTATAGGACAAAGCTGGCCCTATTCAGCCTTCAGAACGGCCCACCACCACTTTCAGTCATAAGGGTCACGCCCTTGCAAATATTCCCATATTTCATCATCCGATGAATAGTAGGGATCTTGAGCATCTTCTTGAGAGGATCCAGCGGGGCTGTGAGGTGGATAAATATTTGGATCAAAACATCTTTCCACGTCAGAACCTTGGAATATAGGATTAGGACCATAGATGAATTCTCCTCTGAATAATGACTTGACTCTGTAGTCAAGTGGAATTTCCCGAACTGTCACTCGTGATTCTATCTGAGTACGTTCAAGGCTTCGGTGAATGAACTTCTGCCTGGTGAAAACTGTATGGTCCAATGGTTGGTACTGGCCACCTTCAAAATGGAGTTTGAATTTAAACCACTGGTTTTCTCTGTCTTCTATCTCCATGTCGGCCTTCAAATGTGCTATGAAGTTAGCATGACGATTCTCCCAGTCTACCCGGGGACAAAAATAATCAAGAAAGACTTCGGTCCATCCTGATCATGTATTGTTATGGCGCAAATTAGCTGGATCTGCATAGATGATAATATCGCCTTCTTCCCTGCAACACTGAAGGATAAGATTATAGGATGTCCATGTGAGATGTCCATCACCAAGATTAATGTACAGGAATGCTTCTTGATCTTCACGATCCATCCAGACCTCTCTGCAATTTCTTAGCTTTGTTCTTGTGTCTTCAAAGCTGTAAAAAGCTTCTTTTTCCCAACGCTCCATTATTTCTAACTTTAATGGTGAAGACTGGATATTTTTAATCAATGTTAATTGCAGAAATATTCTGGCTTCATCAGCTGAAGCATACTCCAGTGTTTCGATCCTAACATTCTCTAGAATAGAATTGTCCCATGGGAGGAGGAACAATCCTTCTTTGGCTCGCAGCTTCTCGAGCTCTTCATCTGGAACTAGAGCTTTTCCCTTGTCTTTCTGAGCTCCTGAACTTGATTCTCCAACAGAAAACATATTCAGAGCAGGTTTCCTATTCTGCTCCCTTGTGAGCATATCAACAAGACAATTTAGTGAACCTGGTTTATATACAATGTCAAAATCAAAATTGCTGAGCCATATAAACCATTTGAGAATTCGACTACTATTTTCTGCCATCAAATTTTCATTCTTAAAAATACCAGGCATTATTTTAAGATCAGTTCTAATGATAAACTTGACTGGTTTAAGGAAAAGAATGAAATGTGATATAGTCTTTTTGACTGCGAGAATCTCCTTATGGCTCGATGGATAATTCCGTTCTACTCCTTTGAAGGAACCTGAGCCATATCCACAAATATCTTATTTGTTGTTTATTTCTTCAAGTAGAACTCCACCCCATGTGGAAGATGAGGCATCTGTCTCAATGATCAACTGACCATTTCCTGTAGGCAAAGATAAAGCTGGCAAGTGCATAACTTTCTGCTTAATCGTCTGGACTGCAGTTGTCATTTGGGATGTCCATGGTGCTGGATTTTTCTTCAACCTTTGTTGTAACACATGGATGTATGAGGCTTTACCTTTATAGAAAGGCCTGATGTAATTGAGGCTTCCCAAAAACTTCTGAAGCTGGGTCTTATCTGTAATCTGATCAGGGAATTTATCAAATACCTGCAAAACATGTTTTTGCAGAATTATCTCTCCTTTTCTTACTTTGAAACCGAGGAACTCGATTTCTGTCTTCCCGATCTCCATTTTACTCTCAGAGAGTACTAACCCATGCTTGAAGCAGAGATCATAGAATGACTGTAAGTGCTTCAGGTGTTCCTGAAGATTCTTAGAACATATCAATATGTCATATATGAAGACTAATGCCCATTGTTATCTCTAAAGATATCTTCCATTCTCTTCTGAAACTCAGAAGGGGAATTATTTATTCTGAATGGTAATACCTTCCACTGGTATTGACCATGGGGGACAATAAAAGTTGTTTTATATCTATCTTCTGCTTTTATCCCAATTTGATAGAATCCAGATTTTAAATCAAATTTACTAAATATAACACATCCATTTATTCTTTGAAACAAACTAGACTTATCAGGCAGTGGATACCTGACTTTCTGCAGAGCTGCGTTGAGAGGCTTGTAATTGACCACAAGACGTGGCTTTCCTCGCTTTACCTCTGAGTGTTTGTTTACTACAAACGCTCGACAATCCCATGGGATTTTTGCAGGTTCGATCAAACCTTTCTTCAATAGATCTTTGATTTCTTCCTCACAAAACTTTCTCTCTGATGGAGACATGAGTCTTGCATAGGCTTTCATGGGTCTGATCTTTTGCTGTGTGTCAAATGGTAGAGAAATAAAATACTTCTCTCTTTTCCAGAAAGCATTTGGGATTTCTGCACAGCAATCTCTCTTGATTTTCTTAGTGATATCTGCAAGCATCTTATTACCATGAACGTCTGAGAACTCTTTGCTTCTATCCATTTTTGCTAACTGAGCTTGATTAGTAGGAATGATAGCTCTAGGAATAGGGGCTGGACATCTCCTCATTCCTCTTCTTGCTGCAGGAAGAACAACTTGCTTTCCATTGATATAATAGGTGAAATTCATAGCGTTAGTATCTACTGTATAAGGACTAACTCTATGAAGCCAATCAACACCTAATATGACATCTTCAGACATGGCATCCATCCTGTATATTGTTAAAGCATATTTCTTTTTACCAAATTGTACTGGAAACAAAGTAGCTTTAGCTGTTAGAGCTACTGGGGTACCTTCGATAGCTGCTCCTGCTTCGTCAGTTTCTTCCCAATAAAAGGAAGGAAGAGCTGTTGTTTTGGCAAGGCAAACTTGACAGCCTGAATCTATCATATAGTTCAATTTATAAAATTTATATTCTTCAGGGAGAAATTGGACTGACAGAAAGACTTTAGGTCTTGATAGTAGAGCTAACTGATGTTCTGGGGAAGAAGGAGGTGACATACTTCTTCTGCAAGCTTTCTCTTCTTGAGGAGCTTTCATTGCTCTGTCAAAATGTTTGCTCAGTTCTTCATCTGAATACTACTCCTTTTCTTTTTGAATAATTTTGATAGCACATTTAAGACTATCAATTTCATCACAGAGCTATTTAACGAGTTTTTGCTTCTCTTTGATTTGCAGTCTGTTAACTTGTTCTTTATCTGTCCTAAAGGATTGTCTATCTTCATGGCCTTCAGGATATCCTTTATATAGCTCTATAGGATTGTAAGAGACAGAAGAAGGAGAAGAGACAATCTTCTGCTTACCCTTATCTTATTCCAATTCTCTGAGCAATCTTCTTTTATCTTCTTTCAAGGATTCTCTTAACCTATATTGATAAGGCTGAGTTACCGAAAGTTGCAGATCAATCCCTGCCATCTTCTTTTCAAGTTCTTGGGTTCTGCTGAGAGAGAACATATGCATAGAAAACATATTTAAAGAAAAGGTAAACTCAGGCGGCTCGAACCCCCCCCAAATTTGGGACATCATCAGACTCAGAGGATGAGGAGGGATCAAATTTGTCATCAAGCTCAGAGGTAGAATCCGAGAAAGCAATCTCTAGAGAATCAGAATCTTCATCTTCTGATGGAAGGAAGAGAACTTCACCAGAAGGTTCTTCATTATTATGGGGCACTTTCCACCAGTGTGGATCAATTTGTTCACAAAATGAAACAAGCTTCGGCTTGCTCTTATTTTTGGGGCATTGGTTAGCCCAGTGGCCTTTTATGCCACAAATAAAACAGACTTCTTTATCTGTTTGCTTGGTTCACCTTTTGATAAACTTACGAGGCGATTTCTTGTTGGAGAAAGGCAGATTTCTAGATTTAGCCTTTTGGAACTTCAAGGGTTTATTTGGATAGTGATATCTGGGCTGACTACTGTAAAACCCTTTCGGCTTCTTTGTTTTACAATGGCAGGAATCTTTGAGATGTCCTCGGCCATGGGCACCAAATCCCCATTCTGGCAAATTAGCAACCTTTTTACAGAAGGATGGAGAAAACATAGACTGATGCCTTTTGAAGTCTTTATCAACTCTTTTAGCAAGACAGTGTTCTTGCCATGTTTCAACAATATGATTATGCAGTTGTGCCAGAGAAAGATCTTTGTAATTAATGTTCTTGTCCTTCATATATTTCTCAACTCCATCGGGCACATGTCCTGGAAAACTTCTCAAATAGTGCTTGAGATATGCTGGATTATGAGCTTTTCCAGACTGAATAAGCAATCTCTGCATATAGCAGAAATATGCTTCCGCCTGTGACAGATCACAGAGGCGTGCAGACATATAGAGAGAGGCCAGATGTTTTGAATCATCAACATCATCGGCTCCATGAAATTATTTTCCAAGTGCCAACAGTATTTGTTGGTCTGCATCATCAGCTTGCATCATTGCATTGCGAGACTCTGGTGGTAACCATCTCCACCAGTCATTTGCTAATCTTGAAATACTAGCAACTATTTGTGCAGCCAATGTCTGACCTATGATAGAGGGATCTTGCATTCTCTTGGAAAGGACCCAATGGAACAATAGTGTGATGGCATCCTTAATCTCACTCCTGGATTGACATTGAATATTGAGCACTGGTTGCTCAGGCATGGAGGAGATCAAATTATTGATAGAATTAATCCCAAATGAGGTCTTAGCTTTAGGGGCCTGGGATGCTTCTCTCATAGGTTCATCAAATTCTATCTTCATTCCTGAAGGCTCACCATGGCTATGCATTGATAACATTTGCAAATACTTCGGTTCTAATGCAGGCTTGAAAGATTTAAAGTGGCCAATCCATTATTTAACTTCCTGAAACTCAGCTTCGGACTGTCCGAAGTCAAATTCAGGTTTCTCTTCATTATGTTCAGGAATACTGAACATTCCGAATGACCAACTTCTTTCTATCTTTTCTCTGTAGGTTTTCTAATATTTCCTTGAGTAGCTAAGGCATACACTTCTGGGCTTATTCCAGGAGCTCGATTTCTAAGCTTCTGGGTTTGGCTGAGTAATTCTTCAAGTTTGGCTAACCTTAACTCAGTCTTTTTTGCAGCAGTGCTTACCGTAATCTTTATTTCTTCTGTATCAACCAGAATATGGTTTAGCAGGCCTAGCTTTGTGTCTACTACAGAGATTTTTTCTTTTTCTTCTAACACAGAACTCTTTATTTCGAGGAGATCCTTAGCCATATCATCTAGGTTCTGTGCTGTTAACTTTCTTTGCATATTTCCCCAATTTATCAGTTTTACTTCATCAGAGACTGACTCTTTTGGAGTAATTTTCGGCATGCAGGGCAATCTTTGTGTTGGCCTCTATGCTCGACATCATAAAGACCTGTGTAGGACGTTGTTGGCTCTGAAGGAGTATTTTTTGGTTTTATTCTTTTATCAGAGGAAGTAAAAGATACAGAGGAAGATCTAACAAGAGGAGGTGCAAAGGAAGGTGTAGGATAAGAATCTGGAACTCTGAATGAGCTAGATTGTCTGTCAAAGGTCATAGGTCTATTGGAAATGGCTTTTGTAATGAACTCTTTATCTCTGAGTTCATTGTACTTGACTTCCCATTTTTGAGGATATTGAATGTTAGTCCAGTCAAATGTGACAGGTTGTGCTTGCTTTGATTTATCCTTTTCCACCATGCTTAGGAGGCACGAACTCTTATAACCCATCAAAAACAATTTTAGATCTTTACTTTTAACCTATAGTACAAAGTCATTTAATATCAAGTATATACCCAAATTTATTTCCATACATGAAATATACATCCTGCATCATGGCCCCCTGTTGCTATTTGACATCATGCCTGGAGCATTTGAAAGTCTAAAAGCTTATGCAAACTTTCCATATTATTTTACTTTATTAATACATTTTAATGAGGATAAGATTTTTTCTTTTTTCATTAAGAAAAGCCTTGAAACACAACTGTCGAAAACATCTATCATGTTTGCATCGTCCTTGTATCAACTTCAACCCTTCAACTGTCCTCTCTTAAGACATCTATGGCTTCTACGAACTTCTTCACAACTAAATTGGCAATAGAAGGACAAGTCTTTTCTGCGTTCAGTGCTGTGAGATGTAGCAGCCAGCAGCCGAGCCCAGTGGGTTAGGTTATGTGATCATAGTGTTGGGATTATTCTCCATTGAGGTAGATAGAAGTGAGCTTTGTGCGGGAGACATGTTTATTCATGGGAAAGAGGTGACACTTATGCCTACCATGGTACTTTCTTCATATCATTCTTTATAAACAAAATCTCAACATTGAAATCCTTAATATAATTTTTTTTTTATTAGAAGAAATCAACCCTCGAGTCAATTGGCTATAAGTAAGCTTCAAGAATGTGTCAACAGGCTCTCCACTGTTTTCATTTCCTGGCTTCAGCATGCATTCTTCAGATTTTTAGATGTTGGAAATATTAATTACTTACTGATCTGAATAGCACATCAGTCGACTTTGAGTCTGTAGTAAGTCAGTTTGAGTTCACTTTTCTTCCATATAAATTGCTGAAGCTAAGTTTGTAGGTAAATAATTATTACAATCTTTAATGTAAATGGGTAGAAGTTTTTTTTACAAGGATAAGAAGATTGTAAATCTGAAATATAGACAGATACAGAAAAAAAAACAAATGGAGATAGACAGAGATACAAAGAGAAGAAATTAAGTCTGGAGAAGAAAGAAGGAAAAACTCTATGAAGATTTTGAAGCTCAAGCTTTTATGTTTTGTAAAAGTGTTGAGAGAAAAAGCTCTGTAAAAGATGAAACATCTTTGTAAATTTCTAAGTCTTATGCCATGACAAAAAAATATAAATCCACAATTTATGATTTAATACAAATTTAGATTTGTATACATAGTGTGAAACCCAATTTGGTTTTATGTATTTAATTGACTTCAACAAGATCGTTGGTTGACCTCAAATTACTCATAATGGTCGCTGATTTTTTTAAATTGTGGTTTGGATAATTCCAGTTCTTTAGTGGTTTAGTTTCCAATGAAAACCCTCAGATATCTATAGTTTGGTAGGACTAATTACTAGATTAATAATTAGGCCTTAACCCATTGCAATATATTTTTCCCAATTCATGCCTTTTGCTCTGTAAACCATTGTGGTGTACTAATCACCACACCCATATTTTCGAAACCTTATTATGGGGTACAATTTGAGTAAATTTTGTAAATAAGAACCAATTTATTAATCTGCTATTTTTGGGTGGCTTTTGGGGGCTGGCTGCTGCCAGTTTGATTGCCATAGAGTAGGTTTACTTCATACAAGTTTAGTTATATTCTGCAACGTTTCATGGAGAATCTATACTAATGTTGGCGACGGAATATCTTTACTACTGTTGCCACTGAATATCCAAATTTATGCTTTTGAATATCATTTTGATAGGAGATAAGAACGTTTTAGTTTTTGAGACTGTAATTTCAGGTAAACAATTGTGTAGAAATTCCAATGATTATTTTTACGCCGTAAGGCGTTACCAAATGGGAGTAGACTCCCCATAATAAATGCATTTTTACGCCCCAGCCGTCGGATTCTTTCGTCCAACGATTGGGTTAATCTCTTTCGTTAAATTTTATCGATTTGACACCTGCGATCTGACACCTGCGACTCCTTGCTGTCCATCCACCATGCTGCGCACCTACCCCTTGAATGCACATCAATGCACATCAATCTCTGCCATGCGGACATTCTTAGGCGGTTTCCTGCACGAAATTGTTTTGGACACGCCTATTCTCGTAGAAGTTTCATCATGGATCGCTTCCTTCCTGCTGCCAAGGCCATGGCGGCTTTGGAATCATCGGCCCAACGAACGCAGGCGGCGAAGGAGCGGCGTGTTTCGATGGGCAGAGCTGGTAGCCGATCTGCTAGGCTCTGCGCGAGACGGATGATGATGAAGACGATAATCGGCTGCCCTTCAATATGGCCTGTGGAAGCTTCTTTGCCTGGCATTTAAAGAATGCTTGTGGTCATGTTGTTTATCCTCTAGTCTGTGCTCGGAAGAAGACTACTGATAGGCACAGTCTGTATGAGGACGAAGAAGACGAGGACAGCTTCAGCGGGACGGATATTATTGATGAGGTAATTCTGCTTTAAACAAACCAAAAACTTATGAATTCTACAGGACTTCATTCAGATCCTTATTATTGATAGAAATGCCAAGAATGGTTGACGACTGTAAATCCTCCATCTACTACAAGATTGTGACCACTAACATACTTGGCTTCATCACTGGCCAGATACAACCCGGCTTCTGCTACATTCCCCGCTTTCAGAGCCGGGCCCTTCAAATTGGCTATGCTCTTACACCCTTCCTCCACCCTCAACCTGTCTTCTTCAGTAATGGCCGAGGCCCAGGCCTTACCATCCATTTATTTGGAGATGCCAACAGACATGGAGGTAGCAACTCCATAAGGAGAAACGGAGTTCACTCTGATCCCATACTTCCCCAGCTCGGCCGCTGCGTTCTTCACAAGCCCTAAAATTTCATGCTTCGATCCAGTATAAGCATAAGGAGAGATCCCTCTCATTATGCCCGCTATGCTCGCTGTGCATATTATGTAGCCTTCCTTCCTCGGAATCATCACCCGGGCTGCGTGTTTGATACCCAACATCGCCCCCTTCGCATTCACATTCATGATTCTATCAAATTCATCCATATTGTATTCTAAGATCACAACCCATAGAATTAGGGTTTTCAATAACCCCTGCATTGTTGAACATAATGTCGAGCTAGCCGTGCAGTTTGATGGCTTCATCCACTGTTGATTCCATGTCCTCCTCTTTGCTCAAATTGCAGTGCAAGTAGGTTTCCTGAGATCCCAGATCTTGACAGAGCTCCAAGCCTCTCTTGTCTGCAATGTCTGCGATTATGACTTTGGCTCCCTCACGTATGAAGGTTCAAGCGATGGCTTCTCCTATTCCTCCAGCGTATTCATGGTCGACGGTGGGTTTTTTCATGCCATCTGGGTGGCATGCAAGACAGGCGACATGGTCGACGGAGGGTTTTTTCATGCCATCTGGGGCGGCATGCAAGGTGGGCATGCAAGATGGGCGACACGCGTAATTAGGTTTCCATTGAGTCGATCAATTATAAATTTAAACAGAGTTCCGCGGTGCTGCGACAACAGCCATGGTAATTTCTTTATATGTATCTATGTTAAAAAATAGTGGCCCTCTTGTAATTTATATATTTAATTTAAAAATAGTGATAATCATGGTAATTTCTTTATATGTGTCTATGTTAAAAAATAGCGGCCCTCTTGTAATTTATATATTTAATTTAAAAATAATGATAATCTTGGCATGTTGGTTTTGTACATAGCCCCCCTTTCTCTGTTACGAGAATTATGGATGAGCAGACAACGATACTTCGAATGATCACTGTGTAAGTAATGGAATCAATATTGTATATAAAAGACGGACTTAGATAAGTTTTTTGGAAGCAAGAGAAACCGAAGAAATTTCGTGGCTGGTTTTGTGCACAACAAGAGTCAACCTGCTGTTTTTATGGATATTGCGGCAAGAAATGCCTGTTTCTTGGAATCTCAAGTTGACTGTATGGTTGCAGATGATCAAACCGTGTGCTCATAGCATGCCCGTCGTCGCGCAGTTTCGGCGGGACCCACAGAGAGAGAGAAAACAACTGCATATCTCTAATCTATAAAAGCACCAGCGCACTCCTCTGTTGTTGATTAGTGTCTCACATTATAATAAATAAAATATTATTGAAGATTACAGTTATATTATATTGAAATACATTCATTGCCATAATTGACCACAGTTTCCACGTTCTTCTTTCCCAACAAATCACTCATCTTTCCCACGTTGTTTTGATTTTTATATTTAACATTTATGCATTGATATTATAAGAACCACTTATGCTTTTCTTTTCATGGGAAGATATCAACTCTGTTTTATGGGAAGATATCAACTCTTCATTAGTCAAGTGACATGGTGAGCCCAAAAAAATAGATACCGGGTCAACAACCCCACTGTTTTTCAACAATATACTACATATGCCCTACATTGAGATTATAAATTTATATCATATTTTTATTATTTAGTTTATAGGCTGATATTATAAATATTCTTCAATGTGAAAACAAAAGGTCACTTTTTTCATTGTATAAATATTTGATTCACATTACTACGAATTCATTCTAGCTTGGAGCTTCATTCTTGTATTATCATTTAATGATGAAGGAGGGCTCTTGTATTATCATTTAATGATGAAGGAGGGCTCAACTATGGTATATCATCTTAATGAGTTCAATACCCTTATCAATTATGCCAAAATTCCAAAAGGGTTTTTATTTATTATTCTTGGCGTGTTGGTTTTGTACATAAAAACACGACAGGTGACAATGGCAAGAAAGGCTCTCACGCTTTTTCTGTCATATATAATCTTCACCAAGCCCCTGACCGAGCAGCATGGGACCGGACTGATTCTTATTTACATGGGAATCATTCTGAAAATGATTCGGGATCCCCAATTACCCAATAGAAGCAACCAGGAATAACCTTCTTCTCATCTCCAGTCTTACATTCCTATAGAGTGTGCAACACTGCAAAGCATACTGTGAGGTTTTCACATTGCTGATGACGACTACTTAAGGTTATCTTGCTTGGCCAAGTGCTGGGCAATGTATATATTCACTAGTGATGTGGGGCATGCCACCAAAAGTTTAAAGTGTTGTATAAACCTAAAAGTAGAGAACATAAAATTAAAAAGCAAAAGCATAAAGCTAAAAAAAAACAATTTTATTCAACGGTGCTGGTCCAACCAAAAGACATTATCTTGCTGAAATGATTTACCATTAAAGATAATTGATTTTCATATTAATTCTTTAAAATAAAATCTAAAATATAATATTAATGGATTAATTTTATCATGATTACGCTTGTTATTACAAATCAAATTAAATTTGGTTGGTTGCTATTGTTTGGTAAGCAAATTGTATATTGGATTTTTCATATATTTTTTAATGAAGTTAGCTGTAATTTGAACCTATACAAAAAAATTATTATTTTTATTATTATTTTCTAAAATAATTGTTTAATTTCTTTTAATAATATATTAATATAACCAAAATTCTTATCAATCAACTAAAATTATAAATTTTTATTAAATTCTTATAAATTTAAAAAAAAATTAAAGTAAAAATTAATTAAATGTATATTTTAAAATAAAAATAAATAAATTTCCACTTTGTAGTGTTCAAAATGTCAACAAAAAATATCATACATTGCAAATACAAAAAATAATATAACTTTTTTAGAGCTTTTTCTTGTGCTTACTCCATAGTTGAACCCATAACTGAATTAAAATTTAATTTACATTTTTTTAATTTTATTATATTTTTATAAATAAAAAAGTTCACTTAAAAAAATA
>LPNX011196255.1:67025-133437 GCA_001517045.1 Pseudotsuga menziesii
AATCAAAATGAAAGCCTTTGTCATTATCATATTATTTTGTATTTACTCTATATCATTTCGACTACAGTGTAGTGTGAATAAGATGTGGAGTGATGAAAGTTGTAATATAATGTTAATAAGTTGCTTTGTAGCAGAGGCGGGCCTCTGAAGCTCTTTTATGATTTCTTTCTAAACCAAACTCAATTAAAACAAAGTATTTTATGGTATTTTCTTTGAGTAACTCTCTTTTATTGAATAATTCAGCTAACATGGTTCTATTCATTACTTTGCTACGAAGAGTATAAAGAGTATGTATCTTATCCCTCTCTATGTTCATACTTCATAGTTATTTTACTTTTATCATTTACTCATATTTAGTAGAAAGTCTTTTCTTTTGTTAAGTTCAATATTATTTGGTATAGAGCTATATCAGGGGTTTTTAGAAATGTCTTAGTTATACACTTACTTCACAGCTTTTGTTAGCAATACATGGGTAGTCTATATACCACAGCGTTCCAAGTGCAATTATTAGGGGATCAAATTTTCAAGGGTGGATAGATAATGGTTGGCATCTGAAAAATACAAAACCCAGATTTTATTAATATATTGGAATTTGACAATCTTTAGTACAAGCAACAAGATAGTAGATAGATCCATAAATTTATGCAATGTTACTTGATTGTAACATAAGAACTACAAAAACTAACAATTCATTCTCATTTGGATGCGAGAAGAATACATGCCGATAATGTAATGGCTGATTATGTGAAGAATATGTCTTGTTGTATATGTCCACATCTCCTTGCTTAGTTTGCAACACGGCGTTCTTTTATTGCACCCCTAGGTACAATTGCTAGTTTTAAATCAATTGAATACCCATAGTTATTATGCTGATAGGTGAGACATCCCATGAGCTCATTGTCAAAACCTTGCGACGAATTTGAGTAGCGTGATTCAGATTTCGCTAGGTTTTGGCAGTGAGCAGTCTCATGACCCACGACATTAACACTCGAACAGATGAGATGTCAAATTTAATGGGTGGCCTGTTCAAGAGCTGTACGCAGATGGGAATTAAAGACCGCGATGATTCGGCCGAGGTGTACACAGATGGGAATTAAAGACCGCGATGATTCAGCCGAGGTGTACACAGATGGGAATTAAATACCGCGATGATTCGGCCATTGTGGACGTGAGATGGAATGTGGTGGAGCACATATTTGATATTAGGGTAAGATTATTCAGTCACGGAAGTTACCTAGGCAGCGCGGAAGACGTGGAAACGTTTATGTCTGTTTCTGCGTTTGATTTTTATGGACATTTGATTTTCACTGAACTTACACTAATATTTATTCAAATTTTAATTGGTTATTGTTTATCTTTAGGAGATCTTGGAAGGTTTGTCCATATTATGTTGTAACTTTTGTTATTAACAAAATAATAAAAAATAAAATTTTAATTATCCCTCAAAATAAATGTTAGCCACAAAAACAACTTAATATAGGAGAGATGTTGTAATGTTTCTACCTAACAAAACAATAAAAAATTAAAAATTTATTAGTCAAAAAAAATGTTGCTCATCAAAATTGAATTATCTGCAAAAAAAAATGTTAGTCTTTGCAACACTTCCTAAACAACCCATGGTTTTAAGAGGACCTTATACACTGTTTTAAATATTTTCTGTATTTTTAATTAAAAAAACAAAAATAAAATGAATAATAAAAATAAATGAAGTTAATTGAATAAAACAAAATAAAAGAAAACAGGAATAAAATGACAAATAAAAATAAATGAGGAGAATCCTAGGGAGTGCAAATCTGCATTATGATAACATTTTCTAATAAAGAAGTTGAACATCATCGTTTGGTTTTTCATGGTAAAATCATTGTGTTCATTATATGATTTTCTCTTTTACAATATGAATCTATAATATGGGTTTCATATAATGCTCATATTTTTTTTAATGATTATATATATGCTTTGTGTTTAATTAATGGTTATATATATGCTTTGTATTTAATTATGGTTATGTTAATGGTGTGAGGATCCATCATGAGTTGTAGTCTTATGTTGTTTACCTAGTTTTATTCTCTCAAGTAAATGGAGAACACGAATAATCTCTTATCTTAACCCATGGAGAACACCAACAACTCTATTTTTTTGGTAGGGAGTCTCTAAATTGGTATTTTTAAAAGTTATTGATTGTTTAGGCTATTTTCTCTTTTGTTGGTAAAAT
Source organism: Pseudotsuga menziesii (assembly GCA_001517045.1). NCBI lineage: Eukaryota > Viridiplantae > Streptophyta > Pinopsida > Pinales > Pinaceae > Pseudotsuga > Pseudotsuga menziesii. The sequence goes on from LPNX011196255.1 coordinate 69,238, forward strand.
TAAGCTTTTCGTTGGGCATTTATATCATTGGTTGGGAAATTTTTCCTTTAGCTTGGACGTTTTTACCAGGTTATTTTTATATTTAATTTATGATTGAGAGGGAAAATTTTCTTCTTCCTTGGTATTTTATTTACTTGATTCTTCGGGTTATATAACCACAATTTAATTAAACCTAAATTTTCCAGTGAGAATTTGGACTTACAGCATGTTTCGAAAGTGTGACTATTATTTTTCCATAGTGTGATTACGGGTTTTCATAGTGTGATAGTGTGACTATCAGTTTTCTAATGTGTGATATTTATTGATTTCCAGAAGTACGATTATTGGTTTCCAGAAGTGTGATCACCAGTTTCCAAAAGTATGATTAATGGTTTTTTTAAAGTGTCATTATCTATTTTGAGTAGTGTAAATATTGGTTTCCAAGGTTGTGATTATCAATTTCCAAAAAAATGATTCTCATTTTAAAAGTTTACTCATAATAAGTGTCATTATTGTAATGATTGGATTTCATGAGTTTAAGAAGTTTTTTCTAATATTCACACAATTAATTCCTATAAAATGACCTAGTATCTTGTATAATGAGAAATGTGTTAGTTTTTCTAGATCTTATTAGCTTAGTTGGGATCTCTATCTGAAAGAATAAAAAGTACAACAATATGCATTTAAGATAGAAAAGATACACAAGACACAAACATTTTCATAAGGGAAACAATAATGGAGAAAACCCCGCAAACTTCCTCAGAATAGTTGAGTCACAAAGAATGTATCATAAGATGAACAAACCCAGTAATAAGAAGTCTTCAGCAACTATCTATCTCTCCTCTTTGTCTTTATCTCTCTACTCATGCAAACTTGAGTGAGTGCAAGTGTGTATGAATGAGGGAGGGAACCTCCCTATTTATACCTTTCAAGTGACTAACCTATTACATGACTGGGTCCGACCTCTTACCCTAACAGGGCCAACTTCTCCTAGAGAGACTCCAAAAATACATTACATGATGTTACAATGGGGACTATTGCCCTGACTTACAATTGAGGTTGTACCTCAAGGTACATACACAATAATGAAATCCTGAAAGGATAAAAACACATCTCTGATGGGTATACAATGACATACAATGATAATATACATTAGAATATATTCTGAAGTTACAAATACAACAACACTCCCTCTTAACTAGGAAGGTATTCTCTCTCTTCCACAGTCATCAACACATTTGGTCCAGTTCTCATCATGGAGTCATCATCATAGTTGTTTTCATCATCTTCTTATCGATCATCCAATGGTACTATCTATCATGGGAAGTTTCTACAAAGCCAACCCTTTTTCATGTTGGGTGTAGGCCTAGTCCTCATCCAGGTATTCATCACATCTACGAGAAAGCCATCGCTTAGGTACAGTCCATGACCTTCTTTCCATTTCCATGACAATAACCTATGTTTCCTACCTTTATCTTCTTGTATCCATATCATCTCGTTTGTCCTGCACAAAACAAAACAAAACACACAGAGCACAACCTAGATGTAGGCCACCTACGTTCTATCACCATAGGAGTATGCTAGGATATTTCATGTCATCGAGACAACCTGCAACTTCCACTATGCAAGGAATTCCTAGGAGCACACCAAGTTCATTACGTTTCTCCACGGTCAACCTGCGTTCTACTAGCAGAGGAGAATTTCCTAGGTGCACTTCAAGTGCCTTATGACCTTATCATCTCCAACATGGGAACACACACATATATAGATATATATGTAAGGACAGATTATGACCAAAAAACCTGCTACACCAGGGATTTTATGTTCCAGGTCAACCTCAAGGACTTACTACACCTAAAAAACCTGCGTCTAGGATCTTTTTCATTCAGACAAACTTCAGGGCTTATTACATTCGAGTAACCTACATACCACGATAGGGATCCTATTTACACTCGGAGAAACCACATCACTTATTACATCCGAACAATCTGCTACACTAGGATCTTTTCCATTAAGATAGCTTGTCTCAGGACTGATTACATCTAAGGATAACTTGCGAGCTTCACCAGGACTAATTACACTTGAGGACAACCCATAGGATAGATTATGTCCGAGCAACCTGCTACACCATGTTCTTTTCTGCTCGGACATCCTATCCCATTTCCCACGTGAGATATCATACATCTATGTCTTCTGGTCTCTTGTTATTTCTAACATAGAAGCATATCAGAACTGATACGTCCAAGGATAACCTGCAAGCTTCACCAAGACTTATTACATCCAAGGAAAACCTACATGATTGATTACATATGAGCAACCTATGATTTTTGCTAGGACTTTTATGCTCATACAACCTATCTCTCCAGCTATGCTATAACTCATCACTCCCTCTTTCTGGATCACACCAAGTCTTTCTCTGAAGTAATCAAAGTTCACTCTGGCTAGAGGCTTCATCAACACGTCGGTTGCCTGCTCATTTGTTGCCATGTACTGGAGCTTCACTGCTACTCTTTGCACCATATCCTTGATATAGTGGAAATTTATCTCTATGTGCTTCGACTTGTCATGGAGCATAGGGTTCTCCGATAGCTTCAAACAACTCTGATTGTCACAAAAGATACAAGTCACATATAATTGGAGATCAAAAAAATCAAACAGTCCCTTTCGCAGCCACATAGCCTCGCCACTAGCCAAACAAGCGGTAACATACTCTGCCTTGGATGTACTCAATGCCACGTAGGACTGCTTCCTGCTAAATCAGNGTACCTTTCGCAGCCACATAGCCTCGCCACTAGCCAAACAAGCGGTAACATACTCTGCCTTGGATGTACTCAATGCCACGTAGGACTGCTTCCTGCTAAATCAGAAGGTCATGCCAGATCCGAAACTAAAGTAGCAACCCAAATTGCTCTTCCTATCAGTGGCACTGCATTCCCAATCCGAATCAACATAGTTATGTAGGTTAATCTTTTGATTCAAATCGTACTTGAGCCCATAATCCACTGTACCCTTCAGTACCTCAATACATGCTTTTCATCTATCAGGTAAACATGTCTTAGATCCGTCAAGAAATGGCTCAAGGTGTTCACAACAAAGCATATGTCTGGTCTCGTATCCATCTATTACATCAATGATCCAATCATGTGACGATACATTGTGGCATCATCGACTCTTATGAAGCATGACATAGAAGCTTTAATTTTGATGCCATATGTGTGGCTATCATCTTACAGTCGATCATTCAGAATCTCTTTAGAATCTCCACTGCATACTTTCCTTAACCAAGGAAAATTCCATCTGCATTTTGCCACACCTCCATGCCTAAGAAGTAGTGCAACATACCTAGGTATTTCATATTGAACTTAGTAACAAGTATCCTCCTTGCATATTTAATGAGTTCATCCTAGCCCATGAGGAACATATCATTGACATATATTAGGAGCATCACTATTATTTTTCCTTCAATCTGCTTTACTGTTGGTAAATCCTAGGCTCATCAGGAAGCTATCCATCCTGTCATACCATGTCCTCGGTGCCTGTTTAAATCCATACAAATCCTTCTTCAATTCCCACACATGAGCCTGCCTATCATGTGTCTCGAATCCCAATGGTTTTTCTACGTATACTTCCTCCATGACTACACCATTCAAGAATGTTGTCTTGAAATCCATCTTGTGTATTTTCCATTCATAACCACAACCAATTCAAGTATGGACCTAATGGAAGTGTACCTAGCCACAGGTGAAAATGTCTCCTCGTAGTCTATTCCTTCTTTCTATGAGAAGCCTCGTGCTACAAATCTTTCCTTGTATTTCTCGATGCTTCCATATGCAACATGTTTGACCTTGTAGATCCACTTCAAAGTCACAACAAACTTCTTTTCCAGTCTTGGAAACATCTGCCAAACATCATTATTCATGATCGACTGATACTCTTTGATCATGGCATCCTTTCTTGTCAATGATGACACACAACAGGGCCACCTAGATGCTGTAAGGTTTTGGTCTTTTCCTTTCTCTATGCATCCCTTATGGAAAGCCATACCTTTCTTCTTCTTGTATGAGCTCCCATGCCCATGTTGGTTTCCTCTTGTGGGAATCCTTCTCAACAAGTGTCTCTACTAGCTCTTGTGGGTTTTCCATGCCATGATATTCGTGGTCTTCTGGAATTGCTTCTCAATTTTCCATACCTTGGACTCTCGTTTCTTCAGGTTTCTCTACATGTTGAATGGGTAGCCTCCTGTATCTAGAGTATGCTAAGTCTTCATTAATTCTTACATATCTACTGATGTCAATAATCTTGAATCTTGGGAAGTATATTTGATAGGCCTTTTATGTATCATTGTACCCTACGAATATACCATTCCTCCTAGAAGGATCGACCTTGGTCCTCTTCTCCTTTGGAATATGTATGTACATCGGGTAGCCAATATTCTAAGATGGCTAACTTCTAGTTTCTTTCCTGAGAAAGCTTCTTCCAGAGTTTTGTTGTCAAGTAATCAATGAGGAGTATGGTTCTGTACATACATAGCTTTCTTTATTGCTTCCTCTCAAAGGTGCATTGGAAGATCCTAGTCATGTATCATTTCTTTCGCTGCTTCCATTATGGTTCAGTTTCTTCGTTCCACAACCCCATTATGCTCAGGATTGTATGGAGTGCCCAAATACATCTTAATCCCAGACTCTCTGTAGAGTTCCTTGAATCATTCCAAGGTGAATTCTCCACCATTATCCGACCGCAGAGTCTTGATCTTCCTTTCGGTTTGGTTCTCAACCAAGGCTTTATATTCCTTGAACTCTTTGAATGCTTCATTTTTCTCTTTCAATAAATATATCCAAGTCTTATGTGAGAAATCATCTATAAATTAAGCATATTACACATACCCACTTAATGAGATAGAAGACATGGGTCCACGCACATCCAAGTGTACTATTTCTAGTATTCCTTTAGCCTTGCTTTCTTTGCTGGGAAATTTCTTATTTGCATTTTTTCCTTGTGCACATTCTTTACAAATTACTTCATGCTTTTCTTGGATATATGGAAGTCTAGATGCCGCTTTGCTTGCCATTGGTAGTGCTCTCTAATGCACATGTTCAAGTCTTATGTGCCATAGTTCACTTGGTTCTATCAACTCATGAGCCAATGCTTATTCAGGATGTCCCTTTAGCTTGTGAAAGCCTCTGTCTTATTCTCTAATCAATGTTGCATCATCTATCATCTTTCCTTTATGCTACTTTAGAACTTGGCCATCGACAAATGCAACTCTCATTCCCTTTGCATCTAGTGGAGAGACAGAGATAAGATTATTCTTCAATCTTGGAACATATAACACATCCTTCATCTTTAAATGTTTCTCGGAGTCTAGCTTGTTTGAAGCTTCTCCACTTCCTTTTATGGGGTATTGATAATCATCCCCAAGTTTCACCTTGTGAGGTGACCATTAGAGCAAATTTGGGGTCTAAAATGGGCCTTATAAGAAAATGCACCAACAATAAATTTTGTGAGTTGGAACTCAAGAACCAATAGAATTTCAATAAAATGAGTCAACCATAATGGTTGAATTGACATATTTGTCATAAAAGAAAACTACTTTTTTTTGTTTGTATTTTCGACATATCTCCCTATGTTTTTACTCAAATTTCAAGTGGGAGAGCTTATTGGATGCATAATTTAATTCCGCATCCAACGGGTACCCACACTGCATACTTTTGACGGACCCCTCTACCCCAAAAAACAAGAAATACCTGGAAAAATGTGTTGATGATGTCATCATCACGTTTTTCCAGGTATTTCTTGTTTTTGGGATAGCGGGGTCCGTCAAAAGTATGCAGTGTGGGTACCCAATCATCATCATGTTTTTTCAGGTATTTTTTGTTTTTGGGGTAGCGGGGTCCGTCAAAAGTATGCAGTGTGGGTACCCGTTGGATGCGGAATTAAATTCCGCATCCAACGAGCTCTCTCACTCATAATTTGAGTAAAAATATAGGGAGATATGTCCAAAATAGGAACAGAAAAAGTAGTTTTTTTCATTCTTCCTCCAAAATTAATAAATATTATTTTATTATTTTCCTTAGGATGCCCATTTTAGACCTCAAATTTCCTCTAATGTCATGCTTAGACATATTAACAAATGATTCTTTGTATCCCGTCATGTGTTTAGATGCCCCACTACCAACAAGCCAATCATTGCTTCCATGTGAGATAGTGCCAATAAGTGCCGAGATTAGCACATACTCTTTATCTGAATCATCCTTCTCTCTTTTGGATATTTTTTTTTTGGTTCATCGTCTTCACTAACATGAACATGGTGTCTCTTTTTCCTGACGGGGAAGTCTCTTGCAAAGTGTCCCTTTTCATCAAAAGTATAGCATTGAACATTGGAAGGATATTTCTTGATCTTCTTTTGTTTCTTGTCATTCTTGTTGTTGTGATGATGGTTCTCCTTCTTCTCCTTCTTCTTATAGTTCTTCCTGGTGTGAAATTTGAGAGCTTGATCTTCTCTTCTCTTGTTACGAGTCGAGATCCTTTTTGTGTGTATTCTTCTCGAAGTTGGTTTAAATATATCAACTTCCTTCATATATTCCTTGAATGAATGATTCCCATGATCTAGGGAGGCCATTCAAGGTAGTCATCAAAATTTCTCCTTCTTAGACATTCTCTTCAACTACTTCAAGTTTTTCCTTGATTTGAGAAACCCTTGTGAAGCAGAACTGTATTGTCTCTGAGTTCTGTATCTTCACATTCTTCAACTAGTTCCTCAAAGTCATATTTCGGTTGATGTTCTTTCCTTCAAACATATTTGTCAAAGAATCAAATACTTCATTCTGTGTATTTAATGATGACATATGGGGGATGAGGTGATCCTTGATTGAATTTGCAATGATTCTCTTGGTTTTAACCAATTTCTTCTTAAGAGTAGCCTTAGCCTCATCACCCTCTAGCTCTGGAAATTCCCCACTGGTTTACTGATCCAAATCATTTTCTTCAAGGACCAGGGAGATTATGTACTTCCATGCTTGGAAGTTATCAACCCCTCCAAGATTGTCCTCAAGTTGAGTGTGGTGAGTCATATTTTTCAAATGAGAACCTCAAATGAAAATAGAAAATATTTAGATCTTGACGATTTCAGGTGTCTGACCTGGATCCAAAGTTGGTTGACCTAGGGTTTTTCAAAGAAACCCTAATTTTTCCAACTTGGAGTTTGAGATTTCTATTTGGACAAAAAGATGCGCCTCCTTGAGGTGAGTTTCTCAACAGGGCCCTTTTTTGATAGAACATATACACAGGACACAAATATTTTCATTAGGGAAACCATAAAGGAGAAAACTCCACAAACTTCATCCAAAAAGTTCAGTCACAAAGACTATATCATAAGATGAACAATCCTAGTAATAAGAAGTCTCCAGCAGCTATCAATCTCTCCTCCTTGTCTTTCTCTCTCTACTCATGCGAACTTAAGTGAGTGAAAGTGTGTATAAATGAGGGAGGGCGCCTCCCTATTTATACCTTTCAAGTGACTAACCTATTACACGAATGGGGATGACCCCTTACCCTAACAGGGCCAACTTATCCTAGAGAGACTCCAAAAATACATTGCATGTGTTACACTGGGGACTATTGCCCTAACTTACAATGGAGGTTGTACCTCAAGGTCCATGCACAATATTTACATCCCGAAAGGAGGAAAACACATCTTTGATGGGGGTACACTAGTTTAAAATGATAATATACATCAAAATATCTTTTGAAGTTACAAATACATCAACAAAAGGACACTTCCTCTTTTTTCTCATCACCAAAGTTCCTAATTTTTTACCCCAATCACATGAATTACTAAAGTGTGAGGAAGGGATTCGGTTCTATCTCCTTGTTAGTGCTAAAAGATGCACTTCGACTATGGAGAGGGCATGGATAGAACATCTTAAGCTCAGGACAAAATAACTAGTTGAATTTGTCTTTAAAGGTATCTTGTGCAAGGAGGTCAAAGAATATTGTAGATAGAGAAAGTGTAGACAACTGATAACATCAGGTTCTGTAAATAACAATGGATGACCAGACTAAAAGTATAATCATATAAGGATGACCAAGGTTCGAAGAAGATTGGTAATATGTGGAGCTAACAACTCATTCACACATTAACATAAAGAAACATGTTTAAAAAAACATTCCAAAGCTGGAATCTCAAATACTAAATATGAAATTGTTGCTCAGTAATCCATAACTAAAACTAGTTAAAGCATAACTACACAGTATTTAGATTGAAAAACAACTATAACTTGACTCAAAACATATAGGAAATTGTCTTTAGATAAAAGTATCCAAGAAGAAATTTATAGAGCACATCTTCAGACTTCCAGTATATGATTTTTGAATTCATACAACTCTCAGCTTCACGGGCTGGAACCTCCTCCTTCTCTTTTTATTATAAGTCCATAAAATAAATGGAAATACAACATAAAAGTAGTTCCTAATAATCTAGATATTTTTTTTAAAATAAAAAACATTTGGGGTAAGTTGCAAGAGATATGGAATGTTGTGGTCGAATCCACATATTGGCCAGCATTGAAGATCCATATGTTGACACTTGTTGAAGAAGATAATCATGCATCAAAGGAGCCTGGAAATCTGGGAATTTATTTTCATTCTTTTCCTCTGGAGTTTATTCCAACCTCAATCGTATTCATATGCTGCAAACGATTACAAGACTCTGTATACTTTTTTACTATCAATTTTGTGTGATATATTTGCCTCAAAATATAAAACTATGTGCACATTGCATGCTTCAAAATCTGAGGTAAACCTTGATGAGATAGTTGATTCTTATCCCCTCGTTGGTTGAGTCTGATACCTGAAATGATGGAATTGATTTCTAATAATTGAAGCAAATGGTGATGATCTATGGCGTATAATTTATTTCTGTTTGTGAAAAACTATCACACATACATGCAAACCCATACATTAGATGTTTATCATTGTTTACACAATCTTGAACGCGTGGTGCATAGTCCCATGGACTCTCTTCTTGGCATTTGGTGTGATCTTCCCAATGCTTATCTCATTACTTGGATGGTTGTCTTACCATGAATATGGACCGACTTAATGCTTTATATGGATTAGGATGGAAATGATCTTAAGAATACGAATATATAACATTTTTAAAATTGTATATTTAAAAAGGTCTATGAATAAAAGAATATATATTCAACTGTTTTTAATATATAATTTAAAATTCAAAAACCTTTAAAGTGATAAAATGTTTATTTCATACCTCATGGAGGACTTGGATTAAGACATGAATAATGGGTTTGACTCCAAAGAAAACATATGCAAAGGTGACTTAATGACTTAATGAGGATAGTTTGATTCTTACTTCGTGGGGCTCGATGGATCTGTCAACAAGGGGAGACTTGACCTTTTCAAATAAAACTTCAAGGAAACGTCACAAGGCTTCTCAAAGGTAGAGATTTAAGACAAAGTGAAACTAACTAGGTACATGATTTTGGTGAAAATATGTTGGGTTATGATCTACTGACGAAAAAAATCAAGGTCCTTCTTTACATGTCTGTTGTCAATTTTTTTTTTTGACGAAGCAGATTCCGACACCAACATCTAACTCTAGCTGGGGATGGAGTCCTCCCTACAAGGATCAAAGAACTCGAAGACCAATGCTTTCATCCTTAACTATATTTGACATCTGAAACTTTCCATTCTTATTTTCCATTGTGAACCAAAGCCGCAATCTACACTGCTCATAAAAATACGAAAAGACCTTGTTTTGCAAACTGAGGCCATGCTGCAACTGACAATAAGAAGTACCAACGCTCCTATTGGTATTTGGAGTCATCACCTTCTTTCAAACCTGTAATTTGTACCTTTCTCATCTAAATTACAAATCCATATGCCTGGTAGATTGAAGGACACTTGTTAGGATATTTAGACACTTAGGAGTTAGTTAAGATCAACTTGTGTAATATATCCGTTAGGTAAAGTGTGTTTCCTTAGCATGCATTTGTAAATATTCTAATCCGATGGTCACGATATGTTCTAGATATAAAGTGATACGACGGTTCAACTTCTCTTAGATCATACCTACCATTGATCCCTGACTTAACATCTAATTGGTCTATGATCTCTATTTAAAGAGCATGGAGGGTCCTTCGCTAGTTGATTGATTACGAGAAGCTCATGTAAATTTCTTTCTTTTGCGTAATAAATTGCTCCATGTAGCTATTTCGTTGGGGTCGTGGACTGTTTCTCTCTCAAGGTTTTTAACCACGTGACAAAAATCGGTGTATTGATCTATGATTCATTTGTGTGAAGTGGTTTCTCTAGGTGTTCAGACTTTTGAGAGTACCCTGTGTACCCGAACATGGTATTAGAGCGTTTATGAAGAGCCGCTTTCAGTTTTGATCAAGATTTGGAATCGGTGTTGCCGAAACTTTGAAAGGGTTTCTGGTTCTATATTTTCTATGAATTTGTGGCCTATGGGAGCTGTTCCATTGCGTTTGGAGTGCCGTTTCCATTAGAAAATAGTTTTCGTTTCATCGAAAACTGTTTTAATTTGTTCCGGAAATACTCGTTTTGACAAATCTGAAGGTATAATGTTATAGTGACGGATTTGGTTTTTTTTTTTAAATCTCTCATATTTTATTAGTTTTATTATTAGATCTTTACTATTTTAGTCTCAGACTGTTTCCTTCCCTGTCTGCGTATGCTCTTTGCTATGCACCTTGCGCTTTTCTTGTCTTCTCGGCTACGTATGCTCTTTGCTGTGCACCTTGTGCGATCACGGCGAATCAGAAACAATGAGAAAACTTGAAAACATAGACTTTCTGGGTAAGCTAACTAAAATCTAACCCCACCCCATTGTGTGAAATTTTTGTTTTTGTTTTTTGTTTTTCATTTTTTTTGTAATTTGCAGGAAAAAAAGCAAGCATAGAGAATGAGGGAGGAGAGTAAAAAAAAGCCCCATTTCTCTTTCCATTATTTTATGTATTTTTTAAACTTCGCTCACTTGGTCAAAAGTTGCTTTATTCCTTAATAAGTCTTGAGTTCAAGTCTTATTAAACTACTTTTTAATGCATGCAATTTCTATTTTCAAGTTACCTTATTGTAAAAGTGCATTTCATTTAAATAAAATAAAATAAAAAGTGAGTCACTTAAGTCTTTTAATTTATTGCCGCACTATTTAAAGTAACATTATTGTAAAAGTGAACATCACTTATTTTACAAAAGTGATTCACTTAAAAACAACTTTATTGTAAAGTGATTGTCAAAGGTTGCTCTTGGGAAGAGAGGGGTTCTTTTTTTTAGGTGGTCCAGTTAATATCTGCCACGTCACTATTGGGGACATCTTCAACATTTTCTTTAATTAAGCATAACTTCATCATCCAGAATAAGTTTTTAGTGCCTTTTTTAAAAATCGCATATTTTTTTCGAGCTCGTTGCATCCAGATAGTTAGTTTCTATTCTTTCAGTTATTATTTTACAGTATGGCCACCCCTTGTAATATTATACTTATAAGTTCTAACTATTTCTCATGGAAATATCGTATGGAGGATGTTCTGTGAAGTATGAGATTTTTCAGGATAACCTCAGGGAAAGAAATAGAACCCACTGATGATGATAAGAAAATTAAATGGGCAAATAGATGTGATGAAGCTCGTGGATTGATTGGGATGTCAATCTCTACTGATTTGCGATTCCACATATCTCGAATTGATGAACCTGATATAGCATTGGAAAAGTTGGAATCTGTGTTTGATAAACATAATAAAATTCGGGGTCATCAATTTGAGAATGAGTTGATTTCCTTGAATCCAAATGATTTTTCATGCATTTAAAACTATTTATCTAAGTTTAAAACTCTTAGACTCTTATGTGCAGAATGCAAGATTAAGAAACAAGACAAAGAATGTATTTATCATATTCTTTCCAAACTTGGATCTGCATATTCTGTTTTTGTATCTACATTTTACTCCATGAAAGAATCCTTGGTTATAGCTAGCTATCAAGAGCCCAGTCTTGAATCCTTTTGTGATTCCTTAATTAGAGAGCAAGATAAGCTCATTCATCTTGGAATAATTAACAATGCGGATACATCTAGAAAATCCTTAGTGTCTCAATAGAAAGAAAAGTCCAAACCTCTCAAGAAACATAACTTTTGCAATAATAAGCCAAACAACAAGGGTCCCAAACCCTCTCAGTCAACTCCTTCTTTAAAAAATGACAAAGGATCCAAGCCAAAAATAAAGAAGACTGAGCATCATTGCAATTTTTGTGGGAAAGATAATCATGATGAATCTAAATGTTTCAAGAAGATGGCAGCCTTGGAAGCAGCAATGGAGAAGCACCACATCAGCCTAGATTCGTCTTTAGAATCTACCTCTCATGGACATGCACTTTTTGCTTCTGGTTACTCTTATATTGCATTTTCTTCTTCTACTTCAAATGAATGGCTCATTGATTCTGGAGCATATTATCATATGGCTAAGGATCAAGCCATCTTTTCTGCTATGCATGAATGTAACACCAAGCAAACATTTGTTGGTGATGATAGATCTTTAAGTGTTGTAGGATCTGGAACAGTTCCAGTAGAAAATGGTAATTTCAGTGATGTACTATGTGTTCCAAAAATTTCCTGCAATTTGTTATCTGTGTATCAAATTACTCATTCGAATGAAGGTAAAACTGTGACATTTACACCTCACCAAGTTGTAATCAAGGATTTTAAAAATCCTCAAAATGTCCTTGCTACTAGAACTGTTGATGATATTACCAGGTTGTACAAATTTAACAACTTTGGGTCATCACATTTTCCTTCAGTTTTTGTTGCTCATAGTGATAACTTGAGCAAACTTTGGCATGAGTGATTTGGTCACTTAAATTATCGCTCATTGCAACAACTATGTAAAAACAATATGGTGACTGGTCTTCCGATGGTATATTGTAAGGATGGTGTTTGTTCCGGTTATGTACTCGAAAAACATCATCGAGATAGTTTTGACAAACATGCCTCTTGGCATGCCTCGATTCCCTTGGAGCTTGTGCATAGTGACTTGTGTGGCCCTCTTCTATTTGCATTTCTGGTTTCAAATGTTCCTTAACTTTCATTGATGACTACTCTAGACGCACTTGGGTTTACTTCCTAAAACTTAAGAGTGAAGTATTTAACCTGTTCTTGGCCTACAAGGCCCTTGTTGAAAAACAATCTGGTCATCAAATTATTAAGTTAAGATCTGACAATGTAGGAGAATATGTTAACAACAAGTTCACTACTTTCTGCACTGAACAAGGAATCCAACAACAACACACTATTCCATATACACCACAACAAAATGGTGTAGCTGAACGAAAGAACCACACTTTAAAAGAAATGGCTAATTGTATGATCCAATCTAAGGGACTAAGTCTTCAATATTGGGCTGAAGCCATAAATTATGCAAATTACATAGTTAATCGCACACCCACTAAAGTTTTACAAGGTATAATACCAAAATAAGCATGGAGTAAAATTAAACCAGATGTAAGTCACTTCCATGTGTTTGCTTGTGAAGCATGGGCTCACATTCTGGATGAAAAACGAAAATCATTGCAGCCTGAAAGTGAAAAGTGCATATTTATTGGATATTCTGAAGATGCAAAAGGTTATAGACTTCTTCAGCCCCATTCACATGATATAATCATTAGAAGAGATGTTAAATTTGATGAAAATCTCTTATCCTACGAGCCTAACTTGGCACGTGTGCCATCTTTGGCCTGCGAGCCTGATTCAGCAATTGTGCCTTCTTCTTCTTCTTCCAACTTCTTTGATAGGTTTCCAACTCCAGTTTCTGATGATGACAATGAGGATGAAAATCCACCTCTGCTTACTCATGTTCCTCCAATTGCACCAGCACTAATGCTTCCTTGATGGGTCCATTCAACATGTGAAGCAGCTAGTGATCTTGCTGGTGATCCTAGAGATCAACGTCGAACACGTTATCAGTTTCAGCCAACCTATTCTATTTTGGCTCAAGTTTTTGAGAATCATGATCCAGAAACTTTTGCAGAAGCTTTAGGAAATCCAGATTGGGATGCAACTATGGATGAAGAATATAGTTCCTTAATGGCAAACGATACTTGGGATCTTGTTCCTCTTCCAAAAGGAAGAAAACTTGTTAGATGTAAATGGATCTACAGAACTAAGTATGCATCGGATGGAAGTGTTGAAAGACTTAAGGCAAGGTTAGTTGGCAAAGGTTTTTCCCAAGTTGAAGGGATTGACTACAATGAAACCTTTGCTCCTGTCGCAAAAATGAATTCCATCCACCTTGTTCTTTCCCTTGCAGCCTTACATAACTGGGAAGTCCATCAAATGGATGTGAAGTCTACCTTTTTACATGGTGATTTACATGAGGAAATTTACATGGAACAACCTCCTGTATATGTTCAGGATAACTCTAGCCTTGTTTATCTCCTTAAGAAATCCTTATATGGCCTTAAGTAAGCTCCTAGAGCTTGGTATGCCAAAATGGATAGCTTTCTCCTTGAAATTGGTTTTTCTAGATGCCATTTTGACCCCAATGTCTATATCAAGAAAGTAGGAAACCATCTCATCATACTTCTTCTTTATGTTGATGATCTTATCCTTACTGGTAGTAACCCTAAACTTATAACCCATGTGAAATTCAGTCTTAAGCAAAATTTTGAAATGTCAGACTTAGGACATTTGCATTATTTTCTTTTTCTCCAAGTATTGCAAACCAAAGAATGAATCTTTCTTTCCCAGTCTAAGTATGCTTGTGACCTTCTTCGTTGCTTTCACATGGAAGATTTTAGACCAGGCCCTTCTCCCTTCCAGTTTGGAGTCAAACTTTCTACCACTTGTACTTCCCCTAAAGTAGATGCCACCTTGTATCATCAGCTTGTTGGTAGTCTTTTATACTTGACTCATTCCCGTCCTAACCTTTCCTTTGCTGTTGGTTGTGTTTCCCGTTATATGAAAACTCCTCATGAAAGTCACTGGAAAGCAACAAAAAGAATACTTCGATATATTCAAGGTACAATTCAGTTTGGGATTCATTAAAGTATAGGGGGAAAACCTTTGATGGTTGGTTTCACTGATTCAGATTGGGCCGACGATCTTGATGATCGAAAGTCTACTATAGGTTATGTTTTTAGTTTGAGATATGGACCTGTCACTTGGGCATGTAAGAAACAACAAGCTCTTGCTCTTACTTTAGCAGAAGCAGAATATCAAGCTGCAGTTAATGCCAGTCAGGAAGCTTTATGGCTTCAACAGATCCTTTCAGAGTTTGGATTCAAGCAGTAGCATTCTACTCCACTTTGGTGCGACAATCAAAATGCCATCAAGCTTGCCAAAGATCCAGTTCTACATCAATGCAACAAACACATTGAGCTACACATGCACTTCATCAGAAATTTTGTTCATGATCATGTTCTTGAAATTCTCTATTGCCCTACAGATGATCAAGTTGCAGACATCTTCACCAAGTCTCTTACAGAAGCAAAGTTTTCTAAACTTCGATCTATGTTAGGAGTTCAGGAATGTGTCCTTAAGGGTGGATAGGCTCTAATGCCTCCTTCCTTCTCCTAATAATGTCACTTTTGCAAATCTTTCAATCCTATTTCAAGTTGTTCTTAAGGGGGATGTTAGGATATTTAAGCACTTAGGAGTTAGTTAAGATCAACTTGTGTAATATATCCATTAGGTAAAGTGTGTTTCCTTAGTATGCATTAGTATGCATTTGTAAATATTCTAATCTGACAGTCACAATATGTTCTAGACATAAAGTGATCCGACGGTTCAACTTGTTTTAGATCATGCTTACCATTGATCCATGGCTTAATACCTGATTGGTCCATGATCTCTATTTAAATAGCATGGAGGGTCCTTGGCTATTTGATCTATTATGAGAAGCTCATGTAACTTTCTTTTTTTTGCATAATAAATTTATCCAAGTAGCTATTTGGCTGGGGCTGTTGACTGTTTCCCTCTCGAGGGTTTTAACTATGTGACAAACATCGGTGTATTGATCTGTGATTCATTTGTGTGAAGTGGTTGCTCTAGGTGTTTGGTCTTTTGGGAGTACCCTGTGTACCTAAACAACAACTATATACTGCAAGTTGTGTCCTTTTCAATCCTCGAGAACACAACTATTGTTTATTGAGAACTGAAAAACTATTCACTCTATAAACCAAATGCAAACTAGAATATGCACTCAAACTGAAAGCCAAATTCTTGGATGGAAAGTTTATTTATATACACCCTTACACTAACTAAATTAGCTTCTTGATCATGTATAATGAAATTTTCAATGATTCCATGCAAGTATCTGATTGGTGAATATATTCTTTTGCATGCAGTCATTTAAGAGACACCTCAAATGAGATGCGGGTTGCTATACTGAACAATCGTGTACAGTACGCGGGTTGTTCTGTTAGATAGTCGCGTACATCTCTTAGCAGCAGATTTTTAGGTAGGGTTTTTTGTCCCTGTCTTATTTGGATTTTGCTCTGCTTTGGGGTCTTCTAGTGCTGGCATTTTGCTATAGGTCTGAAAGCCTTGTGCACCATACTTTGTGCTTTTCAATAAGCCCTTGAGTTTTTGTTGTTTGAGTCTTCTTTCTTTCGGCAATTTGAGGTGGAATATCCTGTTTGGGTTATAGGTTCAGTGTTGTGTATCTAAATTAGTGATCAAGATTTTAGATACCTTGTACCCTATACTATTTCCAAGTAGTTTTAGTTTGTCACTTTCCTTTTAATGATTTCAGTGGATTTCATTCATTGTTTCTTCCCGAGCTAGGTGTTTTCCAAGCATCTTCCTTAGGTGGTTGATTTTGGTTCTTACAAGTTTACTATACTTCATTTTTCTTTCTTTATGGTCTAATTTTCAAGCATACTTAAGAATTTTTGCATTTAGGTGCATAGTAATTTTTGAAGAGTTTGAAAATTGAAAAAAACATTGGAAACATTTGCATTTGAATTGCATATCGTAGTTTTATTTTCAGTTTTTGAATAAAATCTCAAAAATTACAAAAAAAAAGTCTTAGCTTTCTCTTACTTAGCTGTAATTTCATTAGTTCATATCTACAAAAAGAAAAACAATCTTGTTTTAAGTAGTTATAATTTGCTTTGGAATTCATTTTATACACCTTTTTACTTTTCTTATTGAGTCTATAATATCATAGTCATTCATGCCACTTACCCTCTGACAAAGAACAGCCCTTAAAATGAATGCTATAATTTAAAATTTATTAGTAAGTTTTGTTTTATAGGGTCATACACCTACTAGCTTAGGATAGACTTGTGGGATAGGAAATGTAAACTCCCCACAAGTACTTAAACTTAGACGTAGTTGGCCAATCGATAGGTAAATCCTTCTCTGTGTTGATAGTATCTGGGAAGCTCCTCTCAAGCGTGAGTTAAGAATGAGGCTGCGTAGAGGATTGGAATGAGGAGATAACCCTCTGATTCCTTGTCAAAACATAGACCAAGGTTTTTATGTATATGGGGATTCTGTCCTAGACAGAGTTTCAGGAATTTCTACCCTTCCCATGCATACGAATCAGGCTTGCGAGTGTCCCCCTAGACTATTGATATAGTTAAGGTAGCCTCTAGTCTCTTGGACATCTAGGGTTTATACACAGGTAAACCGGAAGGCTATTTCTGGTTCACCTTGGACGGGCTTGGAAGGTAACCGTTGTTGAAAGTGTAGGAGGGGGGTGGGTGATTTCTCCGCTTGTGCCTAAGAACCTCTTTAAGGACGCTAAGAAACCGTCTCTCAACTTTCTTTAGGAAAGCATATCTTATACCCCTTGTGATTGTTGAGACTTTAGGAAATTTTGTAGTGATTGCTGTGTGGTTTGTCTGTGTTTTTAGCCGACCTTAGGGTGTGAAGAGTCAAATTTACAATCATGGAGGACCAATCTATCAGAAGGTCACCAAGGTTGCAGAACCTTCCTCCTCTTATCACATTGGAACCTCCACCTCCCCCTCAAAGGTGGAGATTGGACACAGATGGTTCTTTCGAACCGATAGGAGTTAGTGAAGTTCTGGGTGAACCAGAACTTAAGGAAAACCATTTTAGTTTAAACACTAATGACATAGAAGACTTGTAGGCTGACGAGTTTGCAAGGAAATTTAAGTCACCTCTAACTGACTTAAAAGATCCTATGGTCGTTCAGGTTCGTCCTTTCAATCCACCCTTGATTAGTGTTCCTTTGGGTAGATTAATGTCTACTACAAAGAAATTTCTTCTACTTCCACCTCACTCGCTCCGGCTGAAGGGGTGCCACCTCCCCCGGTAGATGCCCCTAGAACAAGTATACCTACTACACCATTAACTCCAGCTAGTCGGGTGGTTAAACCACTGGCTCCCACAAGTTTAGCAGGTACTTTTGGTGGTATGGTCACTGAGATTCCTAGTGTACCTTCAGTTCCTACTTCCTTCACATACACTGCTCAGAGTGGTCCTATAGGATCCTTGGCTTTTGTCCAGGGTTTTACTTGGAATGGGGGGCACATTTCCCCATCCACTCCATATGTAGGCCCAACACCCACATATGTAGGGGTGCAGTTTGGAAACCCTAATCCTTATGGTCAAGGTTTTCAAACTCTGGTTTCAGCTCCTTTCACAAGCTCTCCTTTTTCGCTTTTCAATGGAGGGATATCTACTCTTGTGTTCCAAACCCCAGTTTCGACTGGGGCAGCTGGAACCTCATACACTGCACCGCACATAAATAATTTGCTAGATTATGGATGGAATACTTTCCAAAGCAGCCTAACCACTTCGAAACCGGTAGCAAGGGGAAACCCCACCTTCACATATGGGAACATTGGGGCAAGTCCCTCTAATCCCCAAGCTGGTACTTTTAGTGCTCCGGTCAGACCCAAGCTCCCTTTCTTGGCAACATCAAATTTGTCAGATTTTTCAAAACTAATAAATGACCTGGTGAGACATAACTCCTCTTGGCCACCCATTCCTACCAATCTGCCCTCGGATATCCCAAAATTCGAAGTCAAAGTTGGTGATGATTCAGGAGATCATGTCACCACTTTCCATTTGTGGTGCTCTTCCAACTCATTGAATGATGATTCAGTTCGGTTGAGGCCATTCCAAACAACTCTAACCAGTACTACAACAAAATGGTATATTGAACTGCCTTCTGCTATGTTTAACAGTTTTTGGGAATTGTCTAATGTATTCCTTAGTCACTTCCAACTTCCTGTCTGATATGATTTCGAGACAAACTTTTTGTCTACCTTTCGGTAGGACAAGGCCACTCATATTTCGTATCACATCCAAGAGTGGAGAAGGTGGAAGAGCCTTATCAAAGCCACTATTCCTCCCGAGTTCTTATTATAATGGTTCCTTAAATCCCTATTGCATTATATATCTAAGGATGTATCTACTTCGGGTGTGACCGATGAAGAAGAGGCTATCCTCAGGGCCCAACAAATAGATTTGATATATTCTCAGTTTGGGATTTTATATGAAATTATCCCTGAAGCACCGAGGCCAATGCACAATGTAGAGAAACCTAAGCCTGGACCCCATGCCGATGGTGTGGTTGGTTCTGTGAAATCTCCCATTGTAGAGTCTTTGGCTAAACAGCTCCATGAGTTGTTTGTCAAACATTCTATGGTGGAGGCAGCAAAGGCTTACCCCTCACCCCAAAATGCAAATGTTTTCACACAATCCTCTCAGAAGGGCAATCAGCAGCCCAATGGGAAAAAGAAGAAATGAAAAAAGGGCGAGGGAAACCAAAACAAGCAAAAAACCACAAACAATGCTGATGGGGGAAAAATCAAAAGAAGAAGGTAAAATTCCCATGTAAGTTGTGCCATGAAGACATGGGGGCATCGCCCAGGGACCAATATGATATCACGTCTGTTCATATTGGGGGTGTTAAAATTAAAAAATTAAAAGTCAATATATTGGGGGTATATTAGGGGTAAAAAGGGTTTTTTTTTACTATTTAAATATCCAATATGTTGGGGGTTATTTTATTCCACATTCCTGCCCACGCCGTTCACCAGTGGTCCAAGCCTGCAAGCACCCTTGTGGTCTGCATGCACCCTGCAAGACCAAGCCTGCGAGCACCCTTGTGTTCTACGTGCACCCTGCAAGACCAAGCTTGCTTGTGGTCTGCGTGCACCCTATGTATGCTGCGTAGGTTTTATCCATCATTTTTCTAGGTTTTATGGATAACAAGGGCGTTTTGGTCCTTGGGTTTTTTGTGGGTTTTCTCCATCATGTTTTCTAGCTGGATAACGAGGGCGTTTTTTCAAATTGTAGCAGTGGTAGCAGTGTTGGTCCTTGGGTTTTGACCATCGTGTTTTCTGGAAAATGAGGGCGTTTTTTCCATGTTTTTTCATTGTTTCCTGGTCGTGAGTTTGTGGTGGGTTTCTCTGGTGCATAGCAGTGTTGGAGGAGGCACGTTGGAGAGCCATTGCATAGCATTCTTGGAGGTAAGCTATACCGTGTTTAATCTCTGATGAAAAATTCCTTCTGATGAATGAAAAGTTGAAGATCCAAGTAAAAAGTCACAAGATTGAAAGCTTGTGACTCTTAGAGATATCAGCTATGCTTTTCTAGTGGTTGGTATTATATTTTTTTTGTGCATGAACAGTATGTGCTTTTCTGGTGGTTGGTATTATATTTTTTCTGTGCATGAATGGTAGAAGCTCTAGGTTTCCTTGGTTATCCTTCTGATTTATTTGTTAGAAAAAGTGACTTCAGACTAGTGGGTTTAGAGGCTGGCATTGTTCACGCATTGTTCAATTAGTTGTCCCGAGTTATATTTTGGTAAATTCTGTTGGGTGTGTAGTGACACGATGTAGCTTTCAATGTTCAAAGTGAATTGCATCAAGTAATAGAATTGGAGGCCTTGCACTGGTTTGTTATGGAGCCCTGTTTAGTTTCACTTAATTGCATGACAGAATGAATTGGACTTCGAGAATGTTCTTTTGCAAAACTGAAAGTGTTGGTTTCCCCCTTCAAATGTTCTTGGAAGCAAGGTCCCTGTTATAACAATGATCGCAGTATGCACATTGTCCGTGCATTGTCCTCTTTTTTTAGAATGGTAGCCCTAGATGACTTTTTCTGAGAGGCCTTCTATGCTTTTGGGAGGGGATGAGTCTTCATGTTCAGTCCTTGACAAATGTCCCATGTTCTGGATTCCCAATTCTTAGTCAACACTACAGAGTCAAATTGAGTTATTTTGATGTTTTGAGTGAGAATTCAGCTATCATTACACAATTGGAAATAATGTTACATGTCTGTAAATAGAGCTACCCATAGCTACAACAAGAGAAATATCTATCTCTTTAGATCATTCTCATAAATTACCATCACAACTAAATGATTCTGCTTTGAATTTCAATGGAAATTAAACACCTTGTATTCTCAATACACAGAAATATAAGCTCATTAAGCAAAGAGGCAGAGGGTTATCTCCTTAGAACATTCTCATAAATTGCCATCACAACCAAATGATTTTTATTTGAATTTCAATGAAAATTAAACACCTTATATTCTCAATGCACAAAGATATAAGCTCATTAAGTAAAGTGACACAGGATTATCTCCTTAGATCATTCTCATAAATTACCATCACAATCAAATGATTCGACTTTGAATTTGAATGAAAATTAAACACTTTGTATTCTGAATGCACAGAGATATAAGCTCATTAAGCAAAGAGACAGAGGGTTAATTTATGACAGATGTAATATGAGCATGAGACAATATCATACATGATGGTATTAGGTGCCAAATATCTCTTTCAATAAACGTAGAAGGGATCAATTGATTTCATGACTGAGCTATGCTCATGGTCTGTATGCAAGACAAAATAACCCACAGAGAAAGGAGTAATATGAAAGGATATTTGGAACTTCAATTTTTTTTTACCATACCTAAATGGTATATGAGGTTGAGTCTTGTCATTGCACGCAAGACTTTGACCTTAATACCAATGAAGCTATATGCTGGAAAAGTACTAGATTACGTATGTAATATGCGTGCTAACAAATTAGGGATCTTAGAAAAGAAAGAGGATTGTAAATGAAATGATTATGACTAGATTATACAATGTAAAGTAAGGAGAGAAATGAAAACTCAATAAATCTTCAACAAATTTCTGATAGCATGTAACAGCCAGGTAGGAGATGAAACTTGCTCCAGCAGCAAGGTAGAAACTCTACTTAATGAAAAACCTTTACTGAGTGTAGATGGGGAAATGTGTTTTATTTTATAGAAATTTGAAGTAAGTGATGGGGAAATGTGTTTTCTTTTATATAAATTTGAAGTAAGTGAAAGTCTATTTTCTAAGAAGGCATACCGATACTGGGCTGGTGGGTCTTTAGTGTTTACTATTTACTATTCATGATTTCCTAAGATTCCTAACAGAGATCACCTATTGGTAACCTAGAACTAAGAAAAGTGGTTGTATGTAGTCTGATAAATTCTCCAGCTCCCCCTGCAGACTTTCTTTCATTTTGAAGGCCAATTGTTGCGTGAATTCTGAGTAACTCCTCAAACACAGATGACTCTGGGTTTTGGAGTTACTATGCAACCATGGATGATCAATGATTAAATGAAGCCTGCTCTGTGGATAGAAATGCCTTCCAGGACTATGATAAATAAGGGATCTAATGGGCTGGTTAGATTGTTAAGCCACATTAAATCATGGGCCTCATATAGGCATGAGCCAAATGTATGAACCTAGAGTCCTACCATCTTAAAATGAAAGTAAAAACCATAGTGAATGTTTAATCATTGAACAAATGATCATAATTGTGAATTTGAGTCTGCTAAGCTAAGTTGTGTGGAAACTGATTCCAATATGGAATCTGGATACAGATTTGCTGTAATTTTTGAAATGTCAGGATCCAGGTTTGGAGAAACAACACTCACATGTCATTAGAAAAAATCATGAGCCAGAAATATAGAAAATTCAGAGGACCAAATTGATCTCATAAACTCAGTACAAAAATTTATGTTATATGTTTTAAGTGGGGATCCTGGCTATTTTATAGTCAAAAGTTTGGGTTTAAGGGTCTCAGGATGAATTTTGCATCCTCCATAGGAGGATGCAGCAACATAGAATTGGATTATGGAATTTGGCTAAGTACTTTGTAGTGTTGACTAAGAATTGGGAAGTCAATTGGGAAGTCAAATGTCCCCTGTTTTGGAGCATGTTCCTCTACCTTGGTTCCCTTCAAGCATGCGTATTGAAAAGGACTATTCAATACCCAACCTGAAATAAATATTCATATGATTTTAATCTTTTATAGCCCTTGGTACTGTTTGTCAATTGAGTAATGGTTTTTTAGTGTCTTGTTTGAATTCATTCTTCTTCTTCTCTTTTAGAATTAGGTCTGTGCATGATGAAATTGGCCTCTAAATATATCAATATATCAATCTCTTAAGGCTGAATAATCAGAAATTTTTTATCTGCCCTTGGCAACTTAGTTAGAAATACTAGTTACTATACTATGCCTATCTGCAAATGGAAGGAAAAAAGCATCTGCAAATTGTTTTAGTAATTAGTATAAAGTATTATCTAATTACTAGTAGTAATTGAGAAAGTTACCCTCTTTTCATTGAAGTTTCATATCTATCATCTATAGTTATCAGATTTCATATATCATGACCTATATATTGTTATAAACATAAATGAAATGCTTACCTCTAACATCAGAAAATATTTCTCATGTTTCTTGAATTCTTTGTCAAATTGGTTTTGAGCCTTGACATGCTTCTCTAGTGATATTTGGTAAAGGAGGATGCAACTTCAAGCATGATTCTGACAGTTTTATTTTGAACTCATCAGAATGTGGGAATTGAAGAATCAAATCCACAGTGCCCACTACTCTCTGCCAGAAATGTGGAGAGTACTCCTTCAAAATTAGTGAAAAAATCTAATAAAACCAACAAAGAGTTAAGTGAAGCTCATGCTTCTGAATTCTCAAGAGAGAGTAAGGTAGACAGGCAGTGGGAGACATTGAAATATGGAGGTAGTCAACCAACCAAAAGATCTTCCAAGAGAAAGCAGGGAAGTAAGGATCAGTCCAATAATGGTTTAGCCCGTAGAAGGAAAATCCTGGGTGAAGAAAATATGGATGGTACTGAGACACAAGATGAAGAAAATATTCTTAACTCTCATGCTAAAACAAAGCTTAAAAATAGAAATCATTTCCTATTCTCTAACGCATGTCAATGAAATCGTTTCCCCACTAGCAGATGGCAATAGTTAAAAACAGAGCTTATCAAAATTTTGAGTCTGTTCTGTTTAAAAGGTAGTTAAGTTTTGTTTTGATCACATTGTTGTTTCTGGCATTCCATATTCAATCCAAGCTGGTGTAGCCTATCAGAATGCCTTTAGTATAGCCTGGCATAATGGTAGGCAAGATCTGTCAGTTACCCTCTATATATATGTATATTTGGATCCAGCCAAGCCAAAGGTAATTTATATGACCGATTGGGACCAATTTTTTAATATAAACAACAAAGTCATAGACATGGATAGAGAGATGAATGGATTAAATGCACATTGTTAGAGTGAAAACAAGGCAGGCATGGGGATGTACTCAGGCATAACTCAAACGATAAGCCTGTTACCATAGAGAAGTAAATAAACATTACGACAAGTATTTACCTGAGACCATGGAAGTAAACTTTAAATATAAATGACAGAAACATAAATCTCGATATATAATCCCAAAATAAATTCATGCAGTTAGTAGTCAATCTCTGCAACTTTGCCACAGGCAATTTGCCAAAGCTATTAATTCAAAAAAAAGATTACTAGTCAAGTCTCAGTTATATTGCTTAGATGTCACAATCAACTCTTAATTATATTGACCAGAGGTTATGCACCTCAACTCATTTGCATGCTCTCTACCATAACCAACGATTATGTGGCTAGTGCTACAAGACCCAAATTCTAGATCTCTTCATATAGAGGAAAATTAGCATAGTTCAAAACCCTCCAAACCTCCACCCTACACTAGGAGGAATTAAAGCCTTTGTCTTTCTTATCTAAAAGCTCAGTGCCACCCAATTGGAAATAATACCTTGCAAGCTGTTAAATTATTAAAGTTGTTATTAGCCATCCTGCTTTATTACAATGATTCTCAAAGAAGGACCACCAAAACTGTTGGGTAATTAACAGGGTTGGATGTCTTAAAAATATTGAGTGAACCTTGTATATGGTTTTGACAGGAAATCATCTCCATTACATAATGGGGGAAAATACAAACTCAACATATCCCAAAGGGACTTCAGAGTTCATGCAAGATGACTAAGAGAGTGTTGTCTGCCCTCGTCTCTATGAAAACCAGGACCAACATTAAAAAATTAGGAGAGTGGGGAAATGAACAATGAACATTTTATCTGTTTCAAAAATCCATTGATAATGACAAATTATAAAACCCAGATTCACAAAAATGTCTTAGTGGGAAGTTCTATAGGAATACCCAAAGTGCAGGAGTTTCTTAAAGATTTCTTCCATGGAGAAAAGGAGTACTATAAGGCCATCCAATCTAAGGAGGAAAACCTCATACTCTGAGAAGTCACTCACCTTAGCCCAAAAGTATTCCAATAATATCTAACCATACCTTCATATTCAAGGAAACTATTAGATATAATCCTTAGAAGTTGAGATAAGATAGAATTTATGAGACAATCATGTCATGTATATAGAATTCATGAGATTTGGCACTAATTGTGGATAAGTTGAAAGATTAGCTCAAATGCAATATTTGAAAGACTAACTTTTGTAGAAATACTCGAGTAAATGTGAGCAATTGAGGAATGAAATGTATGTGTGAGATCTTCCATTTGGAATACCATCTAGATTTCATTTACTATCTTTGTCATCAACACCTTGGCGTGTTCTATGTTCTGCCTTTGAATGTAATGGAACAGGCTGCAAATGCAAATTAACATTCCCTACCTTATTTTTTTGAAAAATACATCCTATATTTTCAGAAAAATATTTACAAAAAGAAATGCAGAAAATGACTAAAGAA
The DNA here is from genome assembly GCA_001517045.1 of Pseudotsuga menziesii. Lineage (NCBI taxonomy): Eukaryota > Viridiplantae > Streptophyta > Pinopsida > Pinales > Pinaceae > Pseudotsuga > Pseudotsuga menziesii. The sequence continues at coordinate 95,260 of LPNX011196255.1, forward strand.
GAAATAACTTGTAAGCAACTATGTAGCATATAAATTGCACTCTTGACATCTTTGTGAGCCAACATGCGATTCTTCTACCTTTACAAGCTATGGGAGAGAGCTGTCAATCATGGAGACTATAGTTTGCCTCTAGAAATGATATCCTTTTTTTAAGAATACACGATTTAAATAAATTTGTGATATAAGATGATAAAATGGAAAAATAAAGTATGACAAGTTTGTTCTAGTGAAGTAAAGAAGAGCACCTCTGCTGAATTTGTGCCTTCAAAGGGGACAACCATCAAAACTTCCTTTCCATGTGTTGGATTAAACCCAAAGTAAGCCCTCCATGTGTTGGATTAAACCCAAAGTGAGGGGAGTAGTTGTTTTGGTGACAATGAAAACTCTTCTCAAGAATCTGGAATATGGATGGTGTCAACATATCAGGAATCTCAAATCATCCTTTCTTTCCCTTGATTTTTCTCATGTCTACAGAGAATACAACAAGAAGGCAGATGGCTTATCCAATGAGGCACTCTCTATGGCATCTGGCCTCTTACAGTTCACTGAAATATGTGAAGGTGAAATAGTGGGGAATTGATCGATGAAGCTCTTTTAATTTGAGCTTGACCTACTCTCTTTGACATCTTTGATGTTTATTTTTTCAAGAGTGACATAATTTATATTGTTTACATCCTTTGGATGTCTAAGGCAGATGTTGGTCTCCTCTTGTATTAGTTTCTTGGCAGGTCCATAAGTGCCTCCCTGGATAAGCCATGACTGGGTTCTTCTTGTATTCCCTTCTAGACATCTTTTGAAGTTAGGATGAACATGGGATGTATTCCTTGGTATTTTGATCTTGGTGGTGAAGTTGGTTATCTGACCTCTCAATGTAGTTATTTGGAAGATTCTCTGAACTAGATGTCTTTATATGAAGTTTGATTATTCATTTTTGGCATATTATAATTTTAAAAACACATTTTATGCGTCCTATTATATGCCCCTTGCTTACAACCTAAAAGGTGACCAATCCAATGTTGACAGAGAATATTTCATAGCATATCTTCTACATAGCTAAATTATTTAATAGACGAAGAGTAATTTCAGAACTAAATACTAATTGTCATTACATGAAGTTTGATGGTTCTCTTTGGTGCCAGCAAGTGGTAATATTGTCAGTTCTCTAAATGAACACATGAAATCAAAGAAGCACAGTACTAATGCTATAGTTGAGGCTTCACATGATACAGTTGTGTTGAGGAGTGCACAGTTGGGAGACCGAAGAAGCCTACCAATGAAAAGTCCCAACAAAGTTTGTATAAGTTCTTGATCCCATCACTACCATCACCATTACATGGGGCTTCTACAAGTCCACATCCTTCTACTCCAGGTGTGGAAATTACCCAAGTTTTAATTTGAATTTGAATTTGAATATGCACATTACTTTATTTATTATTACTTGTTAGTAGCAGTTAGTAGATCATTAACCAATGTGTTTTTTATCATCTTGTTCTAGGACAAATACCTCCCTCAATATTATTATGTTGGGGGTATTGGGATCCCTATCTTGAGAGAAGAGGGGAGAGATTGGACACAAAGGTTTTAATGGATGACCAACGTGGTGGAAAAATGTGGGCCATAGAGAAACATACCAGGAGAACACTAAATTATCATGGTATTGAATGCAGAATTAATGGTACATACAGACATATTCATTGCAAGAGGGTTTCTGAAAAAGGAATACCTTTTGATTCATTGACATGCAATTTTTGTAAGATTATACCTAATTGTGATGACTTTCGAATGCGATTATATCACGAATCAAGGAGCAACATGAAAAGACATGGGAGAGATACAGGGAAAGGGAAAAGGTTGGACCATTTGACTCAAACTGAACTCAAAATTGTTGCAAGAGAAGCAAATGCTACACAGAGGTTAACAATGCGATCTCTTTCATGGGAGAGGACAAAGGTTGCTACACTGTCTATAAGAACAAGGTCTCTAAGGGAAAAGTTGTTCGAATCTGTAGGAAGGAAGGATGTGTTCAAGTTTTGCAAGGATGTGTGTGAGGCTCATAAGAAAGGAAAATTACAAGTTAAAGATGCAGTTTGAGAATTTGTTCAAGATATATTTCACAACCTAGTTTGTTCAAGGTCAGGTAGAAGGTATAGTGCATGCACTTAATCCATTTATGAGATGATTAAGTTATGGGGAGGTCCTAGATTACATAGCTTTATTAGCTTGAATTTGGATGGCCCTTCGATATCTATGACTTTAAGGCAAGCAAGAAAATCATTGACATATATTCTAGGGGAGCAAGAGTACATTTTTGAGACAATCATAAAAGTTTATGCTTCCTATAAAGCCAAACATGGTATAGAGGGCCCAATTCCCATATGACTTGTTGAAGATGAAACTGTTGTGAAAAAATATGTAAGGTGGGTAGCAAAAAGTGATACATTGGTGGGTTTTTGTGGTAATAGAGAAGAACATAAGTGCTAATCACATTTCTTGGTGATAGTTGGTGAGGGCGCTGCAGGCTATGAGATTATTACAGATGCCATCAAGAATTGTGTGATTGGCCATTATGCATGTGTTATTATTGCAAACCCTTTACATGAGAAGCTTCCTCATTTGGTTGTGGTTGTTCATCCAACGTGCAACAGGTTTGATGCAGATTTTGTCCATCGACAATGAGAAAAAGTAGAAGACCTATGGTAGAAACATGTGGAATATTTTTTAGGACCTATTATTGGTCATTCCTCAGATGGGGATAGTAGGAGAAGAATGCTTATGCTGAAGGATTATAAATCAATGACAGGCATGAGATATCAAGTTCCTTGGGAAGGGTGGAGACTAACTGGGTTGTATGATGGCTTTAAAGTAACAGGACTTCATGACTAGGATTACATCCACAATGGCAAAAAGCTAGTGAATCCTTTGTTTAGTGGTCGACGAGATCTGATTGTTGGAAAATTGTTGATTAGTTTTAACCATGTAAGAATGGTTTATAAAAATTTTAAAGTGGATGACCACAAGCTTAAAATTGAGGATATAGAGAGGATTGATCGCAAAAACTGGGGTTCAACACAATGCATTGCTTCAAGGCATGTCCAGAGGTGCTTGAAGGAAATGAGATGTATAGGTGGCAGGACAGAGAGGACATCGGGTATAGAGACCTATCTAGCAATCGTTGCTGACTATATTGATATTTTTTTGTCTCGTAGTTTAACTCTTTGGGAAAGAGTGCAAAATTCTTCAAGAGCCATCATTTCTTCACCTTATGGCTATGTTGGGTCAAATAAAAGGAAAATACTAATGTCAACATTAATTTCATTAGTAGAGAGGCATATCAAGATGTGAAAATTTCTTTCCACTTTGCGGTTTTGTTGATGAGATTATTTTGTGATCAATACTCTAACTTACCATGTGCATTGCACCTAACTAGGTTAGATATATGTGAGAACTTCTTTAGCAAAGTCGGTGGCATGGTTGGAGTAGAGAGGGCATATGATTTTGCTGACTTACATCATGCTATTGGAACCCTTAATAGAGTTGCTAAAGAAGAATCGAATCCCCAAGGGCTTCGTTTCAATAAATCTCATAAGAAACAAATGAGTATCTGGAACAAATTGCATCAACAAATAGTAGAGGGAGGTGATGTCTTGTCACAATATGATTCAATTTCCACCGATAATAAAATTATAGAAGCTCTCAAGATAGGATTGGAGGATGCATAGGGAATTTTACAAAATCTTGGCATGCAACCAAAAAGACACAAAGAAGATTCTTGGTGGTTTAAACCATGGATAGAGGATCACAATGTTCCAACATTTGAAAATGTGGATGAAGTAGTTGATAATTCTCCACTGGGTCATTCGACATCCATATTCCAATCTTCGTCTTTTATGGTACTTAATGATAATGAATTGCAAACGATGGAAAGTGAGTGGAGACATGAGTTGGATGGAATTTTAGATTTCGTTGATGAAAATGTAAACATATCTACCAAACTAGTGGTGGAGCTCAATGGAAAGGACATGTACAAATCTTGTTTGGTTAGTCAATTGAATGGAAACCTGAAATTATCGAAAGATAGATTGAATAAAGTGAGGAATGGAGTATACTTCAGGAGAGATGAGAGGGCCCCCAAAAAGGGTGTTGCAATTGGTTTTGGAATTGGATCAGATTGTGCAATGTTGTTTGAGAGCAAGTCTATAGCTGTAGCTGAATGTACTACAAGAAAAGGTGTATCTCAAAGTACAAAGCACGACGTTTCTTCTGGGACATGTTAGATTGGAAGAGTTCAAAGAATAAGAAAGAAGGATGGTAATAGGGTGTTTGATTACCATAATGACATTGATATTTTGGATAGGCCTGAAGTTGTTGAGCTTCAATGTTGTTGGTACAATAGAATAAAGGGGCAATGCATGTACAAGTATGATTCAACAGATCATCTATTCATACAACTTGAATCTATTATAGCAACGACAAACCTATCATACAATATCAATAAAGACACATAAAAGTTAGAAGAAAGCGGCCATAGAATTTTTGAGGATTTCATTAAAAATTTAAATAGGGTGAAGTTTTCAAACCATTCTAATTTATCTTATCTTTTGTACTACTATCTTATAACTTATTTATGAAGTAGTATTTTTTGTATTATTGTTGATTCGTTTGTATAAATTTCATACTCATTTTATACTCATTTTAATTTATCTTATCTTCAGGTGTGGTGAATGGTTCGGATGCCGAACGGTTGGGATAACTCTATGTGAATTTATCGATTGTCAAATATTTCTCTATGCGTTCTTGAAGCATGGTTCTTGAGGGTTGCTGAATCGTTCGCTAGTTCAACAATTATGTTTAATATTACTTTCAAAAGGATGAAACTAGTTTTTGTTTGTCAAATTTTGGTGCACATGCCCATGTTAGAGTTGTCATATACTTTCTTTTGCTACTTCAATACTTAAATGGAATATTACTTAATGTGCATTTCTTGAAATGTGTTTTCTAAATCTTTTCTTAAATGGCATATCATGTTCTTTAATTTCGTCATGTTTGTGTGGAGTGCATATGAACTCATTAGGAAATTGTGATTGTTGTTGATTCGAAAGATGGCTATGGTGTGGAAATCTCTTGTTATAAAACTCATTGTTGTGCACCTGTTGTGGTATGGAGTGGGTATGATTGGTTCTACTTTCTATAACCAATGAATCTTATACAGTGATGAAAAAAATATATAAAACAATGTACCTTAAGAGAGAGAACATATTATTGGTCATGTTGGTCCTATAAAGGAGTTGCATGCCCACCTTATATGGTTCACCTCGAGCTTTTGGGTTTGTTGTTTGTTTTGTTGTGGCCACCTGGGTTGACTCATGATCACCTCATGATCCTTTATCTTACTTTGTCCATAGGTGATGTTTATTAATGTTTTGATACCTTACCTTAAGGAGCGTGACTGAACTCTCTCCCTCTGCGTGATATTTGCATGATCTTTGTTGATGCTCCATGTGATATCTTGCTGCACCATCCCCGTGACTGGGATTTCCTTGTTACAACTTCCACGTGGTCACTTTACACTAGCGTGACCATGAATATGTTGGATTTTGGGTCCTCCCCCAGCGTGACCGTGGCCTGTTTCTTGGGTGGACTGTGGGTTCTTCCATAATGTAACCATGAGTCTATTTCTTGGTGGAATGTGGCTCCTTCACCAGCGTGACCGTGATTTATTTCTTTGCACTTTCTTGGTGGATTGTGGGTCCTTCAACAAGGCCGAAAAACCTGTTCCTTAGTGATACCTTGAGAGGTCCTTCTCCAGCACGACTATGATCTGTTTGATTGGGTGGAATTTGGGTCATTCACCAGCGTTAAAGTGATCTATTTCTTGGCAGACTGTGGGTCCTTCACCAGCATGACTGTGATCTATTTTCTTGAATGGACTATGGGTCCTTCCCCAATGTGACCGTGATCTATTTTCTTGGTGGACTATGTGTCCTTCTCCAACATGACCATGATCTGTTTTCTCGGGTGGACTATGGGTCCTTCCCTAGCATGACCATGAGGTGACCATGAGCTCGTTTTCTTGTGTGAACTGTGGGGTCTTCACCAGTGTGACATTGAGTTTCACTTTATGGGTGGACTGTGTTTTTTCAAGCATGACTGTGCAAAGTATGCTTGTGTGTCTCTGCAGTATGTGATTGCATCCTTACCCAGCATGACTGTGTTGACAGATTGACTGTACTGGGTATGGATGTGCTTGTTGACTAAGAAGTCTAGGTTAGTATCTTGTTCATATGCTTATGCTTTAACCCTCTTTGGATCTCTCGCAAGGTACATAAATTGTTTGTCTATATTGACTTGTCCCTTCAGTGACAAGATCAAATCTGAAAAATCTGAGTATATGCTTGATTCAAATATTGGTTATGATTGTTTACTGTTGATATCTACTGTATGTTACCTTATCATGTTGTTACTGTACATGGCATTTGATGATTCTCGAGGACCAACTTTAACGCAGTGAATAATGGAGCGTTAAGTTGAAGGAGATGAAAATTATGTTTGTTTGGTTTTATTGAAAAGTATTGGTTTTCTTGAAAAGTATAACAAGCTTACTTTATAATTCTCTTTTCCTTTTACTTTATAATTTTCTTGAAAAGTACTTGCAGGTCTCAAGGAGAACAATGAGGTTCTTTTACGATGGATATGACCCATGTAGTAAAGTATATGCAAATGAATATTTAAACATGGTTGATGTTCAAGAAGCTATTCATGCAAATGTTACAAGGATTCCTTTCAAATGGGCAATTTGCAAGTGGGTATATGTATTCTAATCTCTAATAAGGTCATGTTATTTGTGATTCTAGATCATTTTAACTCTAGATATATTGGGATAAAAAATGTCTGAGGGGAAAATCTCTTCACTCTTTATACTGTCTGGGTAGCAGACCTTGGTCATGTGATGTGGTCAGGGAAGGGCAGATCATTTTCCAAATTCTCTGAATTTCTCTGAATTTCTCAAATCCTCTTATTGTGAGGGACTTTGACCCAAATTCCTATACGTGGGAATATGGCATGAATATATTTGACTTGCAAGAATGGAAAAAGCAGGACATGACAACAATCTATCATAAATGGAAAAACCTGGTAAGTATACATTGACATTTTGGTTTTGGTTTCCTGGTGCTTTATTTGTGGTTTCTGCAATGAAGTGAGCATTTGGTTTTGTCTAAAAATGACTATTGTGTGATTCTTTTTATCTTATAACAAGGAGAGACAGCTATGGAAACTGGGCAGCCTGCCACTTGGGCTGATCACCTTTTACAACCTTAATTATGCACTAGATAATTCTTGGCATGGTTTAGGCCTTGGTTATAATCCTAGTTTAGTCGGACAGATATTGCAAAGGAAGCACTGAGTAGCATATTTTGGTAGTTAGAGTGAGTCTTGTCCACACTATGCGATTAACAAAACTTTGAGTTCCTGTAGTTATGTCTTTTTGATTTCAGTAGTACCAAATCTTGTTTCCTGTAGTCATTTCATTCTCTTCCAGTAATGAATCAATATTCTAATGTTGAAATTATTTAGACAATCATTGCTTCTTAACAATAATACCTAAATATTCTAGTTATTGAACTCCTTATTTCCATATAGAATATAGTTGATTGCAAGGTCCGATCTTGTCATAGTTGATTGTAAAAACCAAATTTTGATAATGGTCATATTATCTTCATTAGCACTGCTAATATTGTACACTTCCTTTTCAACATCCACATCTTTGTCATCAAATGATTCTTCTACCACTTCATCAGTTTACTTCTAAAAACTATAATGCTACTTTGCTTGATATTATTGACATAGATCTCTCTTGTTGACATAGATCTCTCTTATTGACATCACATTTTTCTGCTCTCTTCCGGGACACATACCATGCCGAATGTTGATATAATGGCACCAAGGGGATTGATGCCTATTGGAAAATACTAGGCCTTGGTTTATATGGACCTCGGTTACTTGATACATAATAGTCCATAAATAACACTGGATAGCCATAACACCATGGGAAGATATATAGAGAATAATGGAAATCTAATCTTATGACCTTGGGAATCTCTAAGAATCCCATGTTTCCTTTTATTTTTCCTTTGAAATTCTATCATATCTGCTCATAGGAAGTTACATAGTTCCACACTCTAAGGTTTATGTCCATGTAAGCCATCCACATCATGTCAGTCATTGATTATCCACATTTCTGTATGTTTTTCCTGTGTAAAAGGGATTCGTCCTTGTTACTCCCCTAAACAGTGCTCATCAGAGATCCAAGTTGAAATATATTCTAAAAACTATTGAATGCATATGCTCTCGATTATGTTGATGTAAGCTCTCAACAATGGCAATCAGGTGAGATTTTCTCAGCTATGAGTTATTTCTAAAGAAAGGAAGGGATAATTATACACGAATGCCCAGGTTTTTCAGCAACAAAATATCTGAGGACATTTTTTCTAAAGAATTAAATTCTCATCTTGATAGTTGTCATTTTTCTCCAAAGATTAAATAACACTCTCTAGTGTGTAGAGCATAACAGATTATTAGCTAACCCCTTACACAAATTGGTGCATGCTAGACAATATCAGTATAGTAATTTATTGGGTTGTGCTTATGGAAATTGTTATTGAGGTCATTTAGTAGAGCTTAGAAGTGGTAGGAAAGGGAATTACAATATTTAATTCTACTTTTAGAGGAATGAAGCAATTGTGGCTTCTTTTGACATGGGAGTGTGCTTGAGTTTGTTGTATCATAGAGGATTCAGATTAGATATAAACTCTGTTTGTTTGTATCCAAAAAATAGGGCTGACTAGTTCTGCTTTTTGTTCAAGGATGTGAAATGGAATATTGGGCCACACTCTACTTGGATCATTGCAAACAAAAAATTGTTGACTGGAATATGATTTCTTTTGCCTTCTTCCTATCTTCTTACTGATTTCTTGAACAACACTCTGAAATAAAAGGTGCACCAGATTTTTCAAATCAAGCATTTCAATCTATTACTGCAATCAAGTTGGAGAAGAGATGCATTATTTATTTTTCTGAACAATGGTACACTGGAAGCTGAGTATGGGCTAGCATGTAATATGCATATTTCCTTGAGGAGAAATACAAATTGTATATGCAAGGAAATCATGCTTAATCTGAATCATAAATATTTGCATGAAAACTATTTGCAGTGTTGCACCTTAACTAATGTTAGTGCTATTTCTCATCTAGTTGCCTATTACACTTGATCCTAAAAAGAGTTTTCAAGTGAGTCTTCTAGTTTGTGAAAATGTGCATTCACTTGTTCTACCTGATAAAAGACGACAAATGCTATTTTTACTTGTGTTGTGGATGCTAGGAATCAGAATAACAAAGTATTACCTTTTCTGTCCTGTCTGTGAAACAAAGCCAGGTTTAAGTTGCTTGGGTGAGCCGCCATGGCTGTCTCAATGAAAAATGTTGATCCAGCATTTCAAGACATTGGTCAGAAAGTGTATCTTTATACATTTGAATTCCACCCTAAGTGGCTTCTTTGTATATAAGCTGAACTTCTACTTATAGATCCCAATGCTCATATATTGTTATTGAAAATAATGGACCATCAAAGATGCATGATTTTGAGTATCATCTTTTTGATACATATCGATAGATTACAATAGGCCACAATGTTTTGTAACATGGAAATTTTGCCATGTTGTTACCATGGTATATTTTTAGAACTTGTTCCTAAAATTCAATGGAATCTGAAAAAATGCTACTTTGCCTTATTATGCAATGCACAAGTTGTACATAGCCTTCAAGTCACTCAAAATATACTACATCTTCGGAAGCAAGGAGTTGAAATTGATTGAGAAGGATGTAAGTTTCCAAAGTACCTATTATAGTCATGAGAATTTAGGTATGTGAAAAAACACTGCTTTGCATTTTAACCCAACACATAAGTTGTACATGGCTAAATGCCCTACATCTGTAAAAACTAGGAATTGAAATTTATTGAGAAAGGGTAGTGTTTACAAAGTTTCTATTATAGTTTTCATGAGACATTTTAGGAAAGCGTTGAGTAGACTATTTTCCCAAACAAATGCATGCTAAGCATTTTGCTTGTTGTAGTGTATGAATCTTCCTTTTGTAACTTGTTAGGTGAATTTGAATCTCAGAGAAAAAAAAATCTGTCAATTGCGAATTGATTCATGTATTGTGGCTCCACAATTGAAAAAGTGAAATGTCATTGGGATTCATGTATCGTGGCTCCACAATTGAAAAAATAAGTTGTCATTGGGATTTTTTTGGTGCTTTGTTTCCTGAATTTGTTTGTGATATTTAAATTTAACAGACAACTGCAACAAAGAGTGGGGCATATCACTATGATATACATTTTTGGCTTGGGAAGGACACTAGCTAGGTATTCATACTTTGGATTTCAAGTTGTTTTAATATAGATTATAGATTGCAATCCATTATTTACTCAAATAACATTTCAGTGAGAATATTTTAATTTGTATTAGGATGAAGCTGGGAAAACAACTATAAAGACAGTTGAGCTTGATGCAGCTCTTGGAGGCTGTGCAGTGCAATACCAGGAATTGCAAGGCCATGAAACTGACAAATTTTTGTCATATTTCAATCCATGTATTATTCCTTTGGAAGGGGGTGCAACTTCTGGATTTAAAAAACCTAAGATAACAAAATTTGAGCCACGCCTTTACATATGCAAAGGCAGGCGTGTTGTAAGATTAAAACAGGTGAATATCTTAAGTTTGCAATTCATTGACTTGGACTCATCCGGTTGAAGGATGTCATTTAAAATTCTTATTTTTATATAGCTAGTAGTTGAGAAGGGAAAAAATGAGTTTTTGTTAATTTTATGCAGGTACCTTTTGCACGAACTTCATTGAACCATGATGATGTTTTTGTCCTTGATACTGATTCCAAGGTGTACCAATTCAATAGGGCATCATCCAACATCCAGGAAAGAGCAAAGGCCTTGGAAGTAGTGCAATATATCAAAGATGAATACCATGAAGGGAAATGTGACATTGCAGTAATTGGTGAGTTGCATAAGGATAGAACTTGTTTCAATAAACTTGCAGGGTTTGAATTTTTTAGTATGAAATGTAGGTTTATCTAGACCCTATTTTTGAAGGCAGACTGCATATTTCACATCTATTTAACCTCATCTAGAATTTTTCCAGTTTGTTTAATAATGGTAGATGATGGGAAGATTGTAGCAGAATCTGACTCTGGAGAGTTCTGGGCTCTGTTCGGAGGTTTCTACCATTGCAAAGAAGAATGGAAATGATGACGATGCTAGAATGGAATCAACTCCTGGAAAAATTTACAGGTAAAATCTTATTCTTTAACAGTGTACCACTGTGCACAGAATAATTCTAGAGCTTGCATGCAGGGTTATGATCGTTAGCTTTCCTTTTGAAAGTAAGTCAAAGCTAATATATTCTTTGACACCCGATAAGAAGACATACATTAAATAAATTAGGAAATTGGTAGAAGTTTGAAACTTTGACAGTAATTTAAACAAGACATCTATCTTAAGTTTATATTTTGCTGTATGTGATATAGCATTGTGGAAGGGGACATAAATATTGTTGAGGGCCCCTTGTCTAAGGGTATGCTAGAGTCAAACAAATTTTATCTACTTGATTGTGGTGTTGATTTATATGTGTGGGTTGGTCGAGTCACATAATTGGAAGAAAGAAAGTCTGCGAGTCTTGCTGCAGAGGTAAGCATGTCCTTCTTTTAATATTGATTAGATCCATTGTCGATATTTGAGCTCTGAACTTTATGATGGATATCTAAACTTTAATAATATTTTCAGGAATTCATTTCTAATAAAAAACGACCAAGGAACACACACATAACTCGAGTTATCCAGGGATTTGAGACACTGCCTTTTAGGTCAAATTTCGACTCCTGGTCACTTAGCAGTGGAACTTCAGGCTATGAGGATGGAAGAGGAAAAGTTGTAGGTGAGTATAGCAGTTCTTTGTGCACTGATTAGCTTAGAGATAATATTTTAAGGGGTTTCACTTATTCAATTTTAAATATTCTTTTCAGCATTGCTGAAGAGACAAGGAATCAATGTGAAGGGAATTTTGAAGGAAACTCCACTGAAAGAAGAAATTCCACCATTGCTTGAGGGAAATGGGAAGCTTGAGGTCTGTTGGTTATAGTATTTAGCATTGTTTAGTTAAAAATGGATATATTTCAATACAGTTTGCCAGTTTCTTCAAATTTTCAATCTCCCAATTCTTAACATGTTTGTTTGTCAGACTTTTTTTCTCATTTTACGAGAGCAAGCCCTTTCTAATGAATGGAAAAGGTCATGTTTATATTGTATCATCAAATTGAATGCGGATACTTGCATCTGGTTGTAGGTCTGGTGGGTCAAGAACGTTTCTAAAGCCCCAATTCCTAAAGAGGATGTTGGTAAATTCTACAGTGGAGATTGCTATATCATACTTTATACTTACCACTCTAGAGACAGAAAAGAAGGTTATTTTCTTTGCTTCTGTCTAGGGAAGTAGAGCATCCAGGTACAGTGTTTTGGATTTTCTAATATTTTTCATTTAGAAGTACACCATGCCTAACTCTAATATTATGCAATGCACCATGATCAAAGACTTACAATGGCAGGGGCCATTATGAGTACAACCTTCATCGCTATTATGTAACCATTTTGTCATGGAAGATGTCCGTTGCTTATTTTTAGCTTTACCTTCTTGTTTATATGATTCTCATTCTGTGATGTCTTGATGTGTACTTTATTTCCTTTTACTTAGGAGGATCAAGCAGTTGTTGCTCGTCTAACAAATACAATGGCTAACTCTCTGAAAGGGAGACCTATATAGGTTGGGATTATTGGATATCATGCAAATTTCATAGTTTCTTGCTTGATGCTAGTTTCCTTGAAAATAAGCTTGTTTTGCATATTTTCCTCACATAGATTATCTTGTACATTTCTCATACATGGTAGATAAAATTTCTAAAAATACAGTGCACCATTTGAGATTGTGTCCTTCATGTTGCAGGGACATATTCTGGAAGGAAAAGAGCCACCTCAGTTTATTGGATTATTCCCTAACATGACCATTTTAAAGGTTTGTACTGAAGCCTTAACTCTATTTTAAGTCTTAAACTGTTGTTTGTTTTCACATTTAGCTTTCCTATTGTTTGATTGAAAGAGATGCCCTATCTAGTGAATTCCAAGGGACATGTGATCCACTATAGGGTAAAGCAATGTTGTGATTTATTTCTTTAATATATTTGTCCTTGATCCTGTAGGGTGGATTAAGTGCTGGCTACAAAAAGTACATTACTGAGAAAGGCATTCATGATGAGACATACAATGGGGATGGTATTTCCCTCATTCAAGTTTGCGGTACAGGGCCTCACAATAGTAAAGCAATTCAAGTCGATCTGGTCAATATTCATTTTCTACCTTTATTTGTATTTATGTGGATTTGTGCATGAGTGCTTCAAAATTTTATTTATGAAACTTCAGTCTCTAATATGTAATATGTATCATAGGCTGTTAACGCTGGATTAAAAAACCAAAACAGTGGGTTAAATTTTCTGCATTATTCTGCTAGAGGAAATGAATGTTTAAGAAAGGAAAAAAACGACAATAACAACCTGTATGCCTATTATAGTTTGAGTAGGCCTTTTACGTGTAAACCTAATTCAGATCCCATGTTCATGTAGTTATTCTCTATTGGATGTTTGATGTTCAACATATCCCTTATGTACACTTTTTGTTCCAATGAAAACCTTGTGGGGAAACCCAAGGGATGCTTCCCCAAATTTGTGGAGGGCGTCCTTGTTGGCCTAGACTAGTTCTCCCCACCTAGAAGGATTCAAACTAAGCACTTGCTGGCATGAAACTAACCAAATTCACATTAACGTTGGCAAAAACCATCTGAGCTAACCCCTTGGGCTATATCCCTTAGGTGCACTTGAGCAAAGTATGTTGGATAAAAATTTGTAGGCTCATTATTTCCATTACACTTCCTCTTCCAAATACATAGGAAAAACTATTTCTTAGGTGCACTTGAGCAAAGTATGTTGGATAAAAGTTCACAGGCTCATTATTTCCATTGCACTTCCTCTTCCAAATACATAGGAAAAACTATGTAACTGGAACTGCTCACGAAGGGCAGGAATACTGTACTATATAATAAGATACATCATACAAGTATCTGAATGATGATTGTTATGAAGGTTAAATAAGTGTTGTCAATATTGTCTCATGATAGACTGTTGTATGGTGGTGATGCATAGGAGAGCACATTCACATATTGCAATTTACATCCCTCGAACAAGCAGAGAATGATGCTATTCAAATAGTAGAGCATCAACATCAAGAAATTCAGAGAGAGTCTATCCATCATTTCTCTTTATACAAGACAATGATTTCAGCAAATTCTGAACCATTGAATGTGGTTATGGGTAGTCACAGAATATTCCATGCGATTCCTTATTAGGGAGAAGATACCTATCCCTCAAAGGCTGCGGTTTTCTTCAAGAATTAAAATCAGCAAAGAACTTTGCAGAGAAACCCATGACTTGTCTCTTAGGAGCAGTAATGATGATCTTGATTGATGATTGACAAGTGAGGAGACACCTTTATTTATAGTTCATCAAAATGGAAGATGATTCCACACAATTACAAGGCCACCCTTGGGGTTTTCATTCTTTTAATATTTTGACCATTGATATTTAATATTTTGTGGTCCAATGACCTTTTAATATTTTTTTATTTATCTTTGAGTTACTTTGGTTCATCACTCGGTGGGTACTTGGACCAATACTAGGTGTGCTCAGGTTTCTTAGTCCTTTAAGTGATTCTATGACCACAACAAGTCATCTCAGGTGTTCTTCATAGTCTTCATGGTCCATGCATGTCCACTTGAAGTGAATCATCATAAATGAGGAGGATTATTATTTTCTTCTCTTGTTCTCCTTGTTTCCATCAGTATCATGTGCTAGGCATTTCAACAAGGGGTGGCTAGTCTCTTGAGAAGGTCTCATATCCCATAGATCAAGGAGAGGAGTGCATATATGTGTGTGGGGGGGGGGTCATAAAGTTCATGTTTATTGAACAAAGAGGAGAAATACCATAGAGGGAGTAGCCTTAGTTCATTGTTGAGGAACCCTACACACATGAATAATTATTTTGCATGGTGAGGGAAAAGAATGAATGTCGAGTATCATGTCAATATACTAGGTAGAAATCTAAAGGGGTATAAAAAATGTAAATGAAAAAAATGATACATGCAATATATAGTGAAAATAGTGGTTTTTTTAAATTGGGAAGGCATATTGGGAGGGGGTTAAAAAATTCATTTTGGGAGGTATTTTCCAATATTTTTTGAAAATAGGGGTATTGTTTCATATGCCATGAATGAACGTGCTATGGCATGGTTTCACTAAGTGAAGCCCCCGTGCATGAAGATCACCTGACCCATCTATGTCCCCTTATGGAACAAGCTCAAAAGATGTTAAAAGGCCAACAACTGGCTATCCTGAAGGATCCTTTTCCCCAAGGATAAAATTCAGCTTCAACATCAAATGCAACAAGGGGAACCCCAAATGCTCTTGACCCCAATTATATCAACATGGCTCGATTCTAGACTTTACTCCAGACTAGGAACAAGAATTATGAAACTGAGGCTTAGGAGAAGGGTAAGTCGATATGTGAAATTTCCAACCCTCTCATGATTGAGAAACTTGCTGAACCTATGCCCAAGATACCGAAAGGTGTCTTCAAGAAAACCTTGCACAATCCTAATGCCGGGGCTGCAACAAACTACTCCATAGTTGAAGATTTATCCTAGACTCCTTGTGTGATGTCGGCTTTAGAGGTGTTACAGAGTTGTCCCACCCAGCGAGATGTACTCTTAGCAGCCTTAGGAAGTATGGACTCATCGAGCCTCCTGGTGAAGTTTAATTTGTTTGATGTCAAAATTTTCCTGCCATATCATGTAGCCTTATCGATAGATGTCATCCATGGCAGAAAAACCATTTGAAGGGTAGTTGTCGATGAGGGTGCTTCTACATGTGTCATGTGCCTATCTTGTTGGAAAGCTCTTGGATCTCCAGAGCTGGTTCCATCGAACACCCTACTTACTGATTTCGACGAAAGGTCATTTCGTCCAAATGGTATCCTACCGGATTTTAAAATTAAGTTGGCAGGGAATGCACTGTTTGTTGAGGTAGAGGTGATTGATGCACCTTTGGATTATAACTTGCTTTTGGGGAGAAGTTGGACTTATGCCATGTCAGCTATTGCATCAGCTGTATTTTGGGTAGTAGTGTTTCCACACGAAGGGAAGTTGGTTACTGTATACCAACTCAATTTTACTCGAAAAGGTCGCATGGAAACTAACAAGTCCATTGTACCATTGGTTGATCAGGTTAAACCTGCTTCAGAGAGCTTAGGAGCTGGAATGTATGCATCATTGAAGGGCACATTTGATATTTCAGCTCCGATTAATTATCTAGGTTCTACTAGTGTAGGGAATTCTATAGCAACGGTTGTTGATAGAACGGATCCTTGGGTTCTTCCTTCCCACCATGAACCTAAAGTTCCCTTATCGAAAGCGGAAGCAGCTTATCAATATATCGTTCATACTGTTGTTGATCCCATTTCGGTCCCTCTCACAGTCTCAAAAGAGCTGGAAGAATCCTATCTGCCTGCTTGGGCAGAGAACTCTTTGCATTCTAGAGATTGCTTAGATATGGTTTTTCCTTTGGATGAAGCCATTCTGGAAGCCATGTGCAAATGAGATAATATCTGCGAAGATCTTCACCATCGATCCTATTTTGTTAAGTAGGATTGAGAACCGGGAGTTCCATATGAGATTGGAAGGTGATGTTGATACAGCTATTAATCCCTTACAAAGGGAAGGAATATTTGTTGAGGGGAATATGGCAAACATTTCTGCTACGATTCTTATCAACATATCTGCAAAACCAAACATTGTGGAAAATGTACACATCGGCGCGAACTGCTCTCCGAAGGAGATTGCGATCTATACAACCTTGTTTAAGAAATTTCGCGATGTATTTGCCTGGTCATATGAGGAGATGCTAGGCATAGATCCATCAATAGTTGAGCATGAAATCTGAACTTACCCTGATGCTAGACTTGTTCGACAAAAGTTGAGACCTGTCAACCCACGTAAAGCGATAGCAGTTAAGGCTAAAGTTGACAAACTGCTGAAAGCTAGTTTCATTTACCCCATAGATTTGACAAAATGGGTATCCAACCCTGTTCCTGTTGACAAAAAGCAAGGGACTATACATGTTTGTACTGACTTTCAAGATCTAAACAAAGCCTGTCCCAAGGACAAATACCCCACGCCATTTATAAATCAAATTATTGATTCCTGTGCAGGAAGTGAAGTCTTTTCGTTATGGATGATTTCTCCAGGTATAATCAAATCCAAAATAAACCAGAAGGCCAACATAAAACAACTTTTAGTTGTCCTTGGGGTACCTCCGCGTACAAGAAAATGCCCTTCGAATTGAAAAATGCAGGAGCAACCTTTCAGTGGGCAATGAAATTTTCCTTTCATGACATTAAAGCCATTGTCGAACCCTACCTTGATGATCTGCCAACACATTCTCGTAAGAGGATCGATCACTTAGATCACTTGCATTTGATTTTTGAACGATGCAAATACTACACAATTCGCGTGAATCCCCATAAGTGCATTTTCTGTGTCGAGTTAGGGAGACTGCTCGGATTCATTGTTTCCAACAAAGGCATTCAGGTGGATCCTTTGAAAGTTGAGGCCATCGTAAATCTACCTCCTCCTCGTTCTATCAGGAAGCTTCAAATTCTGTAGGGGAAGTCCAACTTCCTTCGATGTTTTATTGTAAATTATGCCAAGATTACTAAAGGTTTAATGCGCCTATTGAAATAGGACACCCCATTTGTATGGGATGAAATTGCACAACTTGCATTCGAGGCATTAAAGAAAGCTTTGTTGTCAGCACCATTATTGCGCCTGCCAAATTACTCTCATGATTTTATATTGTATATGGCCGCATCTGAGTCGACCATAGGGGTAGTAATAGTCTAAGAGGACGATAAGCTCCAAGAGAATGTCATCTACTATCTCAGTCGTGCTTTATCTGGCCCTAAACTTAGGTATTCCCATGTCGAGAAGTTGGCCTTGGTAGTTGTGTATGCTGTTTAGAGGTTGCATCACTACATCTTACTGAGGACCACTACTGTAGTGGTGGATGTTAATCCTTCCTAATATTTTTTGTCCTGAAGGATAGTTGGAGGAAAATTCAATAAATGGATAGTCATTTTTCAGGAGTTTGACTTAGATTTCCAATCCGCCAAATCTGCCAAATCCTTAGTTTTTGCTGAGCTCATTGCAAAATTTTCGGTAGAGGAAGATGTAGCCATTGAAGAAGACTCATTCCTAGATGAGAATATATTTTTGATTTCAACCTCTGACCCCTTGTACAGAGATATACTTGTCTATCTACAGACTTTGAAGTACCCTGCAGCCTTCTCATGGGAAGAACGGCATAAACTACGCATACATGCCAAAAAATACCTCATTATTGGAGATATTTTATATCGTAGAGGGGTAGATTCCATTTTGTGTCGATGTCTTACCCATGAAGAAGTAGAGACTATCCTAAATGATGCCCATAGTGGAGTGTGTGGGGGTCATTTATCTGGGCTAGAAACGACCCAGAATATCTTATGTGCCGATCTTTAAAGATTGTGTGGAAGCTGTGAAGTGCTATCATCCTTGTCAACTTTACATTAGAAAGATGCGGTCGCATCCTGCTCCATTATTTCCCATCATCTCAGTGGGCCCCTTCGTGAAGTGGGGGATAGATTACGTGACATTCAACACAGTCTCGGCTGGGGGGAACAAACATATCATTGTCGTTGAAGATTATTTCACGAAGTGGGCAAAGGAAATTCCCACTTATAAAGCTGACGGGTAAACTACATCTTTTTTCGTTTTCAACCAAATTATCACACGATTCGGTATCCCTAAATAGATTGTCACTGACTATGGCAGTCACTTCCAAAATAGTATGATGACTGAATTGACCACTATGCTAGGCTTTAGACAAGAGCATTAATCTTCTTTCTATCCTCAAGCAAACGGTCAAGTCGAGGATGTAAATAAAACCTTGAAGACTATTCTCAAACGTACTATTAATGTAGCCCATTCCAATTGGCACATCATGCTGTATCCTGCACTTTGGGCATATCGGACCAATGTGAAAAATGCTATAGGGTTTTCTCCTTTCCATCCCATTCACGGAGTGGAAGCAGTCACTCCAGTCGAATGTGAAATCCTATCCTTAAAGATTGCTATTCATGTGTTACATGATATGACTGAGCTGAAAGAACGTTTATTACATTTAGAACATGTATATGAGCAACATATAGATGAGCTAACAGCAAACAAGGCTCATAAAAATAGGGTAAAAAACCAATATGATAAATTGGTTAAGCCTCAGATTTTTTCTAAAGGGGAGCTTGTCTTACTCTGGGATCAAGACAAAGAACCCCTGGGGGAAGAAAAGTTCAGGTCTATGTGTTTAGGGCCTTATGTCGTGTCAAAGTTGTTGAAGAAAGGTGCATATGAATTAATAGATTTCGAAGGGAATAAGCTTCCTGAGTGTAGAAATGGGGTCTACTTGAAAAAGTACTATGCTTAGGCTTAGCGCTTTTCTTGTATTTTTATTGTATGTATTTTATGTACAATAGTTTTCCAGTTTGTGTTTTTATACTATATGTTGGATGTTACAGATGTCTTCCAAGTGGTTTGTAGGTTTTGTAGATGGCGCCAATCGCCACACTTGTAACCTGGCTTCAGCCACATGGGTCGTTTACTTGCCCTTAGGACAGCTAGTTTCCTCTGGAGGCGGTTGCCTAGGTCCTGCTACCAATAATGTGTCCGAATACAGGGTTGTCATTGAGATTTTATTGGATGCTTTATCACATGGTATCACTCAGCTGGAAGTCCGACTTGACTCTCAACTGGTGGTTTCCCAGCTCAATCGAGCTTATCAGGTGCAGAACCCTATTTTACTAAGTCAGTTTATGCAAGTTAGGTTATTGGAAAGAAATTTTGAGTTTATTACGTTCAATCATATTCCAAGAAATCAAAATTATTTAACTTGTGCATATGCTAATTATATCTTGGATTGGCACTTAACACATTTTGCATAAAAATATACAACATACACATTACAAAACACATGTAAATAAAACCGGCAATATATATATATATGAATATCTGTCCATATAGATAGGTCGAGTTTCCAATCCTCAGATCCAGTCATAACTGTATAATATACAAAAAATGGATCAAAGTCCATAAAATGCTCCTAGGTCTAAGCTTGACCACCCTGGTCCCCCTGATCACCCTGCTCTTGGGCTTCTTCAGCCTCCTCGGCTGCAGCAGCGTCAATGACATCGATATATACAAGTACTGCTCTAGCTACTCGCCTCATAAGGCATATCTAGATAGGTGGTATACCAACCACTAGCTCCTGCATAGCGGCAGGAATATGCTCAATATGTAATGTAGGTACTTTTTGGGTAAGCCTAGCAAGCTTTCCCTCAAGAACCCTAATCAAACTCTACTTCTCCCACCATAGGACGCACATACATGCGTGGATTCCTAGTAGGGCAGACTGGTCCAATATTTGCATTTTAACATTTTAAAGGATTAAAAACACTTATACATATGTATATATCTTTATGATTAAAATTCATAAAAAATTTAAAAACTTGAAAACAAAAAATACATGACGCTCCCCATTCTCCTCCAGGAGGGAGGAAAAGGTTGGTGTCACCTCGAAAATCTAGTCCAGCATATGGAAACTACTCCAATCCTAGTACCTGTCGCTCTCATCAAAAGTAGAAGTTGTCGTCGTATACACTCTGAACCGATCCTTCGCCTCCCTAGTGGAGGAATATTTCTCCCCACCTACTCAGTCTAGGCTGACGGGGAGAACGAAGTGGTAGTGGTACTGTAGGACTCAAAACATGCACCCTCTCAAAGAAAAAGGCCACCAATATGCTAGAATAACTAAAAATTTTCTGTCGGCCTCTTTTATAGTCAGAGAGCTACTTCCTCATTATTGGGATTACTCCCGAACACCAATCATATAGGGATCCTTGTAGGCAGTCCACTGCAAGTCTCATTTGGTTCCGAGTTGCAAGGTGAAGTGATGATGACCCTGCAACCCTCACTATAGTACTCACCAACACCTGTAATGGAAAGCTGCGAATATGAACAATAGGGATGCAGCTACCCCTTTTGAGTACCAGGCGCGCAGTATATATCTATGTAGTTCTGTACACTTAGAAGGTCACTGCCTCTGCAGGTACCTTCCAAGTTAATAGGAGCTCCCCGTCGTGAAAAACTGGAGATAAAGTAGACATCTTCTGAGGTAAACTCTAGAAACTCACCTTGTAGGTCAAACATACCAAGATCATGATCCCAATAGTTTATCAAAAACTCTAGTAGGCAGACATTTGATCGCATAGGTGAGGTATAGAATAATTTTAATAACCCACTTTGTTACAAAGCATTTACCATGAGGGCATCTTGTAGAGATTCTTGGTCCATGTCTTCATGCTCCCTCTCCCCCCACTCCAGCACCATATTTCAATCTGATAACAAGCCATTTATCAACCATTAAATTCATATAAAAAATTTATTTTTTGGCCCTACATAGCTTTTTCTACCTCACGCAGTGTACGCGTGTTGTACGTGACTTGCCTTCGGGCAACCCGCATATAGAATGCGTGTACGTGACTTTTGATATACCATACCCACATACACAACATGCCTGCTTTGAGGACATTGGAAAACATCAAAATTTAGCCAAAAATTGAAATTTGCTTGGATTAATTGAAATAGCATGGAGTGTAGTTTTACCTGGCACTTGTGGTTTTGAGAATTGTCCATCAAGTTGTCCACAATGAGAAATCAAAGGTAGAGGTAAAACTTGTCTATTTTGGGTAAAAAATCAAATGGTGAGTTTTGATTTCTATTTTGAAATATTTATAGAAATATTAATTTAAAATTGGGTTTTTTCCTATAGTTCATATTTTTTATATAAAAATCAAACTAATACCATATCTTTTTCTTCAATGTGACAGGTCTAAGGTTGTTTAAAGTTGTTTTTTTCTCATATAGGATGGTTTTTGGTCATTCACATGCATTTTGCATTCATACCTAATCCATCTTAATCCTAGAATTACCACTTTGACCACCGACTATGGTATTTTAACCATTAGTACCTCATTTATGCCATTGTTCTTCCATGGATACGACTTTCCTCACATGAGTATCCTCGTTTAGAACCCACTTATTGTCTTTCGATACTCATGCTGCAGTTTCCATAGGTTCAGGGGAGTCTTCTTAGCTATTTTTCACGCCAAATTGAGCCTCATTTTGGTCTCTTTTTATAAGCTATCATTTTATAAGACTCCCCACCCTTATAAAGTTTCTTTAGGCCCTGGTCTAACCCCTCAAAATATATTTGACTTCCGAGTAAAATTGTCCATTCAAGATCGTTAAGAATATGTGAATGGGCATCCACATTGGTCATAGGTTATGTCTTTCTCGGACCATGTGGAATAACACGAGAAATGATCACTCTCTTTTCTTCAGAATTGAGAAGAGTATTCTCAGGTATATGTTTATCACTTTTTTGGACTTGAGAGACTAAATTTATGGAAAAGGAACACTCGGTATGAGCTCAGTTTTCTCTTTTTCGTGCTCTGGACCTAAAAATGAAAAAGATTTTGAGTGTACTTTATGTCTTTGTCATGCTCGTTAAACACAAAGAACAAAACATCGAGTTTATTGTTGTAAACCCCATTTCTTGTACTCAAATGGATCTTTCCAAGTGATCTTTCTTTTCTTCAAACTCATAAAACTCAAGCTATATGCTGCTCTCAAAGGAGCGGTGGGTAGGTGGTAATTTAACCTTTTTCGGACCTCCCTGACTAAGTATGAAAAAGGTTCACCTTTTCTTCTACGGAAGTTAAAAGAGTTCTTCTGTGGTATGTTTTATACTTTTTCGGCCTCGGGAGACTAAATTGGACAAAAAAGGATCCCTGCTAGAGTCTTCTTTAGAATTTTCAGACTCTTTAAACATGAAAACACCAAGTGAGCATGTACTAGTTCGGGCTCATAAAATCCATGAATCAGTGACACTATTAAGAATTATTCCCTCTTCTCTTCAAGCTTGTCAAAAAATGAAGAGAGGCTTGAGTTGACTTTCCTGGACTCGTTAAAATTTAACAGGAAAGATAAGGAAGAATTTTTCTTTTGGTTCTTAGTTGGTGGCATCATGTCTTTCTTGAACATAGGACTCTTTGTTTTTTCCGATACTCATGTCTCAGTGTCCACTTTCAGTTCAAATATCACTTCGAGTTTCTTACTTCTCCTCTTGTCAGTTATACCTGGGGAATCTGATCATGTCTCCTACATGACAGATAAGTCTAGTTGTACTATATGCAAAGTTAAAAGCTACCTTGGTTCATCTCTGTGTCATGCTCACTATTCAAGGATTTAGCCCTGCATCTGATCTGTATCCTGATTCCATCATTGTCCTATCTATTATTACTTGCATATCCCTTCATTTACCCAGTTCCTAGTCACTCTTCTGAGCCATTGGAGGATTTATTTCCTTCCTTATCACAGTATGGTTTCTCATCAGCACTTCCTGACGACGAAGACCTAGAGTTTTCTTGTGATAGTACCTTAGGATTCACTTTCATTATTGGTGAATTCATTTTCTTTAGTTGTCGATTATCACCTATTGGTTGACAATCTGTTGAATCCTATCAATGTTCGACTTCAATAACATCTATTCACATGGCTTGGATTGTATTGGTTCTTTTGGATTTTTGACGAAGACCTTAGGTTCATATCTATGGCCTAATTTGCGCAAGGTTATGTTGTGATCACTTACACAACTTCCAGATCTTTGAAGACTCATCATTATTGTATATTGTGGCTTCGATCCACCTTTGTAATAGACGTGGTATTGAACCCATATCATATGATCTACTCAAATATTGTAAAGGAGCTAGTGTTCCCGTATATTGAACATGGCATCCTCAGATATGAATTTGTATATGACATTACTATGTATTTGTTTTAGGTACTTCCTTTGCTCCATTGGAATTCTGAGTTCTCCAAGATAATGATTATAATATATTTCGGCCATCGTTTCCCTCTGACCTCACACATTAGGGGGCATCTTTTATCAACCCAAATGGTACTTCTCTGTCCAAGTGCCGACATTCCTTATGTTGGTACACAAAAGGACATATTAGGATTGAAGTTTTCCAAAACAATATAGATGGGCATGACTTGAGATGCATTTAACCTTAGAGTATCTTGCTACATAAATTTTCTATGTGTTGAGTTGCGTATGCGACTATCTCCATTGCAACTCCCGTACTGTACACGACTATCAGCATTGCAACCCGTGTACATCAGCGTACACATGTTTCCTTTGAGAAACTCGTGTGTCATACGTCGTTTGCCTATATTAATAGTTGTGTACACCTCAGTTCGACCTTAAAAAATATAAAACATGATTAATTGATATTAGTTGGGCCCTAATCATTAACTATCCCAACTGTTTCAACCACCCCAACCTTTGAAATCACTCTATTTCCCAAAGTATAAATAGAGGCCTTGGGGAGGGCATTAAAAAATCAAGATTGGAGAGCAAAGTTATGCTGGTGGTATATCTTCAGAAGTCTTAGAGCAGCAAAACTCAAAGTCCTTTGGTTGCAGAGGAGTCCTTGTCTCAGAAGCTGGGTTGTATCCTTATCTCATTCACTGATTGTTAATAAAGAGAATTCTTCTTCCAACATTGTGTTGAGTCTCTTTCATGTATCGTGGTCAATGAATATATTTGATTATGTATTTGATATATTGTTTATCTAACCTCTTATATATACATTCATGAGATATTACTTGGAGAATTTGCTCTTTACAGGTGAAAGAGGTGCATCCTTGGAAGCTTTGGAGAGAAGAGGAGCGAGAGAAGATCAAGCTTGGATCAACCATCGGTAATCGGGTAAATCAAGACTTTCTTCCTATTCCCTTTCTATTCTCTGGTAAAGCTGATTGTCTGCAAGGTTAGTAGTAAGTTGGTAACCCCAGACCCTAGGTTACAAGGGTGCTTAATCCTGAACAATACATAGGAATATTGACATAAAAGCTTTGAAATCTCCAATTAAACTTAATAATTGGCTCACCATTCTCCCTTTTCAAAGCATAAAATTTGGAAACAAATAGATCATAAGATTTATTCTTACCCCAATACCTAAAGAAGAAATTGTGTAAATCTCCCCTCGATCCAATTGAATTAGCTTTTAAACTTTGAAACCAGAACCCATCATCTCCATCTAAAGACTTGAAAATATCCTCATGACGATATCCTTGTGTACAATCTCAAAATTTTCAATGAAATTATGAAAAGATTCCAAGTGCTATTCTGTTGTGACATGGTCTTCTCCAGTAAACAAGGAAGATACTCAAAAAAGTTGGGAGGGTAAGGATTAAGGTGAGATGGAATCCTTAAAGGTTTAAACATTTTTTTCCTGATTCTAAACTAAAATTCTGCGTGAGAAAGATCAATTTCAACAGGATGATAGGAATTTTCAGCAGTGATGGTGGTAGATGATAAGATTTGAGAAGGTAATAAATCAATTTTATCATCATCATGGTTACAAGGAAAATCATGTTCAAGAAGGACTTGAATACATACATCATTCTTCTCAATAGGTCGAGGTGAATGGATATGATCCACATCTACAACATAGGAAGTATGCAAACCTTCTTCCTCCAATGAGGGATATACAAATGAAGGCTTATGGTCATCCAAATAGACAAAGCATAGGATGATCCTCTTTATATGTAAAGGGAAAGAAATTATTGAACTGATGAAAAAGAACAAAAGTTCATGGAGAAAACTAATGAGCTCATACCTAGTTTTTCCCTTCTATATTTTCATTTTTTTGTCAGCGCGATCCTCCCTCCAATGGAGTCTTTAATTGTGGAGTCATCTCGTAGATGATTACTGTCAATTTCTATGTCCCTCTCTTTTCTACCATTAAGAGTTGGATCTATGCTTTGTTGTTCTCCTAGGGAAGATATTCTTCATTTCCTTCCCTAACAACAACGCCAAAAGATGTTAGTACTAAAAGATGCACTCTAACTGGAGAGAAAGAATGGATAGCACATCTTAAGCTCATGATAAAATAACTGGTTGAATTTTTCTTTAAAGGTATCTTGCGAAAGGAGGTTAAAGAATATTGTAGATAGAGAAAGTGTAGAAAATTGATAACATCAGGCTCTACAAATAACAATGGATGACCAGACTAAAAGGAAAAATCATATCAGGATGACCAAGGTTCAAATAATATTGGTAATATGTGGAGCTAACAACTCATTCACATATTAACATAAATAAACATGTTCAGAAAAAAATTCCAAATATGGAATCTGAAATACTAAATATGAGCATCTACAATCACAACAAAAATATTGTTTCTCAGGCATCCATAACAAAAACCAGTTAAACTCTAAATGAACAATATTTAGATTGAAAAACAACTAGAACCTGACTCAAAACAGATTGGAAATCATCTTCAGATAATAAGTATCCAAGGTGAAATTTACAGAGCACGTCTTCAAGTTTTCAGTGTATGATTTTTGACTTCATACAACCTCTCAGATTGAGAGGTTGGAACTTCCTCCTCCTCTTTTTATTACAATCTCATAGAATATATAGAAATACAAGTAGTTCCTAATTATCTCGATATTTTTTTTTAATAAAAATGATTTGGGGTAACTTGCAAGATATTTGGAATGTTGTGGTCGAATCCACATATTGGCCAGCATTGAAGATGAATATGTTGACACTTGTTGAAGAAGATAATCATGCATAAAAGGAGGAGCCTGGAAATATGGGAATTTATTTTGATTGTTTTCCTCTGAATTTTATTCCAACCTCAATCTTTGTCATATGCTGTAAACAATTGCAAGATTCTGTCTCCTTTTTTATTGTCAATTCTATGTGATATATTTGCCTCAAAATCTGGAACTATGTGCACATTTCATGCTTTAGATTCTGAGGTAAATATTGATGAGATACCTGATTCTTATCCCCTCGTTGGCTGAGTATGATACTTGAAATGATGGAATTGATTTCTAATAATGTGAATCGAATTGACTTCATGTCTCCAAATCTATGAAATGTAGCTGATTTATAGAATGTGACTCTGCCACCTATGTTCAAGATCTCCGAGGCCCTGTTGTCGTCCGAAACTGGCACGCGGGTGCCGAAAGCCCAAACCGCGGGCGCGCCGGCCCGGCGAAAACCTCTCTCGAGAGAGGCCAATGTCACCACACCTTCTCTCTCCTCGCTTCAGGCTGGCTCTTCTCCAGCTCTAGGGGGGTTTCCCTAATTTCGGATCTCTAAGGCAGGTGCAGTTGAGGGCAAGGTGATCTGAAGAGGCTGCCTTAGAGAAACTTGGGTAGCAGAAAGGAAAATAAGTCGGATTGATGGGTAGGAAGGGAAGGGAGGATCAGTCCTCGAGGGAAAGGCCAGTGCCAGTATCAGAAGGGCGAATGGAGTCAAAAGGAGAATCAGAATGGCTTTGCGTTTTGCAGAAGGGAGATCAGGCTGGTCCGCTCCATAATCAGAGGCCAGGAGAATGGTAGTATAACTGACTACTTTCCATTACTCCCAGACCTCCGAGAACATGACGGCGACAAGCAACTTGGCAGCCGCAAATGCTTGCCCAACGTGCTAGATTGTTAGCCTTCTATGCCGGCTTAGTCTACAACTTAAGAAAACACAAGATTACCACTGAAAAACCCAACATGTCCAAAAAGCTCAACAATGAATTTCTTTATTAACTCTGGGGAAAAATCCTCCCAGCCCAAAAACTTTCCACCTTTACAAAGAAAGAGGCTCACCTCCTTATAGGCCTAAAAAGGCTTTTTCTTCAAAAACAAAATAATAATAAAATAAAGTAGATCTGAGATCCACTTTTCTCTCTACATGACCCATCTTTATTAAATGGAACCCATACTTTGACTAAAGCAACTCCATCTCTTATCACTTGACTTGCTATCCCAAAAACTTTACTAAAGTGCCCTTGTTACCTTTTGACTGAAGGTTTACAAGAATCGGCTTAACCAAAGGTGCCACGCTACTATAGAGAATCAAATCCCTTTGAACTCACTATATGTTACCCATGCTTCCTTAATTGCATGAATCGAGGGTCCAAATCTAAAGCAATCAGAAATTAAATGGAGACAGGCCCTTTATGAGTGATTCCGTGGACAATTGCCACTCCACAGCTCCACGCGGCAAGGTTCATCCTTGATAATTTCCATGTAACAAAAAACGCCGGAGTTGAAATATCTAAGGTGGGTCACCGTGCTGTAACCAACTTTCAGCAAAAACCGTGGATCTAAGCCACATCACGATACCGGCCCAGCCTTCAAATTTGTGTAATAAACTATACTCATGGGCAGGCTCGAAGATGTCACCGAAAACTCGTGAAGAACTCCCTGATTCAGCTGCCAGGATGACGCGTGGGCAAGTTTACTCTCCACTCCCAGATACGATTACACAGCAATGATATCGGTGAACTGTAAATCGCTCCAATAACTCACAAAATCATGGAGTCGATTCAACTCAGTTCCGTGTCAATGCATCGGCTGCCAATAGAAAGGACCGATACGGGTTCCAATCATGAATTTCTGTGAATCTTGATGACTGAGGCGAGGGTAGGCAGGATCTTCTGAGTGATTACGGGTCACAATTCTGTTTCTCAATCATGAAACATTAACACTGGATGACTGCTACATCGTGGAAGGATGTGGCCGGGATTGAGTATGCATGAACTTTGTCACCGGTTTATCATCTCCGTTGATTTCCACAAACGCGGATTGGAATTTCAACCATCAATTCATTCTGTCTACTTTCTAATCTTTGATTGCTTTCCAGCCAGAAACCGTTCCCGANAACTTTGTCACCAGTTTATCATCTCCGTTGATTTCCACAAACGCGGATTGGAATTTCAACCATCAATTCATTCTGTCTACTTTCTAATCTTTGATTGCTTTCCAGCCAGAAACCGTTCCCGAGCTGCTTGGATACCGTTTTTCATAGTTTTCTGGAAGCTGCTTTGAGGATATTGAGCTTGGATTCGAGTTTGATACCTCTTTGCTATTTGTTGGAGAAAATACATTTTCACTGCTGTAATCGTCGAAGTTTGAGATAAGCAACCCATATCATTTGCTGTTATCAGAGACCTTGCAAGCCAAGGTTCCAATGGGAGCTCTGCCATTTTTTCTTCTATAATATTCTGTACCGGGATGGCATATTGACCTTTGCACTCCACATTGGATGGAAATGTAATTCTGGGAATTCTAATGCTGATGAAAGATTAGACAACCAGTAGATTACTGTCCACCATTCTCAATTCTAGGTGAGCCCTCAATATCCGAGCCTCCACTCCATGGCGTCTCCACAAGATCCCCGGGTCAGGATAGAAGGAGTGATCCAATGTGTTTAGAACCAGTTACATTTGTTCTGTCAGACACTGGCCATGTTTCTGGGCATCAATTCATGCCTTTCTTATCTGAAAACAAATCTAAACCCTGCCTCTCAACACAAAGCCTGCCTCTGCCTTTGATTTATCTTCTCATTTACTTCTTTCGAATGCAATGATTGACTAGGGTCAAAGTAGGCTTGCAAACTCCATGATTTCCACTTGTCAGGTGGGTAGTAGTGATACCAGTACTGATGCAAATTGAGCATTTTCATTGTATAATAGATGTAACTATGTGCATCTTGTAGGATCCATCCAATAAGAGTCTTGTTCATCCATAAAAAACCTGCATTGTGCATCTAATACAAATCTTGTATCTTCTTTTATCATGGCAACTCATCTCCCATGCAAGATATGAAGCATGCATGTAGGTTCCATACTAAGGGACATACTGCATTTGTACACAAATGGCCCAGTATCATGGCTACAGAATTTCTGCTAGACGATGATTTGAGTATCCAGGATATTTTATTTACAAATCCATGACTGTCTTGNACTGCATTTGTACACAAATGGCCCAGTATCATGGCTACAGAATTTCTGCTAGACGATGATTTGAGTATCCAGGATATTTTATTTACAAATCCATGACTGTCTTGAAAAATATGGCTTTCCAGAAGTGCAGTTTGTGATTCAAGGGTATTTTCATGTGACTCCTACACATATGTGCCTCAAGTAGCATCACATATTGGTGATGTGTCTACTGTTTCGAGTAATCCCTTCAGTTCCCTGCTGTTTAGAAGATGTCAGTCACTTCACCAGATCTAAGTAGAAATACAATGGTGTAGCTCGAGTCAAAGAATGTAACAATAGCAGAAAAGTTTTTTTATGCTTCAGCGAGATGTCATGATCACTCTGTTGCAAGAAGTGAAAGTAATTCTCATGTGGATAACCCTGTGTAAGTGGCGGGTAACAGGCCCAATATTCTTCAGCAAAGAGACGCCCCACCAATTTTAATTCTGTCTGTCGATGGTCCATCTAGAATTCAAATATTGTTTTCTCATGTTGTAATTAGAGAAAATGAAAGCAAAGCATCCACACAACAACTTACTCCATTAATATTTCTTATGGTATTTGGACAGCGCATTCGAGATTTTTCACTTAGCATTATGACTACTTAGGTAGACTTAACCCTCGATATGTTTTGCATTGTTCCAAACGGCAGAGAGCTTTCTGTGTTCTACTTATCCCAGAACATGATTCTATATCCCCAAAGTTATAACAAAGTATAAATATACGGTACATAGGAATTTCAAAATTACAAGCATGATTAAGAGAAATTGGTGCCTCCTAAACAAAGCCATCCATCCAACTCATCATGAGGTTGAAACTATCTTCGCATTCAAGCTGACAAAGGAGAAAAATATTTTGTGCCCTTATATGAGGGGATGAAATGATTTCATGTCCCGTTGTACCCAATATTTCAAATAACAGAACTGCAACACCAATTTAAATGAACTCACCAAAACGGATTCCGTAGGAAAAATGCTACCAAAGAAAATCAAATGTGAGCGAAGTTTACAGATATGAACGTTGTTGGTTCCTCAATGTAATTTGATACTTGGATAGTTATGTGTGCTAGTTCAATGAGGCATCCCATCTAGTAACTCATTTCTCAAGTCTTTGAATTTTTTGAAGGAGCCACACCCTTGAAATCGACCCTCTCCAACTAGAAGTTACCAAAGAAGCATTCCATTTGATATTAAATGCTCAAATGATTTTCTCGACAGGTAATATCTTCCCAGGACATTTGGTTGTGCATGGTGATGATATATGGTGTTTAATTTATTTCCGTTTGTGAAAAACTATCATTCATACATGTAGACCCTGTTTAGCATTGTTTACATAATATTCAACGTGTGGTGCATAGTCCCATGGACTCTCTCCTTGGCATTTCGTGTGATCTGCGCGACGCTTATCTCGTTACTTGGACGATTTCCTTAACATGGATATGGAATGGCTTAATGTTTCATATGGATTAGGATGGAAATTATCTTAAGAATACGAAGGTATAAAATTTTTAAAATTGTATATTTAAAAAGGTATATGAATAAAAGAATATATATTAAACCTTTTTTAACATATAGTTTAAAATTAAAAAACCTTTAAGTTAATAAAATGTTTATTCCATTCCTCGTGGAGGACTTGGCTTAAGACATGAAGAATGGGTTTGAATCCAAGCACAATAGATGAAAATGTGACTTAATGACTTAATGAGGACAGTTTGATTCTTACTTAGTGGGGCTCGATGGCTCCGTTGACAAGGGGAGACTTGACCTTTTGAAACAAAACTTCAAGGACACATAAAAAGGATTCTCAAAAGTAGAGATTCAAGAAAAAGTGAAATTGAATAGGTATATGATTTTGGTGAAAAGATGCTGGGTTATGAGCTTTCGACGACAAAAATAAAGGTCCTTCTTTACATGAACGCTATTGGAATTTTTTTTTTACGAAGTAGATCCCGACACCAACACTCCTCATCATCCCAATGCCCACATTTTGACATATGGTAGGTTCTATGCCTCCTCATATGGGGTCGACCGTTGATATATCAAAGTATGAGGTCTACCATAAGGAATATATCAAATTCTGACATTGATCGTCAGGGGTTGACCATCGAGGAATGTATATGGTGAAGAGTGAGAGAGAAGGTGTAAAGGAAATAACACAAAACATGCATATAATACTGCGGCAAGAAAAATAGATGGTTAGGAGGAACACTGCTTCATGAAATGTCATAGAAGATGAGGGAGGAATGATGATCTATTGGCCCAAAAATAATAGGGAATGTGGTCGGTTATATTTGAGAATGGATCCCAAATTAAAGTTCTAAAACCACTTTGGGGTTGAGCCATTACTGCTTAGCCTTAAAAAAGGAAAATTTCCACATGTTCCCACGCAAGCCAAATGTCAAGGAATCTATCAAAGTTTGAGGCCGATCATCTGGGCTTGACCATTAGGGAATATATATGGCAGGTTCTATGTACAAGAAAATTGGCGGTATGGAAAAGTAAAAAATGGATAAAGCGTGAATACCTACAAGTTCTTAGGTGTAAAGGTGTTGGGCTAAAATGTGCATATCATCTTATGATAAGAAAAATTGATGACTAGGAGGAACAATGCTTCATAAAATAGCACGAAAGGTAAGGAAGGAATGATGATTCATTGGGCCCAAATGTTAGGGAACATGGAATATTCTAATTAACAATGACTCCCAAATTAGATTTTTAAAACCACTTTGGTGTAGATCCGTTATTGCCAAGACTGAAAAAAAGGTATATTTACACCTATTCCCACAAAAGCCAACATGAAAGCTTCCATGGAATGAACATGAATGTGAAATTATTTCCTGATGGATCAACCTGAAATGGACACATCATCTGAATAAATTACCCTACAAATCAATGCCAACAAATTCAAATTCCAGTTTCTTCCATTCCAAGTGAAAATATTCAAAAGAATAAACCCCATTCTACTTTGTAAATAGGAGAAAACACATGTACAAATATTTGCAGTCGAAAAACCAACTTCGGCTAGGAAGATCTATCTACTTGCCGCTTGTCCATGGCACCAGGTAATTCTATTTTCATAACCTCCTCGTTTCTTTTAAATTTACTACAAATCGAAGTTATTATCCATGGTGTCCTCGAAAACCCTCCCAAGCCTTGAAGCTCTTCTGACAAACATTTGTATGACCACAAGGATGATATTTCTGACACTCGTGTGTCATCCTCCAATCTTGATCTTATAATTGCTTTAGCAGAGGAAAAATTCCTGGTCAACCAAGAACCCTATCACATGTGGGAAACAAATATAGTCTATGCGGTCTATCTATGGGTTGTCCCTTTCCCTGATTTTGTTACTTGGTGTGATTCCCAGTATTCAACGGATAGGAAATTATAATTTCCCATGACAATTTTACCCCTCTATGCACAATATCAAAGGATTCCCTATTGAAAATGATGTGTTTCTCAGAATTTCCATCCTTTCCAATCTTGGATGAAGAAAATCTACCCCTACCATATCAATCCTTGAATCATACTAAGAAAATTTATTTCCTTTTCCAACATCTAAAAGAAGGTACATAAATCCTATCTTTCTACCTACCATATCCCTCCACTTCATTCTCATAAAATTTGAGGAAGGCTATCACCTTGATAAGTATCTTGCTAGGATATGAGCATGATAAAGAAATAGATGAAGTTAACCTGTGTTTTTTGGTCTTTCTAACCATAGCAACATGGGTTATTCCACCCAAATTTGACCTATTCCAATATCTAGCTGATAAAGTTCTTGCCCATCTTGCAGAATTTCTAGCTTAATCGTAGTTTAGGTATCCCTCCTACCTATTTTTCATATTTTTGTATCAAAATTTTGCACATTTCAAAGATCCAAGGTTAAATTCTAGAGGACAATTAGGGAACCAACTACTTTCTTATAAGTGGATATATTTGGTACTCACAAAAACTGACAACCTCAAATTTCAAACATATACATGGTGATGACTATGGAATGCTACCTCTTGAAAGGTTCAACTCCACCAAGGATTTTTCCTTAGTATCAAGAGATATTTCAACTAATCCCACATTCCAGGATGGGTGACTAGTTTGTGTATGAAAATCATGTTGTCAAAAGACTGTATCTATTCGATGAAGAACCTTACAAATTGTTAGTAATCTTGAGACCTAGGGCGTTTTCCCTAGAAT
Source organism: Pseudotsuga menziesii (assembly GCA_001517045.1). NCBI lineage: Eukaryota > Viridiplantae > Streptophyta > Pinopsida > Pinales > Pinaceae > Pseudotsuga > Pseudotsuga menziesii. The sequence continues at coordinate 129,664 of LPNX011196255.1, forward strand.
ATATTAGATGAACATTTCTATTCAATCAAGTGCATTTTGTCAAGGCTAAGGATACTTTAACTTTCAAATCGCTTAAGGACATGGTCCAATTCCTGCTAAAGGGTAGAGGGGATTTGATGTATGTGGAAGAAATGTTAATGCAATTGAGTTTAGAGAAGGCCGAAAAATGGGCCTATGATCCACACTAGTTCATTTCCAAGAAAAGGATGGAAAATAAGAACTCCAAATATATCTACACACCTTGGCCTAACTAGGAAAGAATAGCCAATGTACCGACTTGGGAACAAGTTCAAGTAGTTATAGGAAGTTCTGATATGGATCTAGAAACTCAAAATACATAAGAAAGTGTTAGGATATTAGTTGAAGAAACACATGCATATTAGGAAATTGATCTAGAGATAAGCCCCCTACAGACAAAACCTAGAATAGGAGCAGTATCAAGAGATGATATTTTCATGGTAGAACACACACATGTTGAGGAATTATCCAATGAAACAACAACAACATTAGAGTTCTACCATACCAGCATTAATTTTTCTCCTGTCATAGTAATTCATTATCCTTTAATAGTGTTAGGACCAAATCAGACAGAAAAGAGCCCAACTTCTACAAGTTCCACAACAAGATTTGAACCCGAAATCCGACGTCGGAATCCGATGTCATCCGACATTTCGTACAACCACCAATAAAAATAATGCTGATAAAAAACATTTTATAGCATCGTCTAATATCCGACAAAGCAGGCGTCGGATATTTGACCCCCAGAGTGTTGCATGTCTGACCCTTAAGCGTCGGATCTCCGACGGTCTGATGTCGGATATCCAATGGTATTGTGTCAAATATCTGACGGTATGTGGACCCAATAGTGTTGGATATCTGACCCCTTAGCGTCGAAGATCCGACGAGATGTATAGTTTAAAAAAAAAATGTAAGGTTTACATGATTTTAAATTTATGGTTCCATTTTTTCAACAGTAACTATGTTCAAGGTGTCGAATATCTGACGCATGGCCATTATAAATATAAATTGTTTTAAACATTTAGACATGTTTGTTGTAGAAGCAACAGATGATTTGTGAAAATTATTTGTTCCTCAACAGACGTTTAAGGAATTGTTTTATTCTTCAACGGGCGGTTGTGGGAATTTTTTTTTCATCGATAGACAGTTTGCCGGGAATTTTTTATTCTTCGAGTTCTCTCCATTTGACAAAATGTTGATGCATGGAACTTGATTTTTTAAGACAACCGGTTATATTCATTAATGAAGTTTGTGACAAAATGTCAAATAGAAATATTCCGGATCCAAACGAAGACAACCGGCAATTGCTTGCTAGACTATGGGATGCAGCTAAACGAAGGGGTGATGGCAAATGTTATTGTCTATGTACTCAATGTAGGGATTTAAGAGGAGAAGAATATTGATCTCAATAGCCACAAAAAATTGCAGGGAACATGGATACGCTGAGGGGGGAACAAATATCATCCATTTGTAGGTTTAGCATTATAAAGTTTATTATATTGATTTTTTTGGTAATTGTATGTATTATTTTAATTTTTCATATATTAATGTATATCTATTGATGTTTCCATGTATTTATATTAAAGGAAAGAAACCCTACAACATATCGTCCAGAGGAAGTGCTTTCAGAACAAGTTTAGGATCAGGATCATGGAGCGTGTATGTTTAATGGAGAACAAGTGAATGATCATATTAAACAAGATGGCCATACCGGATAATGTAATTGAAGATGATGGTACAAATACATTGATCTATGATTCATTTAACGTTAGAATGGATGATGACGATGACATTGATAATGAAAATGGTGATGACTTTGATGATGTTCACAATATAGCTCTTCTCGATAAGGCATATGAACCCCTTTATGAAGGCTCCAAAACAAATCTTCTCTCTACTATATTGTTGATAATGAACTTGAAGGTTATGAATGGTCTTTCAAACATTGCAATCACACGGATGCTAAGGCATGTAAAATAATCCATCACATATATAGGATCATGATAAAGTTTATCTGTATTCCTCTAACAATTGTATTGTTAACTCATTATTGATCATCGTACGGATGAAGCGTGTTTCATTAATATTATTTATTTATTACATTAACAAATTTTTTAATTTTTCTGTAGCCTTATAGCTGAATTTTTGTTACCACTATCAAATATTTTACCTTGCACATATCGAGATTTATCTTCCAACATGAAAGAGATTGGAATGCATTATGAAGCAATTAATGCATACCCCAATGACCATGTTATATATTATGATCAGCATGAATTTGCAACAGAATGTACGGAATGTCATGTAAGTAGATATCGTACAGATAAAGTAACAAAAAGGTGCCTCAAAAGGTTCTTCGTTATATTCCCATCATTCCACGTTTGCAACGACTATTCAGGTGCAAAAACATAGTGCAATTTATGGATTACCATGCCAAGAATAGAAGTCAAGATGATGTTATCCGAATGCTTGTAGATGGTTCTGCTTTTAGAGATATGGAGGAGAAGTGGCCTCACTTTAAAGAAGAACCATGTAATCTTAGGATTTCTTTGGCAAGAGATGGTGTTAATCCATTTGCACAGATAAAATCCACTTACACGGTGTGGCCTATTTTTGTTATCAACAATAACGTTCCTCCATGGTTGTCAATAAAGAGGGAGCACATAATGTTGTCGATGATTATTCCAGGTTTTTTTGTCGAAAACTGTTTTATTTATAATGTATTTGTGGCATCTCATTTGTTGTATTATGTTTCTTAATTTCATATATATATCTATTATTTTACTCTTGTGCATGGTTTTTATATCTTAATGGTTCTCATAATGATATATTTTATATGTACTTCAAATGAATCAGGTAAGTTCCAAGTCAAAGATATGAATGTATACATTGAATCTCTTATAGATTAGCTACTGAAGTTATGGAATGGCATAACTATGCATGATGTATCTAGACCAATACGACAAAGGCAATTTCAATTCCATGCAATGGTTGTATGGACAATACACGATGCCCCTGAGTTAACTTCATTTTGTGGTTTGTAATTTTAAGTTCCACTTTAATTGCATTTAATGATATGGAGTAGTTAGAATAGTTTATATATGAGTATATTTGACATAGATATTCCATATCTAAATGTTGTAGGTCTTCAGACAAATGGTAAATTTGCATGTCTAGTTTGTGGTCCTAAGATAAAATCTCGTCGTTCAAAAAGATTAAGAAAGGAGGTGTTTGATGAGTATAGGAATTTCCTCTCTAAGAATCACAGGTATGGAACAAATGAAAAAAATATTTTCAATGGGAAGCAGGAGACTGCATTATAACCATGGAGAATGACACCTCACCTTTGGAAGATGCAATACAATAGAAATTGTCATATTAATTATTATGTATTTTTATTTTTATTGTGAGTTGTTTACTTTAGTGGCCATATTTGATTTATGATGTAATTTATTTATAAACTAATATTCATGATTTCCATCATGATCATGAAGGCATTAATGGGCTTCCGCGAGGAATGAAAAGTTATCCTATTCAATTCAGCAGGTTTCCCTACTATGAGCACCTACAAATTGCTAATTTGTTTGATACAATGCATATTGGAAAGAATGTTACTGAAACCTTATGGCGGCTACTAGAGCTAAGGAGGGAGAAAGATAAAGTTGTGAAAGCTTGCAAAGACATTCAAGAAAGCAACCATGCAATGAAAGATGTCATCTAATTTCATACCAATGGAGAACAAGTTAATATAAACTC
>LPNX011196282.1:0-93636 GCA_001517045.1 Pseudotsuga menziesii
ATATATATATAATCAAAAGGAAAGAGAGAGAAGCAAGAGTTTTTTTTCCTCTTTGTTTTGTTCCATCCTAGAATCCACACCACCACTGTGGCTTTTCATTCTCTCAGCCTCTTTCACTTCACTGTGAATGCTGGACCAATCCCTCTTGGTCATAACACTTAGTGTCTTTGGTCTATTTTAGACCTCTCAACCATGGAGCCTCCCCACATGGTTTGTCTTGGCTACGAGGAACTTCACAGTCTCACTAGTACCTTTTTCATTACTGCTCATTCTGAGCTCTTTGGGATAGTCACATGTCCACATGCAACCCTAGGATGCTCATATTCCTCGCTTCCAGCGATACCTATAATCAGACATTGAATAAATTCACATGTTTAGTTTATTCTCATCAGTTTTTATCTCTTAAACAAGAGCTTAAAACATCATAACCAAATCATATACACATGCATATTCATAAGCAAGAATTGCAAAATAATCTAATACTTATCTGTATTGTGTGTTTCCTCATTGGTCCACAGGATCCTGCTTCGCTTTGCAAGCCCTGGGATTGCCTATGGACTTGGATGTTAGGTCAGCATGAAGGATGCTCCTCAAAACCAAATAATTAATGTCCATCCAGTACACCTTCATGCCAACTGGGAAGGAACAAATCAGCCAAGCCAACACAGTTGGGTTTATCAGGCCATGCACTTATATTAACAATGCACTTATATCAACAATACACTTTTATCAACAACACACTTATATCAATAATGTACTTATATCAACCATGCACTTATATCAACAATACACTTATATCAACCATGCACTTATATCAACAATAAATGACCATTTCTAGGTCCAGGCTCTACTATGGATCCTTAGGCATATAACAGCCCTATTTTGGTGACATCTTCACCACATCCTTTTATACATATCAAGCAAAGTCAAGCAAACCTATAGTTTGGTTTACCAGACCGTCCAGCCAAGCCAATACACAATTGGGTGTATCAGGCTGCAGGTAATCAAGCCAACAATGTAACAATCGTTTACCCTTTTCTCTCTAGTGTGCAACACCAGACTAGATCTGTTTAGCCTGACAACACAAGCAATACAGGAAAACGCATCAGTGTTATTGCTCTAAAAATTGTAATCATGTTTCATACCATTCTCTATCAAGTATTGAGACACCAGGAATGCTTCCACTCCCTAGGGTGTAATCAATATTGAAAACCCTTTCATGATCCAACATTGGGAAGGTGTGCACCCCTTTCTGATGTGAACCATGTAGGCGCTATTCATACTCAAGCAATCTGCCATAATGGAAATAAAATTGAAACATGCTCTGAATATTGAATTTAACAATTTGACATGCATATTCTTAGCTAGGGTCAGAGAACACTTATCCATTTGCCGAGGCAGTATTCCTTCATTACGGAAGAATGGGAGCTCCCTTCTCTGAGTTGACAGTCCCTTGGTTTTCCATCCCAACTCCTTTTTTCATTTCATATCCACACATGTCTTATCAACATAATCTATACCATCTCACTCATGTTGCTTTCTAGACGTGTAGTGCAGATGAGACATTTTCCAAATGTCCAATGGAGTTTCACCTGAAACCCATTTCCAAAATAAGGGGAAAACCTTCCCATGAAGTTTGGATCCTGTAGGCCATCACACATGGTCTCCCTATAGTGTGTACCCATGGAACATTAATCAAATAGCCAAATAGTCAGTCATTATCTGATAATATAATCCAAATTTGATTGTTCCATAACCAAGCAATAACATTATTAATTAAATTCAATGAGAATTTGCAACTCTGTTTACTACAGAAATTTATTTGCTTGGCAGTAAGCTGATCCTCATTTGTGGGTCTCTTGTAAGAAACACCACTATGCCCATTATAATTCTATGGTTCATAACATGAACACCCACTTTCATTGCGCCCTCCTGACACAATTCTACGCAAGCCAATAGTGATTAGTAGTTGTCAGCAATTTCTCAAACCCTAAATTCAAAAATTCAAATTTCACAACTCATTATGCATATAAACTACTTTCATGGCCATGAGACTCTTCTCATGAGGTTTGGCTCTTTCACATGGTGGATTCCGACCCTTTTCATGGTATTATTCTCATTGCCATGCTCCAACAATCTACATGAAACCTGAACTTCAATCAGCCAAACATTTGGTAAGTATTGATGCATATAACCTTTTCATTGCTGCAACAATCACTGAAGCATTTTCAAAATTTACCAAATTCAAATACTTCTAGTTGTTAATCACATCTATATTGCCAAAACTTATTTACTTCACTTAATCATCATCATACTTTAAATTACAAGGTACAGTCACATCAATTATTCAATTAAATGAAACATTTAGATACTCCTTACTTCACAAGCATATCATTTGTACCACCTTGCCCTTCCATAGAGCACTTCTGGTAGCCAGTCAATCATGACTACCTTCTTCATGCACTTGCTATCCTGCATTCATAACAGCTCTTGAAATGGTTCCAGAATTGTCATCAATTCATCATTTTAGTCATTAGTTATTCATAATATCACATGCGCTATCTTAATGCATTCATGCAATGCATCACAACATTTGCACCCGTACTTAGGTAATCATTTACTCGCACCCTTCATATGCATCCATTCAATGCATAACTAGAATATTTATGAAATCTTTTAATGCATATCCACTCAATGCTACCTTGCATTGATTCCTGAATACTTATGCATTCAAACATACCTTGCATGGCCTAACCATGGCTACTTCATATAGGATGCATTACTATAATCAAGATCATCAGTGCTTACTTTCTTCGGGCTACTAAGCTCATAGCAACATAATACAGGCATAACATATTTCTATATGAAGGTAGTATAACATTAAAATATCCACATGGTATGATATCTCTTACCTTTACCATTCCAAGCAATTGTCATAATTAAACTCTTACCTTCATGGGTCCTACTTACACCCTTGACATTACCAGTTTGGTTGGTCCTTTGAAGGAGATTGCAGAATTTGCTCACCAACTTATGATTCTATACTTGTTTCCTTATCCCTTTCTCCATAGGTTTTCTAGTCACATTCGTCAGCATCAACAACTTATTCAGCCATGTTCATGCTGTCATTGTTTTTTCCACTAATGCCAACATCAATGCAATAATCATCATTAGTGGTTCATTATAAACATATAATCCTCACTATTTTTACCAGCATGTAATATCCTATGCATGCAAGGCATATCCTCATACATTTCATGTATAAAACTTATAAAATGTAGTTATAATCAGCATGGAAACTTCCCTTTTTATGTCCCTCATCCTTGCATGGAACTCCTCTTCCACACAACAGCTGATTTGACTGCATGGTCTTGCTACCTCTAGGCATGCAATTTCCCAGATTTGTCAATTTGACAGCAGCACCTTTCTCTTTCAGGAAATAACTTAGCACTTTGCTGCTCCACACTCAGATTCTGGTGACTCTCCCTTGTTCCCTGTTGGATAAGCTTTCCAACGCCTATCCATATGCTTCATTCTGACCCCGGGTGTGAAAACCACATCATTTCAAAAATGATGGAAAAACACACCACTGAATGTTGGGTCTGAAATGCAAACTCCAACCATCTAGAGTTTTCTTCCTTTTCAGTCCTAAAACTACTGAGAACCCCAATGAGAAACTCATTGCAAATCCTACTAGAGCACTAGCTGGAACTACTGAAAATTCCACTGGAAAACCCAATTTTCTTTCTCCCTATTGGATCCCTTCCCAACTAAGTTTTCGATGCTTTGTTGGTCAAAACACCTAGCTCATCGGTGGTATGTTCCTTTATTTTTCTCTAGCATTTCAGTGGGAAAAACGACTAGAATTTTGATTTGCATCATCGAGAAAACTGATTGTTCTACATGTCCTCTCCTTACTAATCTTCCAGCGTGGCTGAAACCTCTAATTTCTTCCGCTGAGTTGATCGTCTACTGTTCCGAGTTACATCGGCAATTACTTGGTCTATTTTCATCTGTAGTATCGGGTCCATAATCATCTATTTCTCTGAACTTCATCATCGATAGCATACACTAACCTGTTGCGTCAGTGGCTAGGTGCCCTATGCATCAGACGGTTAGTCCCTTCAGCTTCTTCAATGGTGGCCCACAATTGAACTATATCTTCTGTAGCTCACAACTTTGTCGGCGGTCGGAGTGACTAGACTTTTGCGGCATCAGTGCTCGGAGAACATTGGGTGATTATTTATTTAAATGGACACAACAACGACCCATGATCTCTCTATGCATTCCGCCGCCATGGGTCTATCGGTGGTCGGAACAATGTCCATCGATGGAATAGTCAACTAATCAGCCGCAACGACAGACATTCGATCAACTTTATCCGACGTAGCTCATCAGCAACTGAATCACCTAATCATCAACGATAGATCAAGTAACCATCGTCGATGGCTGATGATTCTACAACTTAGAAAAAAAATTGAAATTTTTCTCTTTAGTCTTCTTTTTTGCCACTTCATTGGCTCAAATATCTCTTATTATTCGTTGATCAAAGCAACTGCTTGTCACCACCATAGTTATCAGAACCATAATTCACTAACTCCTTGACATCGCCAAGTGGAACACTAATGCATCAGCGACTCATCATCTTTGATCTTTTTTTGATTAGTATCGCAAATATGCTAATGATTTCCGATCAGCAAACTGAAGCATACCTGATCGGCATGGGCAATCAAAACTTTTCCCGTCGAAAGACTAGTGCTCTAGGCTTCTGCAATGGTGGGCGCATGAACCACTATCGTCTTTCGATGGATGATGATTTTGGGCCTTAGAGGAAATTTTTGAACTTTCTTTACTGCATCGATTGTTATAATGTCTTCCTCTGCAGTGTTGATTGTCACAGGCTCTATCCATCGGAAGGATAGTCCTCTAGCTATCAGTAATGGTGGCATAAGATAATCTAATTCCTTCCGATTTTCATTGGCGATCTGCACAACTAACATGCTTTGATGCCTGACGAAGTAAACACTTAAAAAAGTTTCAAAAATTATGTGTAATCGGTGGTCGGAGGCTCTATTCGTCGAAAGGATAGTGGTCTAGCCATCTACAATGGCAGCGCTCAACTAGCTAGGCATTGGCAATCCATTTGTCTAAGTGTTTCAATGTGCCAACGGCCAAAACACTTAGGAAATTTTTTGAATTTTCCTCCTCTGTCTCCTACCGTATCGACCGTCGGATCAACTATCCACTGGTTGGCCTTCCCACTAAGTGCTTCACTGCAACGGAAGAACTTGTCACTAACTTTTTCGATGAGCCTACATTCTTGCACTTAAAAAATTTTGTGAAATTTTCTTGTCTTCACCCATTTTTCCTGGTTTCTATTGGGCAGTGGGAAACCTGCCTCTATTAACTATTTATCATGGCCCTCTGAGGCCCAAGTGATGCAACATAATCTCTGTCACTACATCTTCATGGCCCATTCAGGCCCATGCCACAACCTTTAGCTCTGATACTAAACTGTAATGTCCACGACCCTCTGATCGGTGAAGAGGATGCTACTATCACCAAACATACGGGAAACTATTCCCATGAAGATGAATAGGCATATAGTGATGAAATAAAAAATTAAAACATAAAACATGTTAAGAATGCATAAACTTCACATGCATAGCGGAAGCAAACATACATTCATTCAAGCATACCACATGTTCATCATATTCATTATTCAGTAAATATAAATGCAGAGACAAAATAGTTAATAATACTCATCTTAAAAAGGACTCATCCTGCAACCAGCTACATCGCTACAATGTTCCACCCAACCATAGGCCAGCATGCTCATCAATCTCTCAGCAACCCTGCCACCCCTGAGATGGGCATGATTCCTCAAGGAGTAAGGGTCAAAGCAGGCTTACACATGGCCAAGGTACACAAATCAGCCAAGCCCACACAGTAGGGTTTAACAGGCTGTCAAGGAGTTAGGGAAGGATAAATGATAATATGGCGGCCTCAACGGAGAGCTAAGGATGCCTACACCAGAGTTAACCCTAACCTCTAATACATCCACACATACAACACCAGGAATCAGTCCTTTCTCTGTTTCATAGTCCCTCATGCTCTGACTTCCCTTTTGAATAGTCTTCAAGGGTTGTGGAGAAGAAATCCAGCAGTCTCACTCTATCCAAGTGGCTCCAAACACGAGTTTCTCAAGCATACCCAGCCTCTAATCCTATTCTCAACAGTCCGAAGACCAACCAATGCATACCGCAGTAAAACAATAGTTCATAGCTCTATGAAGGAGGTGAAGACAACAGGGTGACAACCCTAAACAACAAGGTGAACACAACTCAGGTCAAACACGACGATTCAGAGTTGTTTTTGGCCCTAACGTGGCCAAAACAACTGAGCAATACCCAACAAGGTACTTGCATACACAACAAACTAGAACCATGGTAAGTCAACAACAACCCCAATCATATAAGGAAATGGCGGCAGCATTACATGGTCTGCAAAAAGGGAAAGAAGCTAGATTCCCAACACTGAGCCCACGGCACACGATCCTTCATGCAATCGTTGGAGAAAATTATAGAGACCAGAAAATGGAAAAAGGAACAGAATCCCAATTTAGGCACGAGGGAAAAAGACACAGCCAACAATCACAATTCAGCGTTGAACCACAGGGAAAAACCACAACAATATTTGGAAAATGCCACATTGTAAAGGAAAACATAGTCAACAATGCGTGGAGGATACTGCAACCAACATTCAGTGAGGTAATTGCCACAGTCTTCAGCTCACGATCCCCCTATGAAGGATGGAACAATACCTAGTCCAATAATGTGTGGAGGAAAGAAAATGGTTCTCTGCGTGGATGGAAGGAACACAACCACAGAATGGTAAATGCATGAGAGAGGGAAGGAGAACCCCCAAATAATGGAATGTAATCCATTTTAACTCTACCTTGCATGAGGAAAATGAACGGTTGGTGGTAGGGAAGTGGACAGAATGATCGGTTTTCATGTCATGGAGGGAGTGCAGGCGTGAGCATAGTGTTTTCCTGCCATCCCATAGCTACCCCCACTAACAACATAAGCTAAGGCGGTCAACACATGGAAAACTCCCAATGGCCCCGACGGTTAGACAACCCCCCCTTAACCTTAGGAATCATGCCCTTTTCATTTAATGTTGCACCATCGTAGCTGGCTATAGGTTTATTTTAAATTGATGTGCATACTTACATGATTCCAAAACTATAGTGTGTCGGATATCATGATGTACCATCAGCAACAATGCCTATTGCTGTTGTACAGGATAATTCACCTAATAACCTAGGTCTGGGGGGTTACCAACACACTATGACCTTGCAGACAAATTGATTCTAGAAGCACAGAATAGGAAATAGGAAAGTAGCAGGAACTTACTTGTGAAATATGAAGGTTGATCCAAGCTAACTTCTTCCTCTTTGCTCCACTTCTACAATCTCCAGGATAATTCCTCCTTCATCCTGTTACAAAGATTCTTCCAATATACAGTATGATTCATATATAAAGATGCAGGTTAGGGAAATCACATATTATAATGGAATATAAACATTTACCAAGCCACAACACATGAAACACAATATGGAATAAGTAATCTGCTTCATTAACAATAATAGAGGGAGTTTAGGTTACAACCCAATGTCTGAACAAGGAACTCCTCTGTCACCAAAGGACTCTGAGTTTCTTTGCTCCAAAGACTCTATAGAAAATCCACCAGCATAACTTTGCTCTCCAAGTATGAATATCCAACACCCTCCCCAAGGCCTCTCTTTATATGGATGAAATGAGGCAGTTCTCGAAGGTTAGGGAGGTTATAGCAGTTAATGGGATTAAGGTAAATGAAACAACTAATCTCCCATTAACTCGTGTTTTTAAAAACTAATTTTTAGGAAACCATGCACGGGTCTGTAGTAAAGAAACCCGCGCATCATGCGCGACTCTATACAAATGCAACCCGCGCATAGATGTATGCACGATCTGCTGAAGCTAATACTCGCGCATATGCGCGAGATGCCAATAGAGATAGTCGCGCATGCACTCAAAATCTCAAAATCGCAAAGTAACCAGCTGGGAATATAGGCAATGTATTTCATCATCAACCAAGGTATAATGAAACTAGGCAAACCTCAATCCATAAGTGTCCTTTTGTGTGCCGACCTGAGGGATGTCAGCACTCAGACGGAGAGGTGCCAATCAGTTGTATAACAGATGCCCCCTAATGTGTGAGGTCAGAGGGGAACGATGGTCGAAATACATTATAATATTAACTCTGGAGAAACTCAGAAGTCCAGTGGAGCAGCAGGAGTACCTGAAACCAATACATAATAATGTCATATACAAAGCTATATCTGAGGATGCTATGTTCAATTTACTGGAACACTAGCTCCTTTACAAGATGAGAGTACATCATATAATACGGGTAAAACCATGTATGTACAAAGGTGGATCAAAGCCACAATATAACAATGATGAGTCTTCAAAGATCTGGAAGCTGGATATAGAAACGGAACATAGTCTTGCACAACTTAGTTCATAAGTGAAGAACTGAGGTCTTCATACAAGATCCCAAAGAACCAAGTACAATCCAAGCCATGTGAATAAGGGTAAGCTGAAGTCGAACATGGAGAGGATTCAACAGTTTGTCAACCAATAGATGATAATTGACAACTGAAGCAAAGGAGTTCACCAATGATGAAAGTGAATCTAGAGGTACTACCGTCAAACTCTAGGTCTTCGTCGTCAGGAAGTGCTGAAACTGAACCATACTATGATAGGGAAGGCAATAGATCCTCCAATGGATCACAAGAGTGACTAGGAACTGGGAAAAGGAAGATAGACACAAGTAAAAGATAACAGATATAATGGTGATTGGATCAGGCTATAAATCAGATAGTGGGAAGAATCCTTGAACAATGAGCATGACACAGAGATGACCCAAGGCAGCGTATAACAGATAGATAGGACAACTAGAGTTATCTGTCATGTAGGAGACATGATCAGATTCCCCAGGTATAATGGACAAGAGGAGGAGTCAGAAAACTCGAAGTGATAGCTGAACACAAATGGACACTGAAACATGGATATCGGAAAACAAAGAGTGCTATGTTCAAGGATGACATGCTGCCATTACTGAAAACAAGAGAAAACTTCTTCCTTTCCTTCCCTGTTGAGTTTTAATGAGTCCAGGAAATCCAACTCGGTTCCCTCTTCATTTTTTAACAAGCTTGAAGAGATGGGAAAATAATGCTTGATACACTAATCCATGGATTTAACGAGCCCGAACTAGTACATGCTCGCTTGGTGCTTTCATATTTAGAGAGTCTGAAAATGCCAAAGAAGACTCCAGGGGGGTCCTTTTTGGTCCAATTTAGTCTCTTAAGGCTGAAAAAGTATAAAACAAACCTCAAAAGAACTCTCTTAAATTCTGAAGAAGAAAAGGTGAACCTTTTTCGTACTTAGTCAGTGAGGTTCGAAAAAGGTTAAATTACCACCTACCCAACGCTCCTTCCATAACAGCATAAATAGCTTGAGTTTTACGAGTGTGAAGGAAAGGAAGATCACTCGGAAGATCCATTTGGTTACAAGAAATGGGGCTTACAACAATAAACTCGTTGCTTTGTTCTTTAGTGTTTAACGAGCATGACAAAGACACAAAGTACACTCGGAATCTTTTTCATGTTTGGGTCCAGAGCACGAAAAAGAAAAATTAAGCTCAAACCGGGTGTTCCTTTTCCATAAATTTAGTCCCTCAGGTCCGGAAAAGTGATAAACCTATACCTGAGAATACTCTTCTCAATTCCAAAGAAAAGAGAGTGATCCTTTCTCGTATTATTCCACATGGGCCGAGAAAGAGATAACCTACCACCATGCGAATGCCCATTCACATATTCTTAATGAGCTTGAATGGATGAGATAACTCGGCAGTCAAGTCTATTTTTAAGGAGTCAGACCTGGGCATAAAGAAACTCCATAAGGTGGGGAGTCCTATATCGGGATAGCTTGTAAAGAGAGATTCATATGAATCTCTATTTAGCGTGAAAAATAGCTATGAGGAAACCCCTGGGCCTGAAACAGTGACGGAAATGAGTATCAAAGGCTGGCAATGGCATATAAGGATAATACTCATGAAATAGAGATCCTAGCCATGGAAGAACAATGGTAGAGACAAGGGACTAATGGCTTAGAATACCATAGTCCGTGGCAAACTGTTGTATACTAAGGTTAATAAGGATGATAAGTTGTCAACATGTGTTAGAAAGAGCAAAAACCACCCTATAGAAGCATCAACACTTTGAAATAATAAGTAAACCTGTTCCAAGGCACAAAAGTGATAGTATTAGTCAATTAGCATTGCAAACTATAGAAAAAGACCCACTTTACAAAATTTTATTTCTATTAATAGTTTGAAAATTGGAACATTTCATACCAGTTCACCTTTTGAGCCAAAAAGGAGCATTTTACCCTCTATCTTTGATCGCTCGTTGTGGACAATTGGGCCGGTGAAATTCGAATCCGTCAGTTGCAGGTAATTCTACACCCTGTGCTCTTTAATTTCATCCAAACAAATTTTAATTTTAATGGTCAATTCATTTTAATTCATCAGTTTAAAAGATGGCAGAATGCATGCGTGGGTTGCCACGCATGAAAGTCGTGCATACGCGTTTCATGCGCGGGCTGCTCCATAAGGAATCCGCGCATGATGCGTGACCTATCCCAATGGACAGTCGCGCATACTGCGCTAAAGATAAATGCTTTGAAAATGGTTCAAATTTTTGAATTTTGATGATGAATTACTGAATTAAACTGTATATTTTTGTCAGGAAAACATGGTGCTGGAGTGGAGGGAGTGGGAACATGAGCAAATGGACCAAGAGGCTCTCCAAAGCCCGCCTACTATCCAAGCATTGCGGAATAGTGGGCTACTTAAATTTTTTTGTACATCACCGATGCGGGCCAATGTCCGCATACTAGAGTTCTTGATCAGCTATTGGGACCATGACTTGGGGATGTTTAACATCCAAGGTGAGACAATGGAGTTGACCGTAGAGGATATTTACTTCATTACTGGATTATCACATCGGGGAGCCCCAGTGAACCTGGAGGGCACTGGCAGGGGTGGTGACCCCTTGAGTGTCCAGAACTATGTTGACGTATTTTGCAGACCAGGGACACAGAAGAAGGGCAGTAGCATTCACATCATAGACATACAGGACTTTACATTACAGGTATTGACCAGTACTGTGGTTAGACTTTCAAGGGCATCAGGACTACATCATGCCACCAGGACTCAGATGAGATTGGCAGTTGATTGTTTCAGAGGCACCTTATATGACTGGTGCGCGGGAATTGCCCTCTTATGAAGAGGCAATTATCCGATTGCAGGAGAGGGAGACGGAAGAACTTCGGGTATGCTAGCATATTGGTTGCGTTCTTCTTCGAGAGGGTGCCGGCTATGAGCCCTGCGATACCCTTAGAGGTCAGACATCCACGTCAGCCGAGGCTGAGCAGATGGGGTGACATCTTCCTCCGTCACGGAGGAGGATATGTAGTACAGAGTATGTATGACGACGATTTCTACACATGGTGGGAACGTCAGGTGCTCGCATTGGAGCAGTTCCCATATGCCGGATTAGATTTCCGAGGTGATCCAAACCTAGTCCTCCCTCCAGGAGGAGCATGGGGAGAGATGGGGAAGTCTTTTTAATTTTTATCATTATTAAATTTTTATAAATTTTTTCAATAGTATGATATATACATATGCACAAGTCTGACCCTATTCATATGTAAAAATGCAAATATTGGACCGGTTCACCCTGCAGGGCACCCACGTACCTTCGTACGTCCCGTGGCAGGAGGAGATCCTGGATTGATCCAGGTACTCGAGGCGAAGCTGACTAGGCTTACCGAGTGGTACCCACCATACGGATAGAGAATCTCCCTGCAGCCATGCAGGAGTTTGTCGTTGGGGTGCCCCCAGCCTGGCTACGTCTTTTCAGACGGGTAGCTAGGGCAGTAGTGGTTTACAGGGATGCGGTCAAGGTAGCTGCAGCTGAGGAGGCTGAGGAGGCCAGAGGGCGCAGAGATCACGGGGACCGGCCAGGTCCTAGTGGTCACGGTGGACAGTCATAGTTTTAGGGCATTTTGATGGACTACGATCCATATTTTTGTATATTTTGGATATTTTGGGATCTACGGATCAGACTCGACCTATCTATTGTATGAACAGATATTTACATATATATATATATATATATTTTTTTGGTTGTTAGTATATTTACAAATGTTTTTTATGTGTTTGCTGTATAATTTTATTGAATGTGTGTGAGATGCCAGTCCAAAATATAGTTAGCATATGCATCAGATAACGAATTCTCTTGGTTTTCGATCTTGCTTAGCTCTGGAAGGAAATAAGACCGGTGATGAAGATCATCACATATCTTCTCACGACTACACATAGCTTCCAGAATGGCTTCATCGGAAGGTAAAATAGTTTCTAAGCAATCTATGGAATGTAAAGAGTTCTCTGCCCATGCAGGCATATAAACTTCTTCCAGATCATCCGAGACTGAAAGAGGATCTGGAATAGGATCAGCAGTGGCTTGGGTAATAGCTTGATATGCCACTTCCACCACTGATAAGGGCACTTCTGGTTCTTGGGGGGTTCGGAGAACCCAAGGATTAGTCCTATCCACCACTAAAGTGATGGAATTCCCCACACTAGTGGAACCGATATAGTTAACTGGGGCTGGGATGTCAAATGAGCCCATCAAAGATGAATACAATCCAGCCCCCAAGCTCTGAGCAGGCTTGGCCTGATAAACCAATGGTACATTGGAATCTATAGACTCTAAATGGCCCTTTCGAGTAAAATCAAGTTGGTCAACAGTAACCAACTTGCCCTCATGTGGGAATACCACGACACGAAGAACAGCTGATGCAACAGCAGTCATTGCATAAGTCCAATTCCTCCCTAAAAACAAATTATAGTCCAAGGGGGAATCAATCACTTCAACTTCAATAGAGACCGCTTTGCCTGCCAACTTAATCTCGAAAGCTGGCAAGATACCATGTGGACGGAAAGACCGTCCATCGAAAGCAGTAAGTAAAGTGGTTGATGGGACCAGCTCTGGGGATCCTAGAGCTTTCCAGCATGCCAAGGACATGACACAAGTAGAGGCTCCCTCATCCACAACAGCTCGTCCAATGGTCTTACCACCATGGACAACATCTATGGATAGGGCTACATGGTAAGGGAGGTGAATTTTGACATCAGACAAACAAAGCTTCACCATGAGACTTGAAGAGTCCATGCTACCTAGAGCCGCTAAAAGGGCATCCCGCTGGGTGGGACAACTCTGAAGCACCTCCAAAGCAGACATTGCACATGGGGTTTGAGCTAGATATTCAACCACTGAGTAGTTGGAAGCAGCCCTATTGGGATTATGCAAAGTCTTCTTAAAGACACCTTTGGGTATCTTTGGCATTATTTCCAATGGTTTCTCTATAGTAAGAGGATTGGAAGGTTCAGCTACAACTTTACCCTTCTCCTCGGTCTCTTTCTCCTTCTCAGAGTTCTTGTTCCTGGTTTGCAACAAAGTAGAGGATCTGACCATGTTGATATAATTAGGGTCAGGAGCAGCTTGGCTGCCCCCTGCTACAGTAGAAGCTGACGCGGAATTTTGTCCTTGGGGAAATGGATCCTTCAGGACAGCCGTTGGTTGAGTTTTTAACAGCTTCTGAGCTTGTTCCATGAGGGGACAAAGGTGGGTCAAATGGTCTCCCTGGCACAACTTACAAGGAAACTTGACCTTCTTTTTATCTTTTTTTCCCCCATCAGCATTGTTTGCGGGCTTGGGCTTGTTTTGGTTTTGGTTTCCCTCTCCTTTTTTTCCCTTCTTCTTCTTACCGCCAGACTGCTGATTGCCCTTTTGAGAAGATTGAGGAAATACGTTTGCATTTTGGGGAGAGGGGGCAGCCTTTGCTGCCTCTGCTATAGATTGTTTGACAGACAATTGTTGAATTTGTTTTGTCAAAGACTCTACAGTGGGAGAACTGACAGACCCAACCACACCATCGGCATGGGGTCCAGGCTTAGGTTTCTCGGCCTCATGAGAAGGCCTTGGTGCCTCAGGGATGATCTCGTATAAGATCCCAGACTGTGAGTAGATCAATTCTAACTGCTGGGCCCTGAGTATGGATTCTTCCTCACTAGTCACTCCTGATGTAGAAACATCCTTAGATATATAGGGTAATAAAGATTTAAGGAACCATTCTAGTAAAAAATCAGGAGGGATGGTAGCTTTAATAAGGCTCTTTCGCCTCCTCCACTCTTGGATATGATCCGAGATGTGGGTTGCCTTATTTTTTCTAAAGGTGGACAACAAGTCCGTTCCGAAATCGTAACGAACTGGAAGCTGAAAGTGGCTAAGGAAAGCGGTAGCTAAATCCCAGAAGCTGCTAAAAGCAGCAGAAGGCAGCTCAATGTACCATTTTGCTACAGTGCCAGTTAATGTCCTCTAGAACAGCCTAAGTCTCACTGAATCTTCATTCAATGAGTTGGAAGAACACCAAAGATGGAAGGTGGTGGCATGTGCCCCAGGATCTTCACCAGCTTTCCCTTCGAACTTAGGGATGTCCGAAGGCAGTTTGGTGGGAACAGGTGGCCACAAGGGGTCATGCCTCACCGGATCGTTCATCAATTTTGATAAGTCTGGCAAGTTCAAAGTTGCTAGGAAAGGAAGCTTTGGCCTAGCCGGTGTAGTAGATGTACTAGCTTGGGTATTAGAGGGACTTTCCCCCTCATTCCCATAAGTAAAAGTGGGGTTTCCCCCAGACACCGGTTGTGAAGTGGATATGTTTCTTTGGAATGGGTTCCATCCATAGGCCACCGGATTTTGGATGGGGGGTGCAGTATAAGTAGGTCGGCCCATCCCCATAGAAGCTGGGGTCTGAAAGACTAGAGATGGTATCCCTCCACTAAACAAAGAGAAGGGAGAGCTGATATATGGGGTCGAAATAGGTGTTTGGAAGCTTTCCCATAAGAGGTGTTGGCTCCAAGCTGCACTCCTACATATGAAGGAGGTGGACCTACGTATGGATTGGAAGGGGGTATGTGCCCCCCATTCCAAGGGAATCCTTGGACAAAAGCCGAGGATCCCACCGGACCACTGTGGGTAGGGTAACGAAAAGAAGAAGGTATTGTAGGTATACTGGGAATCCCAGTAGCCATATCACCAAACATACTTCCAATGTTTGAGTAAATAGGTGGTTGGACCACCTTGCTTGCTGGAGTTAGGGGTGTGGAAGGTAAATTAGATATAGGGGCACTAGCCGAGGGAGGTAGTACCCCTTCAACCGGAAGGGTTGAGGTGAAAACAAATGAACTTTCTCCTTCAGAATTCATAGCTCTACCTACAGGTACACCTAGCACTGGTGAACTAAAAGGCCTAACCTGCACGATCACTGGATCGATCAAATCAGTCAAGGGGGTATTATAATTTCATGCAAACTCGTCAGCTTTCAACTCTTCTACCTCGACTGTGTCAAAGTCAAAGCGGTTAGCTATTAATTCAGGTTCACCAAGAACCTCACTAGTTCCTACCGGTTCAAAAGAACCACCTGTGCTTAATCTCCTCCTTTGGGGTAAAGGTGGAGGTTTCAGTGGTGTGAGAGGAGGAAGGTTTCTCAACCTTCTTGACCTTCTAATCTCTTGGTCCTCCAGAATTAAGACTCAAACAAACCACACCCTAAGGTCAGACTAATCACAAGCAAATCCACAGAGCATACACTAAAAAGATCCTAGAGTCTCAAGCAAGCAAAACAGGCTATAAATATTAACCTTCCAGAAGAAGGCCGATGAACAGTTAGTTGGCGTCCTTGAGGGGTTCTCAGGCACAAGCAGAGGAATCAGCCAACCGCCCTCCTGCACTTTCCACAAGGGTTACCTTCCAAGTCCGTTCAAGGTCAACCAGAAATAACCTTCTGGTTTACCTGTGTATGAGCCCTAAAAGACAAGAGACTAAAGGCTACCTTGACAATACCTACTGTCTGGGGGGACAGTCGCAAGCCGGCCTCATACGCATGAGTAGGGTAGCTGAGCCCGAAATTCTTCCTAGAAAAAATCCTCAGATGCGTAAAAGTCCTGGGTTACGTTTTGACAAGGATTCGGGGGGTTATCCCCTCTGTCCAAGCCTCCACGCGGCCTCGTGCTTAACTCCCTTTTGAGAGGAGCTTCCCAGATACAGCGGTAGAACCAAGGATTTACCTAATGAATGGCCCACTACGTTTGAGTTTATAGTTTGTGGGAAGTTTACACTCCCTATCCCACAAACCTAGCCTAAGCTAGTAGGTGGAAGGCCCTAAAAATAAAAACTCACTAATAGATTTTAAATTTAAGCGTTAATTTTAAGGGCTGTTCTTAACTCAAAGGAAGCGGTAGTGATGGACTGTATGGTGTTTTGACTCAGTAGAAAATAAATGAAATAAAGGTGCATCTAAAGCAATCTAACACTGTAAAATAAACTTCTTTTTCATTTTTTCAAATATGTATGATGAACTATCAGCACTTAAATAAGAGAAACTAACCTATATGTTTTGTATTTTTCTGAGATATGTATTTTTTAAACTGAAACAAACACTATTCTAATGCAAAAATTACAATGCAGAAGATTATCTATGTTTTATTTTTCACTTTAAAAAATGCTCAAAAAAGTACTGTGCATGTATAAATGAAATGCTTGAGTAGACTTGACACTTATAGACTGTATAAAGAACACAAACTGAAACTAAAAGGTAGACAGACCCTAAAAACCAGCAAAAGAAGCAGGCCAGGACCTCAACTTGGGTGCAAACAATGACCTAAAGATCATTGCAGACTTTCAAACAGGCAAGTACAGACCAAAAACTGATAGACAGCAAACTGGACAGACAGATTCTAAGACCCTGATCACTGATCTAGACTCAGGCACTCAACCAATAACCCAAACAGGCCAGAAAGTTTCAAAATGCAGATAGTAAATAACACAAGTAAAAATAACCCAAGGGCTTCGAAAAGCACTTAATATGTGATCACCTGATACACTCAGACAACTCTGCAACACTCTTAAAGAAATCCTCAACAGAAAACAGGACTTATAACATGCCAAAGAACAAGCAAACTTCAACACAAAAATTACAGTCTTCAGGAGTATGCACGACTGTGTAGTAGTGCAGCTCGCGTATGATGTGCGACTGTTCTATGGAACAACCCGCGTATATAACTCAGTATGCGCGACTGTCTAGAATGACAACCCGCGCATGGGTATAAAATTTTCTCAAAAATAGAGAAAGACCCAAGACTTTCAAATGCTACAGTAAGTAAGAAAGCAGGACACAAGATCACAAACAAAACTTCGAGCAATTATTGGTCAGGACAACAGAAAAAGACCTAAAGCAGACTTGGCATCCCCAGCGGAGTCGCCAGTTCTGTTGTACAGGATAATTCACCTAATAACCTAGGTCTGGGGGGTTACCAACATACTATGACCTTGCAGACAAATTGATTCTAGAAGCACAGAATAGGAAATAGGAATGTAGCAGGAACTTACTTGTGAAATACGAAGGTTGATCCAAGCTAACTTCTTCCTCTTTGCTCCACTTCTACAATCTACAGGATAATTCCTCCTTCAACCTGTTAACAAAGATTCTTCCAATATACAGTATGATTCATATATAAATATGTAGGTTAGGAAAATCACATATTATAATGGAATATAAACATTTACCAAGCCAGAACACATGAAACACAATATGGAAGAAGTAATCTGCTTTATTAACAATAATAGAGGGAGTTTAGGTTACAACCCAATGTCTGAACAAGGAACTCCTCTGTCACCAAAGGACTCTGAGTTTCTCTGCTCCAAAGACTCTGTAGAAAATCCACCAGCATAACTTTGCTCTCCAAGTATGAATATCCAACACCCTCCCCAAGGCCTCTCTTTATATGGATGAAATGAGGCAGTTCTCGAAGGTTAGGGAGGTTATAGCAGTTAATGGGATTAAGGTAAATGAAACAACTAATCTCCCATTAACTCGTGTTTTTAAAAAATAATTTTGAGGAAACCATGCGTGGGTCTGTAGTAAAGCAACCCGCGCATCATGCGCGACTCTATACAAATGCAACCCGCGCATAGATGTATGTGCGACCTTCTGAAGCTAATACTCGCGCATATGCGCGAGATGCCAATAGAGATAGTCACGCATGCACTCAAAATATCAAAATCGTAAAGTAACCAGCTGGGCATATAGGCAATGTATTTCATCATCAACCAAGGTATAACGAAACTAGGCAAACCTCAATCCATAAGTGTCCTTTTGTGTGCCGACCTGAGGGATGTCAGCACTCGGATGGAGAGGTGCTAATCAGCTGTATAACAATTGCCGAAACATAACATATCCGAATCGATGGTGTGGATTTTTCCTTTAGCTCCACACCTTGATTTATTACAATATATACATCATGTACCTTTTAATGGAAACGAGGTCAAAACCGTGGCATTAAAACTCCTTTCGATGGAAGGTCATTTTTTCCGCACGATATACTTCCTTCTCTAAAGGTCCAATTGGGATGGAAGACTGCCGCGATCGAAGTCGAGGTAGTTGATGCACCCCTTGACTACAATATTTTCCTGGGTAGGAACTGGATGTACAATATGAAAGTTGTAGCCTCTTCCCTATTTTTAGTGGTTTGCTTTCTATTTAATGGGAAGATCATTATTATTGATCAAAAGTATTTCTAGAATGTGAGTGTAAACACATCATCGGGAGCTTCTATCCTGATTATCAATCATTCTCAGTTGACAACTGAGAATGTGGGTGTAGTTATATATCCTTCTCTCATGGGAACCTTTAGTTGTCCTGTGCCCATTTTTATGATTGGGTCTAGTCTTGGTGGGGCTTCATCCTCATCGAATTTGGTATCCTTTCGCACTACTCATATGGATGATCCTTGGATTCTTCCCTCACCAACTACTTCGAGTGTTCCTATTAAGAAAAATGTGTCGTTTCCTGCAACAATGGTGGCGTATCAAGCGAATCTTGATCATGTTGTAGAGCCTAGTATTTCCTCTTCGTGGATGAAGGACGAGGACCCTTATGTGCTTCCTACATGGGCAATAGATTCATCCCACTCTCATGACTTCCTTGATGATGTTTTTCCATCAGATGAAGCTATTCTTGAGGCCATGTCTAGGATTGAAAAACCTTGGGAAGAGTTGCACCATAGATCGTATTTACTTCCTATGCTTCATCCTTTAGAGTGTGATGACTTTAGGGAAATTCTAAGCAATAAAATTGGTAGCCCCGTGGTCCCATTAATATCTCTTGGTTAGATGGATGAACAGAGCATGGATAACCTGTCACCAATGATTCCTATCAACATTTCTTGTGATCCTAGTAAGATTGAGAACTTATACATTGGGGTGGATTATTCCCCCGATGAGATTAAAGTGTATACCGAGTTGTTTAAGGAGTTTCATGATATTTTCTCTTGGCCATATGATAAAATGGTAGGTATAGATCCTCATATTTTCGAGCACAAAATCAAGACTTATCCAGATGCAAAACTGGTAGGACAATGCTTGTGTGCCATGAATCCTAGGAAAGAACCTGCCATTAAAGCTAAGATAGAGAAAGTGATCAAATCTAGTTTTATCTATCCCATTCCTTTGACAAAGTGGGTTTCAAATCTCGTTCTGGTGGATAAGAAGTAGGGAGCGATTCGAATATGCGTTGATTTCCATGATTTAAATTGAGCATGTCCTAAAAATAATTTCCCTGCACCATTTATTGATCAAATTTTGGATGAGTGTGCGAGAAATGAGGTATTTCCTTTTATGGATGGATTTTATGGATATAATAATATACAAATTAAACCCTAGGATCAACACAAGACTGCATTTATTTGTCCTTGGGGAATTTTTGCATATAAAAATATGACCTTCAGCCTTAAAAACACCAGAGCTACATTTCAGTGGGCCATGACCTTAATCTTTCACGATCTTAAAACGATTATTGAAGTATATTTTGATGATCTCACTGCTCACTCTCATTTGAGAGTGCATCATCCTTACCATTTGTGATTAGTGTTCGAAAGATGTCGTCATTGTCAAGTTCATTTAAATCCTCAGAAGTGCATATTTTCTGTGAAAGTTGATCATTTACTAGGATTCATCATATCCAAGGAGGGTAATTGAGTCTATCACTTGAAGGTTGAGGAATTCATGCATCTATTGAATAAGGACACCCCTTTTAACTTGGATGAGCGATCCCTAGAATCTTTCGATGATCTTAAGAAACCCTTAGCAATGGCCCCCGTGCTTAGTCCACTAGACTATAGCCATGAATTTTTTATTTATGTCGTCGCATCTTAGGAGACAGTTGGTATGGTATTGGTTCCAGAGGATGAGGAGCTCCATGAGCATGTCATATATTATTTGAGCTGAAACCTTATTGATGTGAAACTTCATTATTCCCATTTGGAGATGCTAGCGTTAGCCACCATTCATTCGGTTCATTGTTTGAGACATTACATTCTCCTTCACCAAACTTTGTTCGTAGCTCACATTAATCCATTTCAGTTCATCCTCACTAGAAGGATGATTGGGGGAAAATATAATAGATGGATTATGATTTTGCAAGAGTTTGATCTCGAGTTTGTTTCGGTGAAATTGAAGAAATTGTTAATCTTTGCTGAGCTCATATCATATTTCCCAAATTCGAAGGAAGAGGATATTTATGAGGATTCTTTTGTCGATGAGAATATATTCCTCATTTTAACTATGGACCCTTGGTATAGGGGTATTGTCATGTATTTGCAAACATTGAAGGTCCCTACTCACCTCTCACAGGATGAGCGATGGTGACTATGTCACATAGCAAAGAACTACCTCATAGTGGATGATACTTTGTATCATCATGGGGTAGTTTCCATTTTTCGTCATTGTGTAACTCATGATGAGGCTGAAGTCATGCTTAATGATTGCCACAGAGGGACGTGTGGTGGTCATGTATCTGGGATTTCTACAACCTAAAAAATATTAAGAGCAAGTTATTTTTGTCTTTCCATCTTTAAGAATTGCATTAATGTGGTCAAGAAGTGCCACCCTTGCCAAGTGTTTGCACATAATATGCGCTCATGTCCCACCCCTTTACATCCTATTGTCACTGCCAGTCCCTTCACTAAGTGGGGGCTTGATTTTATGGATTGCAACCTATCTTCGGTTGGGGTGGACCATCATATTATAGTGGTTGTTGATTACTTCATGAAATGGGTAGAGGCTATGCCCACAGTTAAATTCAACGATGAGACAGCCGTGCATTTCATATTTAACCAGATTATCACCCAGTTTGGCATTCTGAAAGATCTTGTCACTAACCATGGTAGGCACTTTCAGAAAAAAAAAATGATGGAATAGTTATCTTACAAGTTAGGATATAAGAAATAGCACTCCTCTTCTTATTACCCTAAAGTGAATGGGCAGGTTGAAGAAATGATCAAGTCACTTAAGTCTATTCTCCAACGAACCATCACACAAAGAAAGAATAATTGCCATATCATGTTGTATCCTGCTCTGTGAGCCTGTAGAACCATGTTCAAGACTGCCACTGGTTTTTCTCCCTATTAGCTTGTGCATGGGGTGGAGTCAGTATTACCGGTTGAATGTGAAATCCCTTATTTGAAGCTATCTGTGGAGATTTTACCAGAGACTTCTGCATTGGAATATCTTTTGTTCCACTTAGAGCAGCTTTATGAGCAATGCTAAGATGCCTTAGTGGCTCTAGAGGTTAACAAGCATCATGTGAAGGTCTAGTATGATAATTCTATCCATCCTAGGAGATTTAGTGAAGGTGACTTGGTCCTTTTGTGGGATCAATCTAAGGAACCTTTGGGGGAAGGAAATTTTAATCCCAAGTGGCATGGTCCTTGCATGGTAAAACATGTCTTAGAGAAAGGTGCCTATGAGCTAGTTCATCATCAAGGGAGAGAATTGGCAAAGCCTAGAAATGGGCTCTATCTTAAAAAATACTATGCATGATCTTCATCCAGGGCTGATTTTTGTATATTATTGTACAGTTCTGCATTGCATAGTTAGGTTTTCTTATGGTGATCGGATTTTTTGATCAGGTTTCGTTTGTTATGGTAGATGTCGATGGAGTCTTTTGTTTACATAGGATTCACTGATGGTGCTATCCGTCGCACTCAAAACTCACCTTCGGCTGCTTGGGTGATCTATACTCCTACAGGTCAAGTATTGTCTCCAGGAGATGTATGTTTACGGCCTTTGTCAAACAATGTTGCTAGATATAGTGCCTTTATTGAGTTATTGTGTGATGCCATTTCACATGGTGTTCATTTTGTTGAGGTGCATCTGGATTCGCAGTTAGTGGTTTCACAACTTAATGTCTTGTATCCTATTAGGGATCTAGCATTATTAAGAAGATTCTTACGTGTTAGATTACTAGAACAACAATTTGAGAATATAACATACATTCATGTTCCGATAAATTTTAATCATGTCGCTGATTCATATGCTAACTATGTGTTAGATTGGAATTTGTTTCACATACCATAAGCATATCACAAACACATTTTACACATGTAAATATAATAATAATCAATCATCATAAATATTTCTCGTTAAGTTCTAAAAAGGTGACGTCATAATATACAAGTGTCATATACAAAATTGAGGCTTTCGAGCCACCAAAATATACTACACGGTCATACAAAAAATATATACACCCGAGTCTCTAAGCCTAAGGTGGAGGAGGGTGTTGATCACGGTAGCACACTATGACTCTAGAAAGCTGACAAAACAATGGAACCCATGCTCGTGGTACTCCAACCACCTGGCGCTGCATGGCCTCAGGAAATTCCTTGATGTGCACCATGGGTACTCTCTGTGTCAATTGAACAAAGTTTGTGTGAATTATTTGGAGCATATGCTCTGCATCTGCACCCATTATCTCATCACCTCTTCCCCTCCATCGATGATGAGGAAATACATATTGTCGCCATGGTCCTACATTTGCATATACATGACAAAGTGTGACAGAGTGTCACTATGTGTCATCACATGAAAAACATGTCTTCTAATTTTAGAGATCAAAAAACACAAAAAAAATTAAATAATTCAAAAATTAAAAGTGGGTTTGGGATTCGTTACCTATGTCTCCATAAGACGCTCCTAGTGGTAGGGGCATGTCTAGATCACTATGGAAGTCAATCCCTGCATAGGGATATTCATCTATGATGATGAGCTATCTCCGCCACCATGCAAAGAACTATGTTGGGTAGGGGTTAGCCACCCTTCCACCTCCCAATGTGCACATGACATTTGCTCAGCATCTGTTAAATTGAAATATCATCACCATCATGTTATGGGATAGGTATTCCCTTGTTTTCTCCAATACCTCAAAGTTTTCCCTAGAGAAATGATAGGAGTAAATTAATCCCATGCAATTTTACCCTCTTTTGAGTTGGTACCACTCTTTCCCCATTGACAAAAATCATTACCCAAGAATAAAAGAGCCAGCACTGCTCCTAATACATGAGAAATAAGTCGTGCCACCAATTTTGTCCTTATTGCAAGAAGCGATGCCCCCTTATCACTGCATGTTTGCTTCATTGGAGGATCGATGCTCGCATTTTCAAGGCAAAAAATAGAAGTTTCGAAAGGATTCTCGAATCTTGCCGTCATGGAGCCTCATCCCTATGGTTTAGGACTAGCCAAAGCTTGATATCATCCCTTTTAGGATCTAATATCCACCTCACCCATGAGATCCTCAACCATACCTATCCTCCCATGCCTTTAAACACTCGCTCACCACCCATGGGAAAAAGGAGGAAAAATTGTGTTTCATACCCAAACTCTGTCAAAATCATTCTTGAGTCTTTGGAGGCAAGGTGAATTTAGAGGAAAGGATCTATTGGAAGGAACTCTCAACACCAAGGCATGAAGGTTTTAGTCTCTCCAATCTTTTATTTGCCAGATTTATTGTTTCATATGTTTATATTGCTTGATTCCTTGGTCACAAGCATAGATCTAGTTGATTATATTGTATGCTATCATGTTTCTCTTGTTGTTTTCCATATTTTACAGGTTATTTTTCAAGGATAGTGAGGACAACCTTTGAGAGAAGTATCATGGCATTCCATTTCATTGATTAACCAGATCTAGGGAGAGTCTAGCATTCTGTGTTTGTGTTTTTTTCTAGAACAAAACCATTTAGATCTAGGGAACCAGCTCTTGTCCATAGGAGGTGTGTATTTTCGGCTAATAGTGTCACTGGGATGGATCCCGGACTCCATGTGGAGCAATTTATACTCTAGAGCTTAGCCCTGGCACTTGCTTAAAGAAGAATGTACTCAGTATGCTGCCAAACCCAAAGTTCCACACACTACCCATCTTGGAGTCAGTGAGTTGTTGTTTCATGTTGCTCATCAGCGTAGTACTCCAGTCATATATTATAGGCCACATACACTCTACTGCATAGGAGTGATTCCAAACCTGTAATCCTGCCTAAGGCGAAAAGTATGGTTTTTAGCCCCATACTATGAATAGTGTTTGCCAGGATTTGACTCCCAACCTTCTCTATATCTAGAAGACAGTACACAACTATGTACTCATCTATGGTCAACCCGCCTCTTGGACCACGAGATCGGAGGTTCACCACCTCCCCTTGTCGAGACAAAACTGTGATGAAATATATGTCCTCAACCTCAATGCTCAACAACATCCCATCTATCTAAAAAAAATTGGACTCTAGATCCCAGTAATCTACCAACATCTGTAGTAGTCTTGGCTTTTCCTTGAAGGTGCCAAGACACCAAAACTTGTATAAGCCACATGCTCGTAGTGCTAGTTGAGCCATGTGTTTATCTTGAACAACTTCCTCAACATCACCATGTTCCCTCTCTCTCCACTCTAGTACCATCTTGCACAAAAAAAAAAAAATTGATCATTATTTGCCCATAAAAACCTTGTTTGTGGCCCTATACACGACTGTCTTCAAAACAACCACGTATGTACGCGGTTTTCATGGAATTTTCCATGGATGGCCAGCCCTATATGTGGAAAAATTCCTGATTTCTACGTGGGCTAAAACTCCCAAGTTGGGATGGCCAAAAAAATTAAATTGACCATGAAAATTGAAAATTTTTATATCAAAATGAAAGAGAGGGGCAAGGGAATTTACCTGGATCAAACGTGGAGGAATTCCACCAGACAATGCTCCCAGAATTTGCTTCTGATGTTCTAGACTCAAATGCACTATGGTGAATAAAAATTCAAAATGGTATGAAAATTTTGAAATTTTTACCCACTTTCTATTTACCGTTTCTGACCGTTTTGGATAGTTTGAACTAATTTTGTGTTGTAGGAGCCCGTTTTGAGCGTGGTTTGACCATGTTTTCGATCCAATCATGTATATTTCAGGTATTATGTCTAAACTAGAATATAGGTTAGGTTTTCACATTCGCTTTCATTTTGCATAAACTTATGACTATTGCATCTTAACCCTAGGTACAAACCCATTCTATCTTATCATGGAACCTTCTTGCTACTTTTATAAGTGACATGTTGTGAATGGTAGATATTTACCATACATGGGTACACTAGTTAGATCTTGTTTTGCATTTGGTTCCCATGTAGACATTCCTCCTTTAGGGTGTGGGAGTCCTTTGCATAGTACCGCCATGACTTTGAGTAAGAGCTTCGTACTCCTCTTGAACTTTATGTTGGCCTTTCCCCTGGGACTCCCTTGTATATATCAAGTTGTAATTGCATTATCATGGGTTTTTTCTACCTTATTGAGCCTTATGCAAACTTTCCTAACTTTGATTATTAGACATATACCTCGAGCTTGTCTCATGTCTAGCCAAGTAGAGCCTTTTTACATATCTTTTGTATCTTGATCCCCCATTCTTTACCTGGAGGGGACCTTCCCTCGAGTGTTGTTATCTTTCACATACTTCCTTGCATTGAGCATAGGTATGTTCCACTACTTGGAGCTAGTTTGATTATCCCCTGACACTTGTCTTGTCCTAGATTTGTAACTATAAAGCAGTTTTATTCTTTTTCAACATTTTCAAAATATCTGAAAAAGTCCAAAAAAATTAAAAAAAACAAAAATTTGGATAGGAAAAGATGTTATCTTTGGCAGCAGTCGATTCGTGTTTCCTTCGAACATAGCACTATATATAACATCCGTTGGTTGCATTATTACTTTCACTTTAGGATTTGTACTTGTTACTCTGAGTTTCTCTCCACCGACTGGTTAAGCTTTTGGTCCCTATGGATCCTCTGTTCATGCCTTCTCTGTCATAGATATGTCCTAGTTTGTATATCAAGTCAATGTTGCTTATCATTAGTCACCATTTTCCTTTATGCTCTTGTTTGAAGGAAGTTAAAGACTAAGTCAGCCATTCCTCAGTTGTCTTGACTTTGCATTTCAGCCATTCCTGGTACTGTTACTGGTTCATGCACATATTATTTGATTTCTTCCATATTATACATCATTTTTTAGTACCTCGTGTTGGTTGATGGGGGATGCCCTAATGCCCTCCTTCCATCAGATTCCATCCCATCGGATTCATATCATTTATTCTCAGATAGGAGTCTAGAGGCATTTGAGTGGCTTGAGACTTACAGTCATCAATGGTAGGCTCTCTTTCCATCGACAGTTTTTGGAATACATCAATGTCCCTTGATCGATGGATTATTCCAATTTTTCAAACTCAACACATCTATTCACACTTGTTATATTGCACTCTAGTACCTTAATTCCCATTTTCATTATCAGTGAGTAATCTCACGTCTGTTAATGGTATACATCAATGACTGGTAATCAGATGATGAACTACTATGTTCGACCTCAACACCTCTATTAACATTGTAGGATATGTGCTCATAGCATTTTGTGTAGAATAATTTGCAGCTTGGTGGCATTCCACATATGCTACCTCCTTGATCGTGCCAGTGTTCATGAGATTTCAGCTCTAATGATTTGATTCCAGTGTATGTCAGATATATTCAGCCATTATGGAGATCTTGATCCATTATTTATCTTCATTATGGAGGTTCTGATCTATCACATATTGTATGTGGTGACGACCACACATTTCACATTTTGTATATCATTCCTATTCATGGCCATTATACTCTTATGTATCTAGGACTGCTATATGTATTTGCAGTCATATGCAGAGATTGATTATTGTAGTATACTAATGGATGGTTGGTTCTTCCACTTGGTTATTCATCACTCCACTTTTGGGATGGATTTTATAATGTATTTCAGCCATCATGTTACCCCTCTGACCTTACACATTAGGTGGCATCTATTATAGCCGATTTTACCACACATGGTTGATCACATATTCATGGCCTTCCTTGTCCCTCTACAGACTCTTTAGACCCCATGGACTGATATTATACTTTGATTTTTCCAAGTTCATCCCTAAAAGCACCTGTTTATTTCTATATGCGACTTTTAATCCCATACTCGCATGTATATGTGACTTTTGACCCTAAACCCACATACATCAGGATGTGTTCATAAATCCAAATATTTTTGGAGTTTTCTCCACGTGTGTCTGAACCACTTGAATCTTGGTCTTCCATATGCCTCAATATCGCTTGGATTTGACCTTTCATTACCCCTTTGGACTGCTATATAAGGAACCCATTGGATACATTGAAAAGGAGGAATTGAAGACCAATGAAACTATAGTCCATTGTTGTCATAGCTTGCATATACTTGAGTCTGCATCCCTTTGTCCCTTTGGAGAACTTTGTGTTCTTCCCAAGCTTTCCTTTGCTGGTGAGATTGCTATCGAGAGATAGAGGATTGAGGTGGTGGAGGCCCAGGTGGAGGACTTAGTTTCTCAAGTTCGCAGATGTGTCAATAGAGGTTTTCACTTGTGTAATCTTTGATTTGATTAATGGAAATATCTTTTCCTGTCCAATAATGTACATTTTAATGAATATTGAATCCATGGATTTGTTTAATTGCTTATACATTGTTTATTATATATGCTATAGTATATCTAACACCATATTATATAGCATGCTTGTCTTGTTTGTTGTTGTTGAGAGCAAATTTCTAGTGCAAGAGGGATTGGAAAAACTTCAATGGTGATCTACTTCAACTGTCTAGAATAAGGTATGATTCAAGATCCTTTAGTGTTAGATGTTTGGTTTCTCTTGCATATGGGAAAGGATTGATTTCTCAGTTCTAATTGTCTATTGTGGTACACCCCAGTCCATAGGAAGTTTCTCTCCATAACACTAGTTATTGAAGCTATTAGGTTGAAATCCACTAAAATTTGTCTATTTATTAAGATATATCCTCCATGGAAACAAACCAACAGTTTCTTAATGCACATATTTACTTCTACAGTGTGACCAAAGCACGGCATGTGCATCAACAACAATAATCCTAACTTCTCCCATCCTCTTTCCCACTTTATTGGAACCAAGTGAATAGGTCTATCTTTAGTCTCTCACATAGAGATCATGTACTGTGACATGACGAGTTCAAGGAACTTTCGCAGATAATGGTATACCAATGCCATCTTCTTCAATTTCATAGAATGTATTGCATCACATCGACTCCTTTCAATATGGCTAGATTAACTAGTGAATATTTCACAATATTGCTAATAGTGACATGCGGTGCCTCATATTTCCTCAAAGGAATGTATCCAGAAAACATGGTCATGACCCCCGATCCTGAGGCTTCTCCATCATGGTATCTTGAAATCTAGGTAGAGTAACAATTGTGCAGCGAGTGTGCTTATTTCTTGTTGTTATAACTGGCTCTATTCATGACATAACTTCATGGTGTTCTTCAATATGAAGTGTAGGGGGAGGAACCTCAATGCCAGCTTCTGGAATAGTGATAGTGATTGATACAAAAATGACCATGCTCAAGAAAACAACTTTGTATCCAAAGGTGTTGAAGAGATATGGATCAACTTAAATATTTACGTGGTTATATTCAAACATATGGGCATACTTCCATGGGAATATTGAAATACTTTTACGCATTTTCGAAGTCATTCACTCACACGGGTATGCAATTAATAGAAAATGTGGAGACAATTATAGCACATGGGAAAAATTTCCCATCATTTCAATAAGACACCAAATGAACCACCACTTCACTCATCACGACAACAGGTATTTATTGTGCATTAATGGAATATGTGACCAAAAATGATGTTGCAAAAATCTCCCATTTCCTCAAATTAATTATTACCCAACTGTAACTTGCAATAAAATTTCATCATGTGAAAACAACTATCTTGCGACATTAATTATTTTGTGACAGACATATAGTATTCGACATCATTCTACACTTGCAATAAAATCATAAACTTGTGAAAAAATAATAAACTTGCGATTTTTTATTTTTAAAGACTTCTATTTTTAGTCGAGTGAATTGTGACTACCCGAATAAGGATTTAATTGACTTCCATTCACTAACCCATTAACGGGCGTACCATCTAAATTATGTAACTTGAACGCACCTCCATAAGTGATACAGGTGAAAATATATGGTCCCAACCAACATGTTCAAGCTTTACATGATGTTTAGAAAATTTATTGTCATATAGGAGAATAGGATCTCCGGATTGAAACTACTTTAACTTAATATGGTGGTCATTCCAATAATTATGTCATTCTATTTTGACACACTAATGATAGTCTATGATAAAGCGATCTTCTTCCAACTGTACCAGTTGCGACAATCTGTCTTATACTGCACCAACATCTGTCAGCTCAGTAATCACAACTATCTAGAGACTAGGAACAATATACTCTAATGTCATGAGAACCTCTTGTCCATAAACCAATATAAATGAAGGTTTTCGTGTTAAATTTTTATAGATTGTGAGATAATCCCATAATACTGCAAGCATATTCTGATTCCAATCATCCCTCTGAACATTACATATTTGTGTCTATGCATTCTCAAATATTTTATTGAATGCTTCAACAATAAAGTTTTCATGTGGATGATATGGTATTGTCTTCATGTGATGAATCTAAAATTCCTTAGTCAATTTATCGATCAAATGATTCACAAAATGTGTACCTTGATAATTTATCAAAATTTGTGGGCATCCAAATAAGGTCACCACTTAGTCAAATAAAAATCTTGCACCAGTCGCAGAAGTACAATCCCTTCTGGAGTTTCTTCGGCCCATCTAGTTGAGTAGTTTTTCGCAGTGATTATATAATGTGCACCTGTTCTTTTTCATGGGGGTTTAATAGGACCCACAAAATAAAAAAACCATTTATCAAATGGTTACATAGTCACTTGTGTTACCAACTACATTAATCTCACCATGGTAGTTTTCCATTTCTTTTGGCAGATATCACAGTTGTAACAAAGTTAATATTTTATATGCTTAGTAGATACCATTAGTGTTTAATCCAATTTCACATGAATAGAATATGTAGAATCATTGAAGGAAACAAAATCACAAGATAGACACGTATTTGTCTTGAGAAACCCTCAAGGGGGGAAGTAAACCCAACAAAACTTCATCTATGTAGATGCATAATATAAAACCCCGAAACAAGTACTCCTTCTCTTTGTCGATCTATTGATTTATGTTCTATATGCAAGTGAGAGTGTGTATTCTAATGAGGAGGACAACTCTTCTATTTATACTCTTTCTGTCACTTGACTTTTACCCTAACAATTAGGCCCCAAAAAATGTATTGGGCTGACTTCACATAGGAAGACACAAAACAATATTATATTAAATTCAAGAGGGTACTATTGACCTGACCTACAATGGAGGTTATACCTCATGACTCTTTGATGACCAAATACAATAGTAACATCCTGAAGGAATAATAATACATCTCATATAGGTTACATCAGTAAAATACATTTAGAATATTGTTTGAACTTACAATATTTCAACGCTCCCCCTTAACAACAAGACTATTCTACTGAAAACAATATCATCAACTATAGGAGCAAGAAAATAGAATATCTTAAGTAGTATCAAGGTAATAAATCTATATGTTATAGGAAGTTTTTAACAATCATCAACAACTAGAAATATTAATGAATGTTTTCAGTACTGGAACATCACATTCTGCAATAGTAAGTATTCATCTTCTGCAATATTCGATCACTTGATCCTTCACCGCAACACTTTGATCTTCATAATCTTGTAGCACTTGATCACTTGATCCTTAGCAAAACTTTGATCTCCATCTTCTTGTTGTACTCGAACACTTGATCTTTGTAGTAATTTGTCACTTGATCCTTTGTAGAAATCGATCCTTTGCAATAGTCAAGCACTCGATCCTTTACATCACTTGATCACTTGATCATTTGCAACACTCAATCACTCGATCTTTTGAAGCACTCAATCACTCGATCATTTGCAGGACTCGATCGTTCAATCCTTTTATCAATACTTTCATTGTCTCTATCCGTGCTTGATATATCGATAAATATCATTGTCAAAAGCATCATAACTTGTAGCCTACATGATCTCTTTGTGGGATGATCAATCCCTATCACTTCTCTACATAACTCCCATGATGATGCAATCCTCATCAACCTACTCCCTCTTAAAAAGGAGGGTCAACATCATCGACCAACTCAATCATCCACAAATGAATGTAGATCTCTTATGCAAATGAACGCAATACCACATCATCTACAAATGAATGTAGATCTCCTCCACAAATGAATGCAGGAACACATAATCTACAAATGAATGTATATCTCATTCGAAAATGAATGCAGTACCTCATCATCTACAAATTAATGTAGATCTCATTCGCAAATGAATGCAGTACCTCATCATCTACAAATTAATGTAGATCTCATCCGCAAATGAATGCAGTAAAACATCATCTGCTATTGAATGCAGATCTCATCTGCAAATGAATGTAGGACCACATCATCTACAAATCAATGTGTATATCCTATAGAAATGAATGTAGGACCACATTGTATGCAACTAAATGCACATCTCGTCCACAAATGAATGCAAAACTCATCGTATACCATCCTTAGTTTCTTAGCTCTAGGACCACTCTCAAAAGAAAAGTGTTATTATCTACAGAACCATCCTACAAGTGAATGTAGGATCACTCTCCAGGGGACGGTATCATATGCAAGACCATTCACAGTCAGTAAGGGCTTGTACCACCCTCAAAAGAAGAGTGTTCTTGTCTACAAGACCATCCTAAAGAGAGGATACTTTCTTCCACAAGTAAATGTCAGACCTTATAATCATCTGTGGGTGCACTTGGCCTTTTCTCTAATTTCACATCACTCCCATATCATTCATAGTGATAGTCTCATCATCACTCCCCCTTCACAGGGAGGATCCACATCATGAACCTGTTCCCCCTTCCTGAGGAGGGTTCATATAATCATTGGTCCTCCTCGTGAGGAATTTCTGTAACCTTATGATCACTCTTCCTCCATACAAGGAAACATCTATATCATCATCATTGTTCTTACTTGGGAGGAAAGTATTCAGTATCATCATTGTTGTTCCTCCTTGTGAGGAAATTATTTTTGTACTACACCAAGCTTGTCTCTTAAGTATTAAAACTTTACTCAAGACAGGGGTTTGTTCAATACATCAAAAACTTGATAATCGGTACTCACATATTGTATTTTTATAGCTCCCTTGTGTACCATATCCCTGAATAATTTTATCATTCAAGATAGCATTATAATATTAGGATCTTTAACTGAGAGAATAACATGCACAGTAATAAAACACAAGATACAAGAGACACAAATAATTTCCCTTGGGGAAGCCATAAAGGAGAAAACACCGCAAATTCCTTAGAGATAGAATCATCACCAAAAGTAAAACTTGAAAACATAAATATGATCTCCTGACAGCAGTAGTCTCTCTCTTGTCTTAGCAACTTCTGTCTCACTCATGCATCCCAATGAGTGAGTGTGTGTGATAAATAGAGAGGCTCACTCTCTATTTATATTCTTTCGTTCACTTGAAGCCCACTCCAACATGTCACCCTCACTTAACAATTACTTACTAGAGTCGACATCTCTAGGAGTCTCTAATAACCCTAGTGCCCCACAACTTGTGGGTACTTTTCCTCCTCCGACCAACAAGGAGGGTTATCCTTAACACAATGGTGGGGACTATTTCCCTAACTTATAATGACTCATCTAGGGTCGAATTCTCTAGGATAGTCTAATAAACCTATGGCCCCACAACTACGGGGACTTTAACCCTTGACCAATAGGAGGGTTACCCAAAATGACTTGACATGACTTGTTTACATTATAGAAAATCACGATAGGAACATCAGGGCGTGACATGACTCAAATACATTACAGACACATCCTGTAATATACATCAGGTTACAATACATAATATATACGAATGAATACATTCTGAAGTTACAAATACATTAACACTCCCTCTTAACTACGAAGGTATTCTCTCGACACAATTTCTTAGCACAAGTCTTCTTCTCTATATCATCTGGATCATCATTGTGTCCTCTTCATCTTCAATTCATATTCATGTTCAAGTCGTCTTCATCTTCAATTTATCTTCATATTTAAGTCATATTCATCTTCGGATTTGGATCATCACTCAATCTAGATCATCATTGGAATATCATCACTGGATCTGGATCATCACTGAAACATCATCACTGTATCTGGATCATCACTCGATATGGATCATCACTGCTAGATCATCATCACTGAATCATCATCATGGATGCTATCTCATGATTCTTCTCGTCATAGGAATTTCTATAGAGCCAGCCCATTTTCATGTTGGTTGTAGGCCTAGCCTCCATGTAGATATTCTTAAGCACTTATATCTAACACTAAGTCATAATGGCCCACCCAGATATTACATTTTACCATGAGAGGAACACATCCAACACCCTGTCAGAAATGCATGCCCAGCACTCACATCTGACCATGCAGGAACACATCCCACAACCGTGTCAGAAAGGATATGCACTTACATCTGACCATGGCAGGAACACATCCTACAACCATGTCAGAAGCTCTCTGCACATACATATGACCATGGGGGGAAGACATCTCACAACCATGTCATAAGGGCTCTGTACTTACATTTGACCATGGGTAGAACACATCCCGCAACCATGTCAAAAGGGCTCTGCACTTACATCTGACCATGAGGGGGACACATCCCACAACCATATCAGAAGGACTCTGCACTTACATCTTACCATGGGGGGGTCATATCTCACAACCATGTCATAAAGGCTCTGCATTTACATATGATCATGGGGGGAACACATCTCGCAACCATGTCAGAAGGGATCTCAACCCCAGGTTGAGGATTCTTGGTAACTGACCAGGTGCCTCCATTCTCCTAGAGAATGGCATCAACCCTTATATATGATCAAGTGGGAACACATCCCTCAATCACATCAGAATGGCCCTCATCCCCAGACTAATTATTCCTGGTAACTGACCAGGTGCCTCCATTTAGAGAATGTAATTCAACACTTATATATGATCATGTAGGAACCAATCCTATAGTCACATCAGAATGGATCAACACTCACATCTGACATCGAAGGAACCAATCCTCTCACCATGACATAATAGCTCAACCCTTACATCTGGCCATGGAAGGAACCAATCCTCTCACCATGTCAAAATGGTTCATGGACTCATCACTTCCCCTTCAAAGGAACCTCGATCTGGAGAGTACCAAGCTTCTCCTTGAAGTACTCAAAATTCACTCCTTCTAATGGCTTCGTCATCACATCAGCAATATATTCGTCCATCGCAACATATTGGAGCTTCACTGCTCCTCTCTGCACCATATCCCTGATATAGTGATACTTGATCTCGATATGCTTCGACTTGTCATGGAACACTGGGTTCTCTGACAACTTCACACAACTCTAGTTGTCACAATATATACAAGTAGCATTTAACTGGAGATCAAATAAACCAGATAGTAGCTTCCTTATCCATACTACCTCACAACTAGCTGAGCAGGCTGCCACATACCTTGCTTCAACTATACTCAATGCCACATAGGATTGCTTCCTACTAAACCAAGAGATCACACCTGATCCCATATAGAAGCAACACCCTGAAGTGCTCTTCCTATCGATGGAAATTCCTGCACAATCTGAATCAACATAGCCCTCTAGGTTAATCTTTTGATTCGCCTCATACTTGAGCCCATAATCAACTGTACCCTTCAGGTACCTCAAAATATGCTTTATAGCAATCAAGTGAACATGTCTCAGATCTATTAGGAACTAGCTCAAGGTGTTCACAACAAAGAAAATATCTAGTCTCGTGTTCGTCAAGTACATCAAGGACCCATTCATCTAATGATGCATCATAGCATCAACCGCTTCTGATGAAGCATCACTCAATAGCTTCATGTTCGATGCCATAGGTGTGGTTATGGCCTTGCAGTCCATCATCTCGAAATTCTTTAGGATCTCTATTGCATACTTCCCTTGTTCGAGGAATATTCCATCCACATTCTACCACACCTCCATGCCTAGAAAATAGTGCATCGACACATAACATGAGCATCACTGGTCTTCCACCTTAAACCTTGAAGCAAAGGTTGGAATCTGCTTTACTCTCAGTAAAGCCTAGAGTCATGAGTAATATATCCATCCTGTCATACCATATCAAACCTTAGGATATTCTAGATTCAATCCCTCTGAAGCGGACCATCATACACCCTATGTATTCTGTACTCTATGCAGTGAAACACTATGTGTCGGAGTGACAAGTAGCTTCCTATGCTACTAATATTCTATGCATCGATCTAGGATCACTGGATACCAAGATCCTCTATCTTGAACTTTTTCAAAATTTCTTCTCACACCCATGTATGATCTTGTCATCCTCTATAGGATTTCATCTTCAACCTTGTAGGAAATGTTAAGATATTCATTAAGCTCATCATGTATGTGTTATCCCATGGGTGTCTTCTGAACTCGTACAAGGCCTTCTTTCATTTGTACACATGATTCTGTCTATCATGTGTCTCAACTCCCACTGGCTGCAAATGTCTCTTTGGAGTCTATGCCTTCTTTTTGTGATAATCCTCGTGCTATGAATCTTACCTTGTATCCCACGATTTTTCCATCTACCGCATGATGGAACTGTGAACTTCCCTTCATGTATCAATACTGCATCCTAGACATCATTCTTCTTGAACTGGTCTTCCCTTTCTTCTTGGTTACTTCTTCATATCTTGAAGGTTCTACATCAATGATGTTGCTGCATTCTTCATAGTACTCTTCATCTTGAACTATCGTCACTTGTTCTTCGGAACAAGTCTCATCCTTCTTTGCTTGTAGGCGATTATGTATGCAATATTTCCTACAAGTCAAATGCATTTGTATGGTTAGAAAAATTTCATAAGGAATATTCATACTGGGAAATTCTTATGCATAAATATATGATCATGCAACTAATTTAGCTAATAAAACATTTATCCATATCTCATAGAAACTTTTCTAGATGCCTTCCATCTCTACCAGGACAACATTGATATTGTGCACTAATCCAATATGTCAGCAAAGAGGTTTCATTCTAGATAGGTAGCAATGGAGAGTTGTATAGCACCATGATCTACTTACCCATCACATGAATATTAGTAGTATACTATCATTAATGCAAATATTATATCATGCATAATACATCAACTGCATATAAACAAATGCATTACAAAATAATATCATGAAATGACAATTGAATACTTATCTTTATTTGTTTCATGGGTAGACTCCTTCTTGATCCTTTAGCTTGATCATATTCTTCATTCATAATAGCATCATTTCTTATCCAAATGCTAATATGAACAAGAGGTTCTTCAAGAGTTTAGTTCTTCATATTCCTCGTCGCTTCAGGGATCTTCTTTGGATGGTGAGAGCTTGATATTCAGTTTCTCCCATATTCTCTTCTCTTATTATGAGTTCAGCTTCTTCATGTGTGTGCTCTTATCAGAATATTTCTGAAAGTAATCACTTCCTTCTGGCACACACTCCTTGAATGAATGAATCCCATGATCCTAGGAGGCCATTCAAGGTGGCTATGACAACTTCTTCATTCTTCACTTCTTCTTTTATCGCTTCAATTTGTTCTTTGATTTGACAGACCCTTGTAAAGTATGACTGTATGGTCTCTGCATTCTAGATCTTTCCATTCTTCAACTGGTTTCTTAAGGTCATCTTCTAATGAATATTATTCCCTTTAAATAGATTGGTCAAGGAATCAAACATCTCTTTTAATGTATTTAGGGAAGACACTTTTGGTTTAAGGTGATTCATGATTGAATCAGGAATGATCTTCTTGGCCTTGACCAAGTTCTTCTTCTGTAAGGCTTTGAGCCTCATCTCCCTCTAGAATTGGAACCTATCTACTCATGTAGGTGTCCAATTCATTTTCTTCAGAGAGATCAAATACTTCCATGCTTGGAATTTGTCAACTTCACCAAGCTTATCATCAAGCTTATGTGGTATATCACTTTGAAATGAGAACCTCAAATGAAAATAGCAAAATATTAGATCTTACTGATTTGAGGTGTCTGTCCTAGTTCCGGAGCTGGCTGATCTAGGGTTTGTCAGAGAAACCCTAATTTTAAAAAATTGGAATCTTTGAAATATGATTATATAGAAATATAGATATATTCGAGCTGATTTTTTCAATGTACTCCTTTTCTGAAAACAGTGGAGGGAAGCTCCCGGAATAGGAAGCCCTAGTTTACCAATTTCTTATGAAAAAATGCCTGCTACTGTTTCTGAAGTATCTCTGAAATTACTACTCCTCTATGTATGAACCTTTGCACTGAAGTATCCTTTCCTATTCCTATTCCAACACCATAGGTTTCACCAATTGGGACTTATGATTATTTTCCCAAGGTGACCTATTTCAGGACTGTTCAGCATAACGAAGTTGTACGAACTGCCACATGTCACGGTTTCATCTTCTAGGTTTGAAACTTGAAACACCAAAATTAAAGTTTGTTCCCTTTCCAGAACGTCTTCATAAATTTTATTTGGACCTTTGTAGCCGAAGATATAGAAATTCTCCCTAGGTGTCCTGTTTACGGATGAATCCTAGAAGAGGATGGAACCCTAACTTGGAGGGATCATATCTCCCAGAATATAGTGAATATGAGGCTTGATTTTGGACACAATGTAAATCTGGATTTTATATTTGGCATGCAAAAGTTTTAGCTCCTGAGGCTTCTCCAATCCTAAGATATGATGAATGTACCAAAACTTATCAGTTTTAGTATTTAGGGTTTTTCTAGCTCGCTGTCAATGTAGGGTTTGACATTCTTGGAGTTTCACCCAACCAAAAATCTTAACCCAGTTCTCTAAAATTCAATTTTGATGAGGATATAAATCCTATGCCAGGGTCACTAAAAAATTCTTCTTCTCTATGAAGCCCTAATTTCCCACACCAAAAACTGAAAATGCTTAGAATCGAATTCCGCTTCGATAGAAAGATGTGCTCTTCAATGGGGAGTCAGCCTAGCATAATTTTGCTGATAGATTATGGAGAGAGACCCAAAAAGTAAGAATCCCTAGCTTCTGTAGCTGCATAATGTCTTCTTCTCAAATTAGCTTCGATACCATGTTAGAATTTTATCACTCAATCTAGCATTATGATCTTAGTATATTTAACTGAGAGAATAACATGCACAAAAATAAAACAAAAGATACAAGAGATAGAAATAATTTTCCTCGGGGAAACCATAAAGGAGAAAAACAGACAACTTTCTCAAAAATAGAATCAGCACCAAAAGTAAAACCTAAAAAACATAAAGATGATCTCCCGACAGCAGTAGTCTCTCTCTTGTCCCAGCAACTTCTCTCTCACTCATGCACCCCAATGAGTGAGTGTGTATGATAAATAGAGAGGCTCACTCTCTATTTATATTCTTTCATTCACTTGAATTCCACTCCAACATGTCTACCTCACTTAACAATTACTTAC
Organism: Pseudotsuga menziesii; assembly: GCA_001517045.1. NCBI lineage: Eukaryota > Viridiplantae > Streptophyta > Pinopsida > Pinales > Pinaceae > Pseudotsuga > Pseudotsuga menziesii. The sequence goes on from LPNX011196282.1 coordinate 39,084, forward strand.
TAGAGCCGACATCTCTAGGAGTGTCTAATAAGCCTAGTGCCCCACAACTTGTGGGGACTTTTCCTCCTTTGACCAAAAAGGGGGGTTATCCTTAACAAAATGGTGGGTACTATTGCCCCAACTTACAATGACTCACCTAGGTTTGAATTCTCTAGGATAGTCTAATAACCCTAGAGCCCCACAAATGCAGGGACTTTAACCCTTGACCAATAGGAGGGTTACCCACAATGACTTGACATGACTTGTTTACATTATAGAAACTCTCGATAGGAACATTGGGGCATGCCATGACTCAAATACATTACAGACACATCCCAGAATAAAAATCGAGGTACAATACATAAGATATATGGATGAATACATTCTAGTGTTACAAATACATTAACAATTCCTTATGAAAAAATATCATATTTCTGTGTGCTTTGATTTATCATGGAACACAGGATTCTATATCATGTTTATACAACTCTGGTTGTCACATAGAATCACTATTGTGTCCAAATCCAAGTGAAATAGACCTGACATCAATTTCCAAGGCCATATCACTTCACAACTAGAAGAACATGATGTTATGTACTCTGCTTCAAATGTGCTGAGAGAAACACTAGACTGTTTCTTACCAAACCATGAGATCATGGAACATCCCAAACAATAACATCCAACAGAGGTTCTCTTTGTTTATGTGGCACTTCCTACCTAATCATATATCCATACAATATGTAATCATGATCTCTATGATAGTATAGTATGAAGTCTATTGTATCATTTAGGTACCTCATCACATGCTTTGCAGCTATCATGTGAACCCGTTTAGGTTTAACTAGATACTGACCTAGGGTGTTCACAACAAAGAATATATCTAGCCTGGCATTTATTAGATACATCAATGACCCAATAATATGTTCATACTAAGTCACATCTACGAACTCCAATAATTCATCATATAGATGCTTCAGGTTGGTATCCATGGGTGTGGCCATGGATTTAAAATCCAAGACATCAAATATTTTTAATATTTTCACCTCATACTTTCCCTTGTTCAGAAAGATTCCTCCTGGGGTCTTCTACACTTCAAGGGCAAGAAAATAGTGCATCTATCCAAGATGTGTCATATCAAATTATTCAACAAGATTCTTCTTGGAATATACAACTTGTTTCTCATTTCTTATCAAAAATAAGTCATTCACATATAGTATTATTATGGAAGGTTCATCATTCATAACCTTCATGTAAATGTTAGGATCGGCTTTACTCTTGGTAATTCCCAAGCTTGCCAATAAGCTATCTATTCTTTCACACCAAGCTCTAAGATCTTGCTTCAATCCATACATATATCCTTCTTCAACTTACATATGTGAGTCCCTTTATCTTTGACTTCAAATCCTTGTGGTTTTTTCATGTTTAGTTCTTCCTTAATCACACCATTTAGGAAGGTTGTATTTACGTCCATCTCGTGTAGGTTCCACTTCATCATGGATGCAAGTTCCATGATGGATTTGATGCAAGTGTATCTTGCTACTGGAGAAAATTTATATTCATAATCAATCCCCTCTTTCTAATAGAATCCTCTGGCCACAAATATTTCCTTGTATTTTTCAATACTTCCATCAGATCCATGTTTTATTTTGTACATCCACTTGGAGGATACCACACTCTTGTTTTATGGTTGGGGTACTATATCCCGAAAAACATTCTTCATTATTGAATGGTATTCTTTCATCATTAATTCTACCCATTCTTTCTTATGTATGGCTTCATTGTAACTTGTAGTTTCTTGATCTACAATATCACAAATCAAGGCTACATAGCTGGAGAATGGCTCTAATCTCTTACTTGTTCTTATGGATCCTTTTGAAGCTCTATATTTTTTTGCTTCTTGTATTATTTCTCTTACCTAAACAGGTTTTCTCTTTCGAGATATGTCCATTGTAGGGGGTTCATGATTTTCAAGAATATCATGATCTTCTGTTGCTTCTATTTTAGGAGAAGATGCTACTTCTACTTTTCTAGGAGGTACATCCTCTTCATGTACTTATTCATGATGACACTTTCTATATTTCTTAAGAAATATATCTCCGTCAAATGTTACATCCATAATAATATCTATGTGATGGAATATTGAAATGTATATCCTTAAGGATTTGGAGACTTCCCAATATCCAACAAATATTCCCTTCTTTCCATAAGGGTCCAGCTTGGTTCTCTTTTCTTTTGGATTGTGAACATATACTGGACAACCAAATATCTTGAGATGGAACACTTTAGGATTATTTTGTATGTACATTTATTTTGGAGTCTTGAAATCAAGGTCACTATGGGATAATCTATTCTTCACATAGATAGTTTTTCTTGTCGATTCATCCCATAGGTGCATAGGAATATATTGATCATGTATCATTGTCATCACTTCTTCCATAATGGTTCTATTATTTATTTCGGAAACACCATTCTGTTGAGGATTGCAGGGAGTTGTTAGTTCCCTCTTGATTCCAACCTAGTTAGAAAAGGATTCAAACTTTTTTGAATTATATTCTCTACCATTATTTGTTCTAAGTGTCTTGATTCTTCTATCTGAATGGTTCTCTATCAAGGCTTTGAATTCCTTGAATTTACCGAATAATTCATTCTTTGTTTTCAATAATTATATCAATGTCTTTCTTGAATAGTCATCAAGAAATGTAACATAATATTCATATCCACTTAAATATGTGGAAGGAATTGGACCAAATACATCAGAATGAACTAATTCCAAGGTACCTTTAGTCTTTGTCTCACTCTTCATAAATGGATTCTTGATATTATTTCCTCTTGCATATCCATTGCAAGTTCTTTCATGATCCATCTTCAAATATCGTAAACCAATTACTACTTTTATCACATGGGGTAATGATTTGTAGTTGATGTGAGAAATAATTCTATGCCGTGCTTCACTTGAGCCAGTGATCTCATGGACAAAGGTTGTTTCTGAATGTCCTTTGATTTTATATAATCCCCCTTCTTCTTCATCAATGACAACTACATCGTCAATTGATTTTCCTTGGGTACACATGCGTACTTGTCCAACTATAAAAGAAACTATATATCCTTTCTTATCTAATGTTGAGATGGAAAGTAAGTTATTTTTCAAACCTTGTACATATAGTACTTCCTTCATCTTCATGGGAGTTTCAAAGTCAATATTGTATCTTTTTTCACCAATACCTTTGATGAGATATTGATAGTCATCTACTAATGATACTTTCTGAGGATATTTCTTGTCTTCAAGTCTTAACAAATTTTTCTTTTGTCCTATCATATGCTTTGAGGCACCACTATCAGTAAGCCATGGATATTCTCTAGGTATTACAAACCCAGAGAGTGGAGAGAATAGTACATATTCTTATACATCTTCTTCTTTTTCTTGCTTCTTTAGATGTATTTATTATTCTTCTGCATCCTCATCTTCAGCTAGATGTTCATGATGTATTTTGTTGTTTTTCTTCTTTAGTGGAGACTCTTTGGAATGGTGTCCTATCTTATGAAAGTTTTAGCATTGATATTGGGAGTATCCTTTCTTTTGATTGTTTTCTCTTTTCTTTTGACACTTCTTGGGAGGTTGATACTCCTTGTGTCTATCCTTCTTGAAGCTTGATTGTACTCTTCCTCTTTTGGTATGGGTGGCTAGAGATTGATCATCTTCTTTGAGTAGAGCTTCTCTGTTAGCTACTATGGCTTCCTCTTGGATGCAGTCTTCCCATACTATGTAAAAATTCATAATTTATTTGATGGCGCACATAGTATGTATGAATGAATCCCATGGTATAGTGAGACAATTGAGATAATTCATAACTAGGTCATCTTCATCAAGGGATTCTACAATGGATTCTAGTTTCTCATTGAACTGGGAGACCCTTGTGAAGTAGTATTGAATGGATTCTCCTTTACTAATCTTGGTACTCTTCAATTGAGCTCTCAAATTCATCCATATGTTGATGTTATTTCCTTCATACATTCTGGAAAGGGAATCATACATTTTATTTGGATTTTCTTTGGATGATGCTTGAGGGATCACGTGATCCTTGATAGAATCAACAATTATACTCATTTCCTTGATTAGGTCCTTCTGGTGATTTTCCTTATATTCATATTCTTCTTTTTTTGCAACTTCTTTATTGATATATTTCTCAATATCATTCTTTCTCAAAATGAGACCAATCTTATACTTCCATGCTTAGAAGTTTTCTATGCAATCTAGCTTGTCTTGAATCTTAATGCTTGGGCCATCTTATCTAGGAGGTCACTAAAAAATGAAATTTCTCAAAATGCAATACTGACCTTACAAGGATATGTACTTGACCGAGGTGAGTTATTTGTTCTACTTTTTTTCTGGAGATTCCAAATATTCACCCTTCAAAAGTTTCTTGCGATATTTCAGTTTCTCCATATTTATGGTGTTGGTTTTCTGAAGTTTTCTGATTCAAGGGAAAATTGGTGTTTGGATTTCCCAGAGATCCACTGATTAAAATAATTCGATATAGGGATCAATATATGTGATCTAGAGAGTCACAACTCTCTATGCAATTATATTTCCAAAATTCCAATATCAACACAAACCCTAATTTCTTGTCAAAGGGAGAGGAGAGAGAGTTTCACTATGTGAAAGGTGTTCTATTCAGTCTAGCTTTGATACCATGTTAATATTTCAGATGCTTATCTAGATATCATCATTGGTTAATCCAATTTCAAATAAATAGCATATGAAGAACCACTAAAAGAAACAAAATCACATGATATACATAGATTTATCCTCGGAAACCCTCAAGGGGAAGAAATCCAATAAAAATTCCTCTATATAGATGTATAAGATAAAACCCCAAAATAAGTACTCCTTTCCCTTGTTGATCTGTCTCTTTATCTCTCCTATGTGCCATATACAAGTGAGAGTGTGTGTTCTAATGAGGAACACAACTCCTGTATTTATACTCTTTTTGTCACTTGAATTTTACCCTAACATGTCACCCTAAACAAACTTACAGGATGACTTCACATAGGAAGGCATGAAACATTATCAAATTATATTCAAGAGGGTACCATTGAACCGACTTACAATGGAGGTTATACCTCATGTATCATTGATGAGAAAATACAATAGTAACATATAGACGGAGGAATAAGACATCTCCCTTGTGTTACATTAGTAAAATACATTTATAATATTCTTAGAAATTACAATATTTCAACAACAATAGTCTCTAGCATCTACATGCAGATTAGGACACTAGAGTCTGACTTGTAAAAGGTTGCACATTGTTTATTTTATTGCATAGTGTCCTCCTATGACACCATCATGTTCCTTATTTAGCAACATCAGTTTCTCATGTTCCAAGATACAAGGACGAATGATTTTATTTTGTTCCATTTTATATAATTAACTAGCAATAAACTGAAAATATCCATCTTTTACAATTAATTTCTTCTTATGTGCTTTCCTAAATCCTTTTTATTGCATATCTGGTAGTTAAGATATGCAAATTATACTTGGAGTGATAATCAAACATCTTAACTACAAACAATTATTTGTTAGGAATATCATGGTCGAGATTAACATTAGAGGAAATTTCAATTCAAAATGGGCCTCCTAAAAAGAATTAATAAAATAATAGTTAAAATAATAAAATAATATTCATTAATTTTGGAGGAAGAAAAGAAAAAAACTACTTTTTTCTTTGTAATTTCGACATATCTCCCGCTATTTTTACTCAAATTTTGATCAGGAGAGCTTGTTGGATGTGGAATTAAATTATACATCCAACGAGTACCCTCTCATCTCGTGTTCCCAAGTATTTTTGTTTTTGGGGTAGCGGGGTCCATCAAAAGTATGTCGAGTGGGTACTCGTTGGATGCGAATTTAATTTTGCATCCAAAGAGCTCTCCTGATCAAAACTTGAGTAAAAACACGCGGAGATATGTCGAAAATACAAACAAAAAAAGTAGTTTTTTTTATGATACCTATCCCCAAATTTATATTAAAAATGTTTTTAAGACCTATACGGTATTTCAAATTTAAATCAATTTCATTAGCTAACACATGATGACATGGAATATGAATTAGAGTTAAAAGGCACATTTTGAGTTGAAATTTCCTCTAATTTAGGCTCTTATCCATTTTCTAACCTCGACAAATGGTCTAGTCCTAATTTCAGTTGACCTTCCTTAAAGATAATATCAACTTCAAACTATTTGAATAGGATAAGACATCAAAAAATATACCATCCCCCCAACCCTGTCTTGTTAACCTAATACTTCAATGCAAGATGGTCTTTATAAATATTGAAATGACCTCCCAACTAGTAATGTTGAATTTTTTTTGAGACAATATACCATAGCAGGTCCTTCTCTTTCAGTAGTGGTATAGGTATTTTATGTTGTTGACAATTTTCTTCCACCAAATGCAATAGGGTGATCAATATATTCCTCACATGGATGTGCAAGTAGAACATAGAGTGTGACATAAAATGCATCATCATGTACATGAAACTCTATTTTCCTATCTAGAAATACTAATATAAGGGTTGTCACAATCTTATTTTTAAGAACATCTAGACTCTCTTGACATTGCTCATTCCATTGAAATTTGACATCTTTTTTCAACAATTTTTCCATAGGAGTTGTAACCTCTGCCTATTCTTTGATAATTTTTCTATATTATCCCGTATGTCCCAAGGTACTTATTAACCATTTCACTATTGTGGGTGTTGGTAGGTCAACAATAATGACAATATTGGTAGGATCCATTAAGATTCCATCTCGATGAACCACATGATCTAGCAAGATACCAAAAGGAGCACAAAACAAGCAGTTCTTTATATTAAGAGAACTTTGGAACTTTCTACATAGGTCAAGCACCATTCTAGGACTTGCAATGTGATACTTTACTAGACCATAGACTGACCAGTCATCAAAGTATACTTCAATAAATTTATGGATGAAATCTTTAAAAGAAGCTACAACTATTCTAGAAAAAATAGAAGGAGAATTTTTCAAAACAAAGAGCATTATTGTGTATTGGAATCATCCCCATTATGTCAAAAGTTCAATTTGTACTGATATTCCTTTGCAATCCTTATCCGATGGTACCCAAACAATACATAAGTAAACGAATATACTTCTTGTTTTCTGACACTCTGCAACATTACATCCATAAATTGAGTCAGAAATGGGTCATGCAGGAAGGAATCATTTATCATCCTTTGGTACACACATATATGTACTTCACGAGGTTTCTTTTCTTCACCATTGTAGGTATAATCCATTCATATTCCTCAATCGGTCCTATGATACCTGTATCTAGAATTTTGTCTAACTCTAACTTGACTTTTTCTTTATATCTCGAATTGAGTCTATATGGTGGTTGTTTGATAGGTTTTGTGTTAGGCTTCAGGGGAACCTTCATTTCTCTAAGATCACCAAAAATTCCCTTCATTTCTGAAAATTTAGTAGGGAACAGATCTTGGAAGTCATGTAATAAGTTTGTAATATTCCCTATTGTATCATCATCCCAATAGTCCCCGATATTGTTAAATTTTGGGTTCTATTGAGAACCAATGTTTAAATATTTTTTATATTGAGATGATTTAGAAACTTATCATTTGATACACCTAACACCTCCACTATGTGAGCACCCTCAGATTCAAAAATATGTCTGTCCCATGGATCATCATCATCAGGTTCACCTGTTATATTGTAACATTCCATCCAATGTTGAACAGTTGTGTTGCTATGATGGAAAATTGACATCGACACATTGATGTCTTCAAATATCTTAGTTATGATTACCTGCAATGTATCATCAATCATCACATTATAATAAGAAAATGCAAATGTATGCGTGAAAGTGGAAGCTAGCTCTTCCCACTCAATTGTTTCTCATTGCAACTCAATTGTTGTCCATAGGAAAATTTAGGTAGAATAGTACCTAAATTATGTTTGGGAATATGAATATTCCAGTTGCACGATAGAAGAAGATGTGATGGAAGAGTCCACGATGAAAGAGTAGTTAGGATAGAAGGATCGGTGATGAGAGTATCTGCGAAAAAAAGGAACTGCGACAGAAGAAGAATAAATCATTCTAAAAGGAAATTTTGATTGATCGTGGGTAGAACATTATCGGGAATAAAGCATGCTTTTGGTAATAAATCATAATTGTATCTTGAGCTGATAGTGCCTATTTTCAATTGTAACTGAATGTACAAAAATAAAATTATATCATGTCAGCTAACATAAAAGAGTCAGTTGAATAAAACATGTAGAATCTTATTGAAGAGAGAACCCAACCTGTGTGCAGGTTGGTCATGGTTGGTCATTATTGTTGAACATAGTTGAGAGAGGTAAGAGATATTCTTAGTTAGAGAATAAATCCAGGTTGTGTGCAGATTGATAGTTGATAGAACAAGATAGCTTCTTAGTTATAGAATTGATCTAGGTTACGTGCAGATTAACAGTTGAGAGAATAAGCAAAGAATTACATAGAACAAAAACCAGAGAGCATGAGCGGAAAGAAATATGTCTTAGTTGTAAATAATATATAAAGAAGAATCTGCAAGCCAAGTGTGCATAAAAAAGTTGCTAACCTATTTCACATTCCAGATGAAGAGCATCTTTGTGGTTTTTCCTGAATGGGTTTCCACATTAAATGTTGTCTCTTTGTGTATTTGATAGTTATGTTTATGTAAAAATCATGTATATTTTGAATTAGTTGATCTGAATATGTCGCACAACATTTTTTTATGAATAAACCCATCTATATATGTGTCACACCGCTAATAAATTAAATATGTGATAAGGATTTTTAGGTTAAATGTCATGATATGTGTCGATGGATGAGTAGAATATTATCTTGAATGAATAAAAACATAACAAGAAGTATAATTCATGACTTCAGTTGAGTGATTTGATAAATTATTGTAAGAGTATAAATACACACATAACTGCAAAAATTTGATTATGCCTATTTTCCATAAGATATCTCAGGTGAGACTTCATTTGCATCGTGGGTGTTTCCAACAAGGTCCTGCTTAGTCAAGATAATATCTCGGGCTTTGTTGACGAACAAGGGATCCAAACCTGGGTCGATTGGAAGTGTGCCAACATATGGTTCCCTTATCAAGACTGTGAATAATTTTGGAGGGGATATGTTTTGGCATCCGATGAAGACAAAAATTCAAGATTGGGTGTATTTTACAGCACCCAAGTTTTCACGAGAAGAAAGTGAAGGATCACAACATAATCCGATAGAGTGGTTGGATCAATACCTTTATATGGATATTCATGAGATATTATTTAGTGAATTTCCTACTATGTTGCATGAATGGTTGTTAAATTTTGCAACATAGAAGAAAAAGTTTCAAGAAGGAGAACTGAAAGAGTGGATTCCTAATTAGTTCATTCAATTTCTGTCTTGGAAGAATTTTGGAAGGATACATCACTAAAATTGTTGTCGACTCTTTAAGGTCATATATTGAAACTGTAAAATATTTTTTCCAAGTACCTAGAGGATGATACCTAACATATTTAAAGATTTGGATAAATATGCTCATATATCAGAAAGGGATTCTGAGAATTTAGTTCAATGAATAAATATTTATGCACAGAGAACTGGGACATGTCGCAAGAGAAGTTTGAAGGATATAGAGGAGAGTAAGATAATATGTTTCTTGGTGATAGAGAGACTGAAATAGAAGGTGAACGTCTAAGAAGTGGAAGAAGAGTTTGGTCAGAGTCTAATCAAGCAATTTCCTACAGATTCTATTTGGGACGTCACCCAAAGATTGAAGACATTGATCGCCAAAGTAAGATTCCATATGTCGGATGTTCAACACAAAAAATGGTTTATTTAAGTATTTTTACCGCACATATGGATTCCTTTGATGCAAAAAAATATTATAGGTCATACCGAGGATTTGGAATTGGCTATGGAGTTGGAATCATCACCGGTCAGAGAAAGTGGAGTAGGAATAATGCAAATCCAGTAACAACTAGCCAACCTTACACTACAACTTCAGTATATCAATAAAGGGAAGGAGATCCAAGAAGAACTCTAGTGTACCATATTTAGAACCAAAGGGAACCACAATGACAACTACCCAACATTTATGAATTATGTGGCATTGGGAGCACTAAATCTGATAAATGAAAAAGAAATTCATTGGTGTAGAATTGGTCAAATAGTATGGCATCAATCAGAATAATGTTTATACTTATAGAATATTGTAAGTGAATCAACTATTTTATACTATAAATTATGTAGATCAGTATGCCATGATAAGAAAGACTGCATAACATATCAGTTGCTGCAAGAGAATATAGTTGATACCTATTTAATGAAGAATGAAAAACAAATGATGGATGAGCAATCTCATGCTCAATATCCACAAGCTCAGTATCCTCAAGCCTAATATCCACATACCAAGTACCTGCAACAAAAATGCCCTTAAATCAGGTTGGGTGAATTTTTTAGAGGCTGAGTACAAGGAGGAGGATTTGGTCATGGAAGAGGAAAAATTATACATTATAATTGTGGGCATATTGGAAATTTTTCCATGGACTTCACGAGTCCTACTATGACATGTTTGTACTATAAATATTTTGATTATACTATTGATGGATGTCCTAAGTGGATTGTGAGATGGCAAGACAAGAATATGGGAAAGAAAAATGCACCACGAAATCCCAATCTGATCCCCAGTCAAAATATCCAGAAGATTTATGTTGAACCGAGGTAGCCACATATTGTTGTCATGACAATAGGAGGTGTTTTGATTGGGGAAAATAAAGAAGAACCATATGGACAATCGTAGGTATAAAAACAACACAAAAGAAAGTACCATTTTATGTAAAAATAAATAAAAGGAGGTATTCTTGGATGAGTGACAAGAATTTTTCGACAAAAATCAAGCATCGAACTTTAAATCTATACCATCTAAAGGACGAATACTAGAAATTCATGAGATATTTGTCCAGATGTTTTGAAAGAAATTGACGAAAAAGGTTAGTAAAATGAAATAATCCTTTAAAATTTTCATATAACTAATACACGATAAAGATGTTATCACATAATTCATATATCTAATAGAAGAACCTAAAGAAGAGGTGCGACCAAAAAGAAGGATTAATCATGTTGGGAAAATATTGAACGTTGGTTTAGAAGTGAGAATGACTACCCAGATAAGAGATTATGACATCGACTATATTATTATGGACTTGGGATTCGATGTCAATATCCTAACTAGACAGACTTGGGAGAGTATGGGGAATCTGAGACTCGTATGGTATTTTTTCCAAACTAGATTAGGAAATCAGTGTAAGGTTCTACCTATCAGTCAACTGACTTAGGTACCTACCAATATAGAAGTACTCAAACATTATGCCAAATTAAAAGTGATTGATATTGTTGATGATACAAATCTACATCCCGCACTTTTAGGGACCAACTGTATAACTATTAATCAGACCATTATCAAATTTAATAAAATAATCTTAACATTTGAAGACTCGAAGTTAAGGGTTGTTTCACACCAATTGATCCACCAGAAGGTCAGAGATACATAGAGAAAGTGAACAACGAAGGGAATGGAGACTATTTGGACCATATTTATAACATCACTTCTACAATGGATGATTATTGAGTCGAGAGGCTCTCTACAACCCAGTATGGGGTAGATCTTGTAACGTTACGTAACGTTGTCACGTTACGTAACGTTGTCACGTTACGTAACGTTGTAACGTTACGTAATGTTACATAATGTTATATCGGCTATTAAAAAAAAATAGAAGTAAAGTTACAATGTTATGTCGTCTAAAAAAACAGAAAATTAGAAGAAAAAAAATGCATAAAAAAAATCCATTTAAGAGTATAAACACTAGTGTAGTTTCAACTCGAATGATAGGCTAAATTATTCCAGAGCTCATTGCACTGCGAATTTGCTTATACTCTGCAGGTTGATGGCTGTGGAGATCGACAACAGTGAAAGTGGAAATGTTGCAGTATACATGGTGTTTGAATATATGGACTATGACCTTACAACTTTGTATTGCAGATATATAACCAACAGTGAATGGTTACCACTGTCGATCATCAAGGTCCACCTAGTTTATATTTGTTATTATAGCAGATATTGGACATAGTATCACGCAGTATTGTTATTATCGTACTGCAATTATTATTTTTTATTTTGTTGTTAATAAGCATATCACTGTTTGCTTTGATTTTGCAGAATGTTATGCATCAGCTGCTTAAGGGAGTTGAGTATTGTCATAGGCACGGAGTTATACACAGGTAACACTTTTATTTTCTTCTCGTGTTCTGAAGTTCAAGATTATGAAATATGTAATTGCATTAAAGAAGCCGATGTCATGTATATAATTTTGGAATTGCAGAGACTTGAAACCTCAGAATATATTACTGAATTTAGAAGCGGGATTGGTAAAGGTTGCATATATGGGGCTTGGACGAGTTCTACGTAAGAAATACGAGTTCTACGAGTTCTATGTAAGAAATACGAGTTCTATAGCGAATAGGTAGGCGTTTATCTACACTCATTATTCTAAATTAGGGTTACTAAATTATGATTATGTAGTAACAAAAGATGCGTACCAGAAGAGCATGTTATCAATCTCCCTACTAAGCACTAACCTTCACTGCCAGATCGTGCAGACAGAATAGACAATTGAGAAAGTTTGAAACAGGATGATGCTTTTGAGAATCCTTTTGATGCTCTTTATGATTATCTCCTAATTTTTATTATGGCTACTCTTCGGGCTTCTGCTAACTCTCCAACCGATCTGGAAAATGCAAAAAAGACGGTGCCTGTATTATGACTATCCTAAATTTGAAGTTTCATTTATTGTATTTTTTTTGTTTCTCTTATCGTTTTGTCAATATATACTTCACAAGATCAAAATGATTGAAATTTTTTTTTCACAAATAGACATATCATGTTTCAAATATTAGTTAGAAAGGTTAACGAGGCGTCAATGGCAGCATCCAATGGAAACGACAAAGAACAAAAAATATTGAAACCATATTGCAACTCTAATTTGACTTTCTTTTTGTAGTATGTGCTATGTGTACATTGGGATAATGTCAATAGTTTGTAGAACCATTTTTGTTAATGAAAATGGGTATGAGCAATGAATGACTTATTTATTATGATTTTTTTTTAACTTTGCTGACAGAGGTTATGTGTGCACAGAGGTTATGTTTATTGTTAAGGAAGTTCTTTGATCTTTTATAATCATACAGTTATGATTTCAATCAATATCTAAGTCTGAGTATTGGTTAACAATTTATGATCATAAATTTGTATTCGATATAAATTTGTATTTATAGATCCTTAATATTCTGTGATACAGGATGTTGGAATTGATAACAAATGGAATTCATCTATAACCGTCAAATTTATCTTCTAATTAATTAAGACATTCTCTTCTACTTAATTAAGACATGAATCACACAAAGCTTAATCATTGCGATGTATAACAAAAATTCATTTGTTTAATGCAAAGCTTAATCATTGCAATGTATAACAAAATTCATTTGTTTAGAAACACTGTTAAGAAATACTGTTTAAAAATACATATATTATATATACAAAAATATATATATATGTTTGTAGTTCTATAGCAAAGAGGTAGGCGTTTATATACACTCATTATTCTAAATTAGGGTTTATAAATTCTAATTATGTATTAAATGCAGGTGGCAACTCTACCGTATAGGCCTCCTGAATTGCTGCTCGGGGAAACAGAATATAATTTTGCAATTGACATTTGGGCTATTGGGTGCATTTTTGGTACAGTATATTTCATTTCGGATAAATTTTCTTAGTGTTTTCCATTAGTCAGTTCAAACAAAATTAACCGTAATTGTGGTAACTAACCAGCGTAGATCCAAATCCTAGGCTCTATCAAGCCCCGAGAGGGATCAAATCTCCAGATGTGCAAACCTCTTCTCAGGTATTGGACTCAAGGAGGTTTGCACCACGAGAGATTTGATCCCTCTCGGCTCTTGATAGAGCCTAGGATTTGGATCTACGCTGGTGTAAATACAATGGAAGACATAAAGCTCATTTTGTGCAATGTAAGTTCCTACACATCAGATTTTCGAGAATCTTTAGAAAAATGGAAGAACTGATTGCACAATGTGTTGATGAGAATATGCACAATAATTACACAATCTATCTGATAGGTAGGTATCAAGGTAAGTAATCTACAACATATGAAGGTTTACCTAAAATATCATATTTTCATACATAATTTGAAGAAAATTTTACAAAACCTCAACGCTTGTCCACCCTAAAATTTGCACTGAAATATACACCTTTTCAAATGGTGGGTCGCACATAAAGAATATATCTCAGAATGTCCTCAATGTCAGATATTGACGGAGATACAATTTGGAGAGAATATCAGCTATACTAGTCAGAAGTACACACATTTGACTAATGTTGTTGAGCACATTGAATATTGTCATGTGACATGGGAAGCATGTCAACAGCAGGAATGGGTCAATTAGTTCATACATACATTGGATATGATACCAAGGAACACGTACATGTCGATTGAGATACGATGATGGACATTTGAATGGAATGATCTGGATACTAGCTTTACACACACATTCGAGTTTATTGATAATCATCCTTCAATTGATGTTTCTTTGTAAGTGATCAAGACAAAGATATTTGAAGATATCCCTGTCTGAATGACAAACATTAATCAGAGAATCATAACAATCCAAAATTTGATGGAGTACTGTAATGTGACAAGTGAACCTGATGATGACGAACCACACGATGTAAACATCCCAATGTATGAAGGTACTCACACGGTGGAAATATTTGGTATTTTAAGCAACTAGTTTATGAATCTGTTGAAAATCAAGAAAGTAAATATTGGATCCCTAGAGAATCAAAAGTTTGACAATAATGGAGATTACTGGGATGATGATACTCTTGGAAAGATCACGGACCTACTGCATGAATTTCAAGATCTATTCCCTCCAAAATTTTCAAAGATGAAGGGGATTGCATAGAGCTAGCTTGAATGCTTGATGTGGGTATCATAGAACCAGTTGAATAATATGAGTTGATCATTCCAATTGAAGTGAAAGATAAAAAGACTGGTGGTGAAGTACGTATCTGTTCCGACCTGATAAAATTGAATGACACCTTCCTACATGAACCATTTCTAACTTTGTTTACAGATGAATTATTGGAGAGTGTCGCAGGTCAAGAAGTCTATTCATTCACTGATTGGCTATATGGCTACCATAAGATAAGAATTGCAAAGGAATATCGGCATAAGAAAACCTTTGCAATGGAGCGGGGGTGTTTCTAGTATAAGGTAATGCCCCTTGGAATCAATAATGATACTGCTATATTTTCTAGGATAGTAGTGGCATCTTTCAAATACTTTATTCATAAATTTATTGAGGTGTAATTTGATGACTTGAGAGTGTTTGGGTTCATAAAGGATCATATTGAGAGCCTGTGAATGATGCTAGAACGATGTCAATAGTATCAAATTTCACTGAATCTAAAGAAATGTATTTTTTAAGCCCCGTTTGGAACTCTATCGGGCCACATGGTTTTTCTTGATGGAATCCCTATCAATCCTGCTAAAATTGCGATCATTGTAGACTTACCACCACCTTTGATAGTGAAACAATTAAGAACGACATTGGGAAATACATGATACTATTAGAAATTTATCAATATGCAAAGGTGACTACTCCGATGGAGAAGTTGTTGATGAAGGATGCTAGGTTTCAATGGAGTGAACACTTCTGAGAGAGTATGAACACCCTAAATAATAAGATGGTCAAAGTGCCCATACAAGTTTTAACAAAATGGAAGAAGGAATTTAGCATACATGTCAATGCGTCATCTGTTGTGCTCATCGTTGTACTAGCACATCTTAGTGAAGCGTCAATTGATCATATGATTACTTTCACTAAAATAAAATTATCAACAGTAGAGAAGAACTATACCATGACAGAAAGAGAAGGACTAGCCATTGTATAAGCTCTTTAGAAATTTCATCACTATTTGCTAGGTGAACATTTCAAAATGTACATAGATAATTATGCGTTGAAATACCTAGTCAATAAGCCAGTGTTGTGGGGGGGATATTTGTTGGTGGCTTCTCCTTTTCTAGGAATTTGAAGTCAAATTCATTGTTAATCTAGGTCAATTAAACTCGAGAGAAAACCATCTGTCGAGGCTTGATAGTGGAGAAGAACTTGGTAATATCGATGATAGTGTTCCTGATGCATAATTATTTGCAATCACGATGTTTGATGATCACTGTGGGGAAATTATATAATTCTTGAGTACATGATATGCACCATCTCGATTCACTACCACAAAAAATAAGCAATTAGTTGTGTGAGTTCCATATTTCAAGTTGATCGCTGGACAATTATACAAAATGGGACCTGATGAAGTTCTTCGTCACTATGTATTGGAACATGAGAGACGCATGAAATTGAATGAAGTGAATGCTAGTGTCACAAGATGATATTATAATGGAAAGGCTACAATGCATAAGATATTGAAAGAAATATTGTGGTGGTGTATGTTTCATGCAAATACCTGAGAATATTGTCATAGTTTTGATGCCTTCTAAAGAATCGCAAAGCCATCGCGACGAGATGAAATTTCGCTAGTACCTCAAATAACTTTATAGGAATTTGAAAAATGGGTTGTTTATTTTTTCATACCTATTAATCCACTGGTGAAGCAAATAAGTGCAATATACATTATTATTGTGACAAATTACTTCACTAGATTTGTTGAAGCCGCATGAGTAAAGGACTATAATACTGTGACTGCTACAATTATATTTGATAATGCTGTTACTATAGTTGATTTTACCACACATGGTGGATCACATGTTAATGGCCTTCCATGTCCCTCTGCAAAATCTTTAGACCCCATGGACCATTTTTGTACCTTTGATGTTTACAAGATCATCCCTAAAAATATGCATTATTTTCTATACGTGAATTTTAAACCTATTCTCACGTATATACGCGGATATGACCCTTAAACCCACGTACATTGGGGTGTGTGGAAAAGGCCAAATAGTTTTGGAGTTTTCCTTGATGTGGATGCAAGTCACTTTTCTCTTGGCCTTCCATATGCCTTGAGATCGCTCATATTTGACCTTCCATTACCCCATTGAAGCACTATATAAGGAACCCTTCGGATACCTTGAAAGGGTAGGAATTGAAGAGCAAGAAAAATATAGTCCATTGTTGGCGGTGTTGGGGTGTGTACCCTAAGGATTACCAGTTTTGGTAACTTCGCGGCTATTGGTAAGCGGAGTTATGGGTCAAGATAGTCTTAGGGGTGTCAGGGTAAGTCAAAACCCCCTTTTTTGTAATAAACCCGTGGTTTAAATCCAGGGTTTAGGGTTTTTTTGGGTGCCCATGGTTTAAGACCATGGTTTTGTAAAAATGCACAGTATAAATAAGCGCTTGTGTAAAGAATATAGGTTAGGCTTTATGATGAAAGGAAGATTAAGGCGAAGCTAAGATTTGTTTTGTGGAAAAAGGTTAAGTCCCAGCTGTGTGCGTGGAAGACCTCTGCAGCTGTGTGCACATAGGGTTTTTGTAAAGAAGATTGAGGAACGACCTACAGCTGTGTGCGCAGGGGCCTGCTGCTGTGTTCGTGGATTTTGAGAACTGAAGGGATCTGCAGCTGAGTGCGCAGATCAAACTGTGGTTTTGTAGCAAGTTGAATAGAACACAGTTTGTGGACGTATCCCCTACACTGGGGGTGAACCACGTTATATCCGGTGTTGTGGTTTCTTGTGCTATTTCTATTTCTGTTTCTTTTATGCATTAATAACTGTATACATCTGATAAGTTAGATCACTGCTAACATTTACCTTCGCTGTGAATTCCCTGTAGTGGGTTGAGCAAGTCACGACTGTTTATTTAATTGCGAAGTTGTATGTGAATGAATGGTAAAGCTTGTAACTATTGATTAATAAGGTTATTAAAAGGCTAAGGTACAGTAATCCCCCTCTCTGCTTGTAGAAACTTGATTCTGCGACACCCCCATAGCTGTTTCGGGTGAGACTGCAACCTGCGCGCAGATTGTTGCCGAAAGGGCCAACTCTGTGGGTCTTTTGTTGGTGCGCATTAAAGGATTCAACCCAGGTCTTCCCTATTTCCCAACAAATTGGTTCCGTTGCCAGTTGAACTCAGTATCTGCTCAAGAAGGGGTTTACCTTGTACCTCAGGGGCTATGTTCTGGAGGCCCTCTGTGAAGGAAATCGAGGATTGGTTTGCTGAGACTTGTCTGAAATTCGCGCAGCAAGAGAATACGAATCCGTGTCGAAGCGCAAGTGACTTTTTACAAAGGTATGTTTTTTATGATGCTTATGAAATTTTCTTTGGTAGTTTCCACATAGAGTTGCACCAATGGTTGTCTAGGTTAACGGAAAGGAGGATGAACTTTCAAGCTCGACGGATTCCTGTGTGGACCCCCGCAAGGGTCAATCCTGTGCCACACGTGAACAATGAGGTATCCCACGCTGTCGATTTCTGGACGACGCGAACGTTGGAAGCCTTCGTGACAGAGTTTTCCATTGATACAAGCACTTCTTTCAGTGAAGCTGAACGACAGTTTTTCAAAGGGCCCCGTGGTAAGTTTTTAAATTCCCTAAGCTTGAAGATTAAAATACTATTGGTTGAAAAGGGTATATTATTTTTTGAATCAGACTGTTAGTTTAGTAGTACTAACATATGTTTGCAAGTGAGAATATTGTCGACGCACAAAGTGGGTTGCCGCGAAGTGAGCAATGGTACAAAAGAGATTTTGAGTCCTACTCCTCAGGACAGACCACCGCATTTACCCCTGTAAACCCCTCACAGCCAGACCTTGAAGAAAAACCTTCAATAGGAAACCCTCCTGTTACCCCCCAGTGTCTCTTTGTTACCCCTAAAGTTCGGTCGAAGTGTGACAGGAAACCAAGTCCAAGTATTACGACCACAGGTCAATCTGCCCCTGTAAATCCCCCTCCATCAACGTCCTATCCCCCTCCCAACCCTCCCAGAACCACCATGGCCCACCTAGCTGATGACATTAAGCTGCCTATCTTCAAAGGAATGGGATCAGAAGAACCAGAACAGTTCTGGTTTTTATGTGAGGCCGTCTGGAACGTGAAGAGTATTACCAACCTAGATGTGAGAACTACGCAGCTCATTACTTCCTTTCGCGACTGGGCTTTGACCTGGTTCATGAAATTCTCCAGTAATCAGCACCCCACTTTGGATGAAATCAAGGCTGCCATCATTAAGGAATTTAAGAAACCAAAGTCAGAATCGCAGAGCATCACTGAACTCAAAGAGATTAAACAGCGGCGTGGAAAATCCATTTAGGACTTTGACCAGAGATTCAAAGTTCTACTAGAACAAGTCAGCTTCACCATTAGTCCTGTGCAGCACAAGGAATGGTTCATCGCAGCGTTATTGCCGCATACCAGAACTCCGCTCATGCAACAGAAGGTTGCTGACCAGCAAGAGTCTCTGGAAATCGCAATGAAGCTAGAGACCGCTCCCGTCAGAGATGATTCTGGTATTGCCCAAATCCAAGCACAGTTGGCAGTGATGGCCTTGGAGCTTTGTGACATGAAGAAAGCTAAAACCAGTCAAGAGGAGGTCTGGTGTACGTAATGTCGATCCGAGGGTCACGATAGGGACCAGTGCCCCGTGGTCAGAACATACCTAAATACGGGCACGCCCAACCAATTCAACGCCGGTGTTCTATATTGTGAGATTTGTCAAACCTCTGGCCAGCATCGCCCTGAGCACTGCCATCTTCTTCAGAGATATGTTCAAGTTCCCAAAAACCCCTACTACCAGTTCTGTAAGTCCATAGGGAATAATGAAGACGAGTGTCGTAGCTACGACCTTATGCGAGAGTGCACCTCTGATGCCTACCGAGTCCACAATGAAGTTCCGAATAATTATGGCTATGGTTACCGCGGCGGCGCCTCCGGAAGAGGTGCTTTTGGCAGTCGTGGCCGTGGTGGAATGACCGGAAGAGGTAGAGGCCAGGTTGTGTGTTACAATTGTAACCAAGCTAGTCACTTGGCTCGCAACTATCGGAATCCCACTACGACCTGTCGTTATTGCTGCGCAGTGGACCACGTGATTGAACAGTACCCCCAGCTCCTCGCAAAGATTCAGGAAAACAACCGTGGCCCTACTCCAAATATTCAGTTGATTTCCACGGAGCAAAGACCTGTCCCAGCCCTCAATGTGGTCACCCGGAGTGGAGCTACGACGCATACTCAAGACTCGCCAAAGCAACCTGTCGCGGTGTGCGTACAAAAGGCCTCCAAGAAAGTCCCAGTCCAGGAGGCCCTGTGTGATAGTGTTGACCCTGGCGCTGTAGAAGTACCTGTGCGGCAACCTCAGTAGGTGTCACAGCCATAGGAGGCCTCGACGGATAAAGTAAGTACACTATCCTCTTTCTTGTAGAGCTGTATGAAACTCTTGCGGAATCAGAACGCTCTAAAAGAGCTGCAAAAATTTCTTGCTTTCACAGACCCTCAGAGAGGAATTGATCAGGAGAAAACTATTAGTCGTGTCCGAAGAACGAGAAGGGAAATGAGATTGAACATTCAGATAGGAGAATATGATATGACTGATGTCATTTTGGACCTTGGATCAGACGTTAATGTCCTACCCAAGAAGACCTGGGGACAAATGGGAAAGCCCTCCCTGGTTTGGTCACCTATACAACTACGACTAGCTAACCAGCAAAGGATTGTACCGCTAGGGAGACTTCTTAGTGTTCCAATCAACATCGATGGGGTCGGTACTCTAGCAGATTTTGAAGTTATTGAGATCATTGATGACAACAACCCTTACCCAGCCCTGTTGGGAATTGAGTGGGCCATGGCCAATGCTGCAATCATCAACCTTAAAAGGAGACAGATGACCTTCGAAGGAAATGGCCTGCGCGTTATTATACCCCTCGACCCATCCCAAGGAGAAAGATATACAGAACCACTCAGAGATGAAGGGGAGCAGGATACTCTAGACCACATCTACAACATCACAACTAAGGATGCAGATTATGTCGAGCCTAATGATGATGGTGTAATGGATTGGCAATGTGATAGCTCCTGCATGTCTAATTCAGATGATGGTCTGGAGAATTGGCATAATCGACTGTATGAGCTACATGGCCATAGATGCGCGTAGATCACGCAGTCTCTTCGATGCCTTAGTGCACAGCCTAAGGAATTGCTTGCACCGGTTGGGATGACAGCCCCTGGAGAATTTATTGCACCTATGTCAGAACAAGTACCTTAGTCACAAAACACCCAGAGTCTGGAAATAGCAGTCGAAGCTACAGCAGCATGGGGGACTGGTCATACAAAGTCTCAACCCCGTCGCGGAACCTGCCAGAAATTCCTGCGCCCCAGAGTCATAAGGCAAGCGCAAGAAGTGTGAAGTAAGTTCAAGGCGCGGAATAGCCTTCAGGGAAATTTGAGGCAGAAATATACAGCAATGGAAAACACACCTCGTAAGGAGTGGATGCATAAGTTCATACATATCTTGGACCCTATAGCGAAAAATGGGCATATGAAGGTTGAGCTCCGCCACAATACTATAAGTAGGGATGATCTTGTGGATCGCTTTTTGATCACATTTGCCATTAATAAAAGTGGTCTTGTTTTAGATATAGCTTTCTGATCAAACCATGACAAGGAAAATGTTGATCATCCAGCAATTGGATACCAAATCAAGGGGCAGAGCCAAGATGCTAGTGCCTCAAATCTAATAGTCCTGTCACAGATACTACCCAGTCTGGTCGAAGGGCACTATTGGGCCGAGGTTGCTTATTGCCCCGAGGCTTCAACCATGATTCTGCCGCGGCCCAAAAATGTAGCGAGGCTCAAAATCCGACCGTTGGGAGGTAGCCAATTTGGCGCTAGCGGGATTTTAATTGCTTTAAATGACTGTACTAAGACCAGTACCAGCAATCGCACTCCACATGGACAAGATTTTCGTCATATTTGGTGCCTTCAATGCACTGTCCTACCCGATTTGATTGATGGCATGTATAAGAAGACGCCTAAGTTAGGGAAAATTGCATCCAGAATTTCTTCAAGATTTCTGAGTGAACCCATGACCACCGAATGCGAGATTGACGATTTGGTTAGAGAATTCGAGCAAGAGGGTCTGATCACCTGTTCTAATCGGCCTCCTGCCCTAGCTCACTGTGAAGACACTCCCCTAGCACCACCACGGCCGATGCAGACATGGTCTGCCAGGAAAAAGTCTAGAACTGAAGTTCGCACCAAGCGCAACCAAGACCGGCAACGGCAAACAGGGCAAACACCAGCAGCTAATACTATGAAGCCCTCTGGCTCCGCACAGGCCTCGACCAGGGGAAGGGAGAATATTCCACCACCACGGCCACCATATCTACCACTTGTTCACCCAAGAACCGCATTTCCCCGTCGCACAAAGCAATTTACATTAGCCACACCCTCGTTGCCACCAGGAGTACAGTTGAACGGAAGTATGACAGGGAAGATTGATAGGCTTAAGTATAGCGATCACGACACCAATGACCATGGAAATTTCCCACAGTTTGAACCAGCAGAATATTTGCACCACGTCAAGCACCCAGATCATAGGGTCACACTACTGGAAGTGCAAACATGGGCTACGGGCCTGGACAAAGCTGGCCTACTCAAGATACTTAACATTCCCCATTTCGAACGCGGCATACATGTGACTGTAGTGGCCAAGCAGTTACTAGCCCTGGTGCATGACGGCTATTTATGGATAGGGGACCAGCAAATTCCTATTGACACCGCCCTCATCCATAGGATCACAGGTTTACCCATGGCAGGACCTGATCCGGGAACCGAATTTCCGTCCAAACATGACGATACAAAGCTCGCGCAAACCATGAAGGAGCGGTTTTGCCTGACAAAAGGGAAACGGGGGTATCACACTTCCGTGATTCGGGAGCAGCCCATTCGGTTTGTAGCTGAACTCTTAGCCTGCAAACTCATACAGAAATGCAAGCCAACTGAAGTACATGCCCCAGTTATCCAGATTGCTATGAACTGCGCTGAGGGGTATACTTATAATTGGGCCGGATATCTTGCGAAGGAGTTTCTAGAGGATGCCTGCGATGCGCAAGAAAAAGGTAGACCTTTTCATTATTCATGGCTTATAATTCTTATTGCATTAGTTGGGTGGAAAGAACCCACTGAAGCCCAGTTTGTAGAAATAAACCCCGGCACACCAGGGGCAGCGAGGTATGCCTCCCTGTGGATATCCTCAGATAAGGAAGCCCAGCAGATGATGAACACTGTGTTCATATTCTATGCTATGAGTATTCAATATGAGATTTTGCCAACACCACGACTTACCAATGAAGTGTTCTCTCAATATGAGGGTGTCATGCACTTCAGTGCCGATATGCATCATGTTTTCATTCAAGCTCGTGCAGATCCACAATGACAATGCTTCAAATTACCATATGTAGTCACCGAACCAGATATCAAGCGGATAGTTCAGCACTGGCCGGCTGAATGGCTGAAATATTTAGGGAAAAAACCTTCGATTCCGGTTCCCCCAGCTACCAATATTGGTGCAGGTACTAGTCAGGCGCAGCAGCAAAGCCCATTGGAAGATAGCGAAGACCTAAGTGATTCGCAGAGGGATGACGATGACCAGGATGGAGATGGCGGACAGGATGAACAGGATGGGCAGGATGAATAGGATGGACAAGATGAGGAGTTGGTCAAGACCATATCAGATCCTAACCCACAAACAAAGCGCAAGTCACCAGAAGTAGCCGAGGTAACCAAGCCGCAGTCCTGCAAAAGGGCAAAAGCGTCGAAGGACAAAGATATTGAGGAAGAAGCCACTGTTATGCTGGATGCACTGGAGCATGCTCTAGAACAGTCTATGTCAGCGCTTACTAAAAAATGGTCATAGTTTGCGGAACTGCACCTTGTCGGGCTCTCAGGTATCGCAAACAGGGTAGCGGAGCTAAAAGAGCTAGCAGCAAAATCAACGCACAGTACGACGACAAGTAGCACTACAGCACCCACGCAACAGGATATTAGGTAATGGCCACCCAGAGATCACCAGGCACAGGTACCAAGCGCAACTTTGATACAGCCTGACATCGATTCCAAACCCCAGATGGATATCACCGCAGGGCTTGATTATACAAAGATGTCTATGTCAGAGCTCCACTTCTGCCAGGTCGCGATTACAAAGGAGATCCATGCCCAAACCCAATTGTCCCAAATACAATTGGAAGACACCATCAAACAAAACAAAACCTTTGCAGCACGCCTGGAAGAAATTGCACAAAATAAGAAAGAGGTTGAACATACAACAACTACATTGATGCGAGCATTGGATGAGGCATGTCGGAGTCTTTCTGACTCCGACATACAGGGCACAGAGGAACCAGACCAGAAAATTGCTAAGCTGCGAGACTATGCTCAGCAGTCCTGTAGCAAGGTTGAAAGGATGAAGATAGAACACCAGCACCAAATAGAAGAACTTCAACTGGGCATTCCTTCTGAGACTCCACCAGAGGTCTGAGAACAACGCCAGCAGGACATCAAGGCTTCAGCAGCAAAAATATCAGATAATGTGGCCAGCGTCGCAAAACTAATGGAAGACAGCATAGAAGCATGGGCGAACCTACACGACCATCCAGATGTAGGTAAGATCCAGGAAACCATCAAGATGCGGAAGGATGAATTAGACGCAGTCAGAATAGAAATCAAGACGCTGCCACCTATGCAGAAGATGGCTAAAGTGAAGCACAGCAAGGAACTTCAGCAGGAAATCGAGTCCTGCAGGACGAAGGTAACGATGCTGGAAAATGCGTTACAGCCCTTGGTTGATGAAGCATTATAATTGACCAATACTGCGGAAAGCCAGCTCAAACTTTTGAAGACCTATGACACTTTTGCGCAGGAAAAGGCTGACACAGACTCATCTTCAGTATTACAGGAATTGGTTGAAAAGGAGAAAGCCGCTGATGATATACTGCATAATCTCACCAGTCGCTTCCAAACCCTCGCATAGAATATTCTCCCACCAGAGTCCTCGCAGAGTGTCCCGGGATGGGCCACTAGTGAGTCTTAGGGGCCTGTTGGGGCGCGTACCCTAAGGATTACCAGTTTTGGTAACTTCACGGCTGTTGGTAAGCGGAGTTATGGGTCAAGATAGTCTTAGGGGTGTCAGGGTAAGTCAAAACCCCCTTTTTTGTAATAAACCCATGGTTTAAATCCAGGGTTTAGGGTTTTTTTGGGTGCCCATGGTTTAAGACCATGGTTTTGTAAAAATGCACAGTATAAATAAGCGCTTGTGTAAAGAAGATAGGTTAGGCTTTATGATGAAAGGAAGATTAAGGTGAAGCTAAGATTGGTTTTTTGGAAAAAGGTTAAGTCCCAACTGTGTGCGTGGATGACCTCTGCAGCTGTGTGCGCAGAGGTTTTTTGTAAAGAAGATTGAGGAACGACCTGTAGCTGTGTGCGCAGGGGCCTGCTGCTGTGTGCACGGCTTTTGAGAACTGAAGGGATCTGCAGCTGAGTGCGTAGATCAAACTATGGTTTTGTAGCAAGTTGAATAGAACACAGTTTGTGGACGTAGCCCCTACAATGGGGGTGAACCACGTTATATCCGGTGTTGTGGTTTCTTGTGCTGTTTTTGTTTCTGTTTCTTTTATGCATTAATAACTATATACATCTGATAAGTTAGATCGCTGCTAACATTTATCTTCGCTGTGAATTCCCTGTAGTGGGTTGAGCAAGTCATGACTGTTTATTTAATTGTGAAGTTGTATGTGAATTAATGGTAAAGCTTGTAACTATTGATTAATAAGGTTATTAAAAGGCTAAGGTACAGTAATCCCCCTCTCTACTTGTAGAAACCTGATTCTGCGGCACCCCCATAGCTGTTTCGGGTGAGACTGCAACCTCCGCGCAGGTTGTTGCCGAAAGGGCCAACTTTGTGGGTCTTTTGTTGGTGCGCATTAAAGGATTAAACTTGGGTCTGCCCTATTTCCCAATAGGCGGTGCTTATACTTGTGTCTGGATCTATTTGTCCCTTGGAGCACTTTGTATTCTTCCCAAGCTTTCCTTTTCTTGTGATATTTCTATCGAGAGATGGAGGATTAAAGTGGTGGAGGCCCAGGTGGAGGACCCAGTCTCATCAATTCGTAGAGGTGCCGACAGAGGTTGTCACTATTGTAATCTCTGATTTATATGAATAGAAATATCTTTTTCCACGTCCCTGACCCTCATACCGGCGAAGAGGACGCGATGAAAACCAAAACAAATGGGCAAACAGCCCCATGAACACAAACAAGGATTAGATGCTGAAATTAAAAACTTAACATAATGCATACAAGGGTGCATTCCATCATACAAGATGCACAATCCATCAACATACAGCGGAAGCAAACACACATACATTTCTAGCATCCACATGTTCATCATAATTCATAAAACAATAGATAAAATTGCAGGGATGAAATAGCAATACTTATCTTTGATGAAGGATTCACCCCGCAACCAGCTACGTCACTATAATGTCCCACCCAACCATAGGCTAGTGTGCTCATCAATCTCTCAGCAACACTGCCACCCCAGAGCTGGGCATGATTCCTCAAGGAATAAGGGAAAATGCAGGCTTACACATAGCCAAGGAGACATGAAGCATAGCCAAGCCAACTCTGTTGGATTTATCAGGCCATCAAGGAGATAGGATAGGATAAATGCCAAGCTGGTGGCCTCAACACCAAATTCTCATGCATACCTAGCCTCTAATCCCACTCACAATAGTCCGAATACCAACCACTACATACCGCAGCAACACAATCCCTTCACAGCCCTGTGAAGAAGGCAAAGACAACTAGGTGACAGTCCCAAACAAAGGAAAAACATAGCTCAATCCCACAAGGCAACTCAGAGTTGTTCTTGGCCCTTGTGTTGCCAAAACAACTCAACAACAACCCAAAAACAAGGTGCAACAATAGCACAACAATATGCAGGGAAGACAACAGTCCCAAACATAATAAGTGAGCATAGCTCACAACGTGGGAAAACGACCTCAACCAGTCTGTGCATGAGAGCAGTTGCACCAAACCGCAAAACACAGAGGAAAACATATGCACGGGACACAAATCAATAAGGAAACTTACACACAGTCCTTGAGCATGAAAATGGCCCTCCACAAGAAAATCATGGGTGACAGTGACCAAACAGCTCCCATCTTGCTGCGTGAGTCACAATAGCACAGAGCCCACAAATCAGTCGGTGGGGAAAACATATAGCCACACCATCCACCTGCGCGTCCCTTTGTGAGCATGAACAACTCCCCTATGCGTGTGGATGAATAGGCTTCCCCTCAGCGTGAGGAAGATGAACAGACTTCAGCTCCTACGTGAGCATGAACTAACTAGGGAAGGAGTGGAGTGAATGGAAGGTCGTGGAAGAATGTTTCTTCTGCCCCACATGAGAGAAGAGGAAGTCCGCTGGTGGAGTGGGTACGTGGGCAAGGATGGAAAGTCCTACCACAACCACCACCACTTAGCATTAACTGCCCCAACTACCTCAACAAAAACAATAAAGAGCTTGACAAGGGTGAGACAAGGGAAGATGGAAAGTTAAACAAGGTGGAAACACATGGGTTTTCCCCCCATAGACCAAGGTTGACATTCCCCACCCCTTATCCTTTGGAATCATGCCCTTTTCATTTCAACGTTGCACTGTTGTAGATGGTTGTGGTTTATTTTTTTAATTTGTGTGTGTGTTTACATGATGCCCAACCATACGGTGCAGAATAGCATGACTTACCATCGGCAACTACCCCTATTGCCGAAACATTCACAACCAAATCGATGGTGGGGATTTTTGCCTTTAGCTCCTCACCATGATTAATTACATTATATATACATAATGCAAATCGGGTCAAAACTGGGGTGTTACATTCCCCCCCCCCTTGGAATAACACCATCCTCGGTGTTTCATTACATATATACAATACATATACAATTGCACATCAAAATTTCAAAATTTGCAGATCTGTCCCATGTTCAATCATCTACTTTGAACGTTCACGACTAAGCCCCTCGGCTTCCATGAACTTCTCCTACTGGTTCTCATCTTCCAGCTTATCCCAAAGTCTAGGAACTTTGCGGCTATTGCCCTCATCATGTTCCCTCATTGGGCAGTCCCGGTGTAAATGATGTCCTCCACATCTCCAGCATTTCACTGGCTGCTTCATCTTTACCTGCTCAATTTCCTTTGAGTCTTCATGCCTGGACAGTTTCCCAACGGGTTGCTTGGATGAATGCCCCATCGCTGATCCACCCTCCTTTCCTTTGCCGATTGCTCCTAGAAGGCTTTTCACCTCCCTTTGCAAACCAATAGATTCTTGCAAAATATGGTGGTTCATTTCACTCTACCTTTTTTGTATCTTATGCATCTCCCCAAGATTCTCTTGGGTCTTGGAAATCACTTGAAGGGGACTTCCAGCTAAGTCAAACAAATTTTGATCTACTTCCATGATCAATGTGCACCACCTGGTTTCACTTTTCTCACCTATGAAATGTGCCATTGAAATTCTGTCAGACCAAGCATAATATAGACATTAAAATCAGTCAGTTAATTACCCAATTGGCATGACAGTCCAAGTCTCATCAAGGAGACTTTCATATTTTTCATGCCTTCCCAACAGGCACACGAGCTCATTCATGTCCATTCTTGGGCAGGGAATTAACTATTCCAACATTCACAAATTACTTTAAGCAAATACACACATTCCATTTTTAGTCATACATGCATTCAACAATATTTTGTTTTCACAATGCATATATATATATATATATAATAAAAAAGGAAAGAGAGAGAGCAGCAAGAGTTTTTCCCCTCTTTGTCTTGTTCCATTTTGGAACCCACACCACCGTTGTGGCTTTTCATGCTCTCATCCTCTTTCACTTCACCGTGAATGCCGGACGAATCTCTCTTGGTCATGACACTTAGTGTCTTCGGTCTATTCCAGACCTCTAAACCATGGGGTCTCTTCACATGGTTTATCTTGGCTGCTAGGAGCCTCATGGTCTCACTAACACCTTTTTCATTGCCGCTCATTTCGAGCTTTCTAGGACAGTCACATGTCCACATGCACCTTTAGGATGCTCTCATAGTCCCGGCTTCTCGTGATACCTATATCCAAACATTGAATATATTCACATGTTTAGTTTATTCTCATCGGTTTTATCTCTAGAACAAGAGCTTAAAACATCATAACCAAATCATATCCACATGTATATTCATAAGCAAAATAATCCAATACTTATCTGTATTGTGCGTTTCCTCGTTCGTCCACAGGATCCTGCTTCGCTTTGCAAGCCTTGGGATCGCCTATGGACTTAGATGTTAGGTCAGCACATAGGCTACTCCACAACATCCTTTTATATATACATTAGGAACAATCAATCCAACTTATAGTTGGGTTTATCAGACCGTCCAGCCAAGCCAGTGTACAATTGGGTTTATCAAGCTGCTACCAATCGAGCCAATACACTGCTAGGTTTATTAGGCTACTCAGCCAAGCCAGCTAACAGTTGGGTCTATCAGACTACCAAAAAATAACCTGCACTTATATCAACAACCAATCAGCCAAGCCAACGCAGTTGGGTTTATTAGTCCATCAACAATAACACATACACTTATACCAACAATAACCCTTACTCCGCAACCCCTCACAACAACCATTTACCTTTTACCTTTTACCTACTAACACAAGCAATATAAGCAACTCATCAGCGTTATTGATCTAAAATGGCAGTCATATTTCATATCATTCACTATCAAATATTAAGACACTAGGAGTGCGTCCACTCCCTAGAGTGTAATCAATATTGAAAACCCTTTCATTACTCAACATCGGAAAAGTGTGCACTCTTCTCCGGTGTGTGCCATGTAGGCCCTATTCATACTCAAGCAATCGGTCATCATGGAAATAAAATCAAAACATGTTCTGTATATGGAATTTTAATAACAATTAAACATGCAAATTCTTAGCAAGAGTCACAGAAAACTTATCCATTTGCCGACGCAGTATGCCTTTGTTAAGGAGGAATGGGGGCTCCTTCCTTGAGTTAACAGTCCCTCAGTTTTCCATCCCAACTCCTTTTTACTTTTCATATCCACACATGTCTTACTGACATAATTTATACCATCTCACTCATGTTACTACCAAACATGCAGTGCAGATGAGACATTTCCAAAATGTCCAATGGTGTTTCACCTGAAACCCATTTCCAAGGGAAAACCTTCCCATGAAGTTTGGCTCTTGCAGGCCATCACACATGATCTTCCTACTATGTGTACTCCTGGAACATTCATCAAATAGCCAAAAACTCAATCGTTACCTGATAATACAATCCAAATTGATTGTTCCATAACCAATCAATGACATTGGTAATTAAATTCAATAGGAAATTGCAATTCTGTTTACTACAGAAATTAGTTGGCTCAATTGTGGGTCTCTTGTAAGCAACACTACTATTCCCACTAACATATCATGAATACCCACTTACCATGCGTCCTCCTGACATAATCTTACAAAAGCCAACAGTGATTAGTAGTCGTTAGCAATTTAAATCCGAAATTCACAATTCAAATTTAACAACCCATTATGCATGCTGACTATTCTCACAAATCTTGGCTCTTTCACATGGTAGATTCTAGCATTGGTTAGGGTCTTACCTGTCACTTCCATGATCAAAATAATCTACCTGAAACCTAAGCTTCAATCAACCAAACACAATCTTATACAAGCCAATAGTGACTAGTGGTTGTCAGCAATTCCTTAAATCCGAAATTCACAATTTCAAATTTAACAACCTATTATGCATACCAACTATTTTTACAACCATGAGACTCTAAGTTAGATTCTAGCATTGGTCAGGGTCTTACCTTTCACTACCATGCTCGAAATAATCTACCTAAAACATGAGCTTCAATAAACCAAACACTTGGTAAGTCTAGATGCATATAACCTTTTCATTGCTACAACCATCACTGAAGCATTTTCAGAAGTTATAAAATTTAAATACTTCTAGATGTTAGTCACATCAATGTATACCCAAAATCATTTGCTTCACACAGTCATCATCATACTAACATTTTCAAGGCGTAGTCACATCATTCATACAATTAAATGAAATGTTTAGATACTCCTTACTTCACAAGCGTATCATTTGTACCACCTTGCTCTTCCATAGAGCATTTCTGGCAGTCAATCGATTGTGACTATCCTGCATTCATGACAACCT
Organism: Pseudotsuga menziesii; assembly: GCA_001517045.1. NCBI lineage: Eukaryota > Viridiplantae > Streptophyta > Pinopsida > Pinales > Pinaceae > Pseudotsuga > Pseudotsuga menziesii. Next base: position 70,484 of record LPNX011196282.1, read on the forward strand.
TTGAAATGGTTCCTGAATTGTCATCATTTCAATCATTAGTTCATTCATAATATCACATGCACTCATCTCAATGCATTCAGGCAATGCATCACAACATTTGCACCTGTACTTACCTCATTGGGATACTAAGCTCAATCAACATATATAGGTGTGACACCTTTCTATATTCAAATATCCACATGGCATGAGGTCTCTTACCTTTACCAATTCTTGGAATTTGTCAAAATGAAACTCTTACCTGCATGGGTTCTACTTACACCCTTGTCATGACCAATTTGGTTGGTCTTTGCAGGAGATTGCAGAACTTGCTCACCAATTTTTGTTATGGACTTGTTGCCTTATCCCCTCCTCCAAGGGTTGGTAGTCACACTTATCACCATCAGCAACATATTCAGCTAGGTCCATGTCATCATTGGCTTTTCCACTAATGCCAACATCAAAGCAATGATTATCATTAGTGGTTCATACAAAACATATCATTATACATTTCAAGCATAAAAATCAGGAAATGTAGTTAAAATCAACGAGATAGGGTTTTAAGGAAAACTTCCCTTCTCAATTCCCTCATCCTTGCATGGAATTCCTCTTCCATACAACAGCTGGTCACCTTCATAGTCCTTGCTACCTCTGGGCATGCAACTGTCCAGATTTTTTCCATTTGATAACAGTGGCCGTCATTAGCACTTTGCTGCTCCATGCTCAGATTCGGGTGACTTACCCTTGTTCCTTACTGGATAATATTTCCAACGCCTATCCACATGTTTCATTCTGACTCCGGGTGTGAAAACCACACCACTTCTAAAAATGAAGACTTTCACCAAATCTCTGCAATTTACACACAACTTCATTTGGACAGAGTGCCAACTTCAGCCCTGTAACCCACTGAAAACAGCTGAAAATCTCACTAGAAAACAATCGAAATCTGTTGGAAAATCCTATTTGAAAAACCCAAATTTTTCTTCTGCAAAATTGGCTCTCATTCCCACTAATCCTCGAACGTATCGGCTGTCAAAACAGCTACTCCTTCCACCGTTTCGGATCCCCAAACTACTAGCTTCTCTGCTGTTCATTGGAAATCGGAACAACTAGGTTCTATCATATCGGCAATCGGATCCTCTAAAGTTTTCCGACATGTCGGAGGTCCGATCTTCTAGAGTTTTCCGATCTTCTTCTATACTTAGAAAAATTTCAATTTTTTTCTTCTTCTTCTTGTTGCCACATTGGACGCTCAAACAACTATCCTCTTTCGACGTTTCGGCAATCTTTGGAAGATCTCTGCCGAAACTGCGGCTCTGGCTTCCACTAATTTCCTCCAAAACTTCCTTCTTTTCTTCTTTCGTTACATCGGCAACTTTATCTTCTATTTTCTTCCGCTTCATCGGCAACTTAAACTTCTAAAATTTTTCGATGGTATCCATACTTAGATGATTTTTGAAACTTCATCTTTCCTCTTTCTTCTGTCGATGGCATCGGAAGTCCACACCACTAGCTGAGCCAATGTATCGGCTGCTCAAATAGCTAAAATCTTCCGATGACCACAACACTTATAAATTTTTTGAATTTTTCCCTCTTCGCCGCTTGATCGGCTTCATCTCTTATTTCTGTCGGCGACCTAGTTCCTTCTGCAGCCGCAACTGCCGAACATGATCTTCTTCCTCCTTCCGATCGGTGGCACAACCTGATCGGCATCGACAGAATTTTCACATCGGAAGTCTAGCGCCTTTGGCTTCCGCAATGGTGGCACACCAAACACTAACCTCTTCCGATCGGCGGCTGTTTACTTAGAAAATTTTTAACTTTCCGACATCCATGGTCTTTCCACATTGGAAGACTAGTGCCTTTGTCTTCCACAACAGCGGATGCATGAAGAACTTCCTTCTTCCGATAGCCAACGATTTCTGCCTTTTGAATAATTTTAAACTTCTTTTCCTTACGGCGTCGGCTGTCGCTTCTCATCGAAAGGCTTAGTGCTTTTGGATGCCGCAACGGCGGGCGCACGAGCACTTTGTCCCTCCAATTAGCCGATGATTTTCTAACTTAAAATTTTCTTCATCGCGTCGGCGGTCGGAGAACTTACCCATCGGATGCCTAACTATTTAGTCATCTGCAACGGCGACACTCGTTCAACCTTTTTCCACTGACGAATTCAACACTTAGACAAAATTTTTGTCTTTCTTCTTTCTGCAGAATATAACACTGTCGACGGTCGAAACCATTACGCACTGTTGCATCGGCGTTTTAGTCCCTTCTGCAGCCGCAACGGCAGAATGCCAACACTAAACTCTTCCGTGGGGTCGGCGAACCCAACGTCTATTTCCCGCCGACGGCCGCTAAAACACTTAGAATTTTTTTTTAAACTTAGCTTTCTTCGTAGCGTCGGTGGTCGGACGAATTTTTTCGTTGGGTGCGTAGTTGTTTAGACTTCTGCAACTATGGATGCTCGAAGAGTTATTTTCTTTCGACGGACACTTAGACAAGTTTTCACGATTTTCTTTCACTGCTCTCCGTCGGACACGCCTTCGTCTAACTCTTCTGCTACGGCAGAAGTCAATTCCGCTAAGTGCTCCGATGGCTCAAACACTTAAGCAAATTTTCCAAAATTTGTTTCTACTACTATGCCTCGTCGGATGGCCTTCCGACTACACCTTCCGTCGTTTCGGAAGAGCTTTCCACTAGCTCTTTCGACTGTTCAACACTTAGGAAAATTTTAAAATTTGCTGCCATATCAAATTCTGATCTCTGCTGGGCATAGAAGGTAATTATACCCTCTGACAGTTGCCCCTTCTTGGCCCATAGAGGCCCACTGTTGCAAACTTTAGCTCTGATACCACTCTGTCACGTCCTCGACCCTCATACTGGCAAAGAGGACGCGACGAACACCAAAACAAATGGGGCAAATAGCCCCATGAACACGAACAAGGATTAGATGCTGAAATTAAAAACTTAACATAATGCATATAAGGGTGCATTCCATCATACAAGATGCACAATCCATCAACATATAGCGGAAACAAACACACATACATTTCCAGCATCCACATGTTCATCATAATTCATAAAACAATAGATAAAATTGCAAAGATGAAATAGCAATACTTATATTTGATGAAGGATTCACCCTGCAACCAGCTATGTCACTGCAACATTCCACCCAACCATAGGCCAGCGTGCTCATCAATCTCTCAGCAACACTGCCACCCCCGAGCTGGGCATGATTCCTCAAGGAATAAGGGACAATGCAGGCTTACACATAGCCAAGGAGACACAAAGCATATCCAAGCCAACTATGTTGGGTTTATCAGGCCATCAAGGAGCTAGGATAGGATAAATTCCAAGCCGATGGCCTCAACACCAACTTCTCATGCATACCCAGCCTCTAATCCCACTCACAATAGTCTGAAGACCAACCACTGCATACCGCAACAACACAATCCCTTCACATCCTTGTGAAGAAGACAAAGACAACCAGGTGACAGTCCCAAACAAAGGAAAAACATAGCTCAAGCCCACAAGGCAAATAAGAGTTGTTCTTGGCCCTTGTGTGGCCAAAAAAACTCAACAGTAACCCAAAACCAGGGTGCAACAACATCCCAACAAGACGCGGGGAAGACAACAGTCCCAAACATAATCAGTGAGCACGGCTCACAATGTGGGAAAACGACCTCAACCAGTCTGTGCATGAGAGCACTTGGACCAAACTGCAAAACACAGAGGAAAACATATGCACGGGCCACAAATTAGTAAGGAAACTTACACACAGTCCCTGAGCGTGAAAATGGCCCTCCATAGGAAAATCGTGGGTGACAGTGACCAAACAACTCCCATCTTGCTGCGTGAATCACAACAACGCAGAGCCCACAAATCAACCGGTGGGGAAAACATACAGCCACACCATCCACCTGCGCATCCCTTTGTGAGAGTGAACATCTCCCCTATGCGCGCAGATGAACAGACTTCCCCTCGGTGTCACTACTACATTTCGACCAAAAATATGACGGTCGAATTGTCGGATTTTCGACACTTCCCTGTCGCATGTATGACACTATGATTTTTTTAAAGCGTCGGTTGGTTATCGTCAGTTATCCGACATATAATTCATATTAAATTTTAAAAAAATACCTGCAAATAGTTGCTTTACCGACGCGGTTAAATTTAAGGCGTCGGTTATCCGACATCAAATTTATATTAAATTTTAAAAAAACACCTAAAAACCGTCGCCTTACTGACGGGGTTAAATTTAAGGTGTCGGTTATCCGACATCTAAAGCGTCGGTGAAGCGTCAGTTAAGCGACGGATATCAACGTTTTAAAAAAAAAATCACCTGGAAACCGTCGCTTTACCGACGGGGTTAAATTTAAGGCGTCGGTTATCCGGCATCAAATTTATATTAAATTTTTAAAAAACACCTGAAAACCATCACTGTACCGATAAGGTTAAATTTAAGGCGTCGGTTATCCGACATCTAAAGCGTCGGTTAAGCGACGGATAGCACTGTTTAAAAAAAAAAAATCACCTATAGGTCGTCGCTTAACCGACAGTTGTAAGTGTTTTTTTTTTAAATTACCATTCAAAAATGTTGCTATCGTCTCTTACAGCATGTCTCTTTTTCTCAACCCCTGCTTCACCTACTTTATAGGTTGTGTTTTCTTACCTTATCAAGCATCAAGACACCTTGAGGAATTTAGGTTAACAACCCTTTAGAGATCAAGCCTATCATTTGGGAGTCTCCTCCGCAAGCATGAGTGTGCAAAGGAAACACCCAAATCCTCAAAGAAGAAGTGGATAGCATGCTGTCGTTTCCATAAGGAAGGACATTCCTTTAAGAATTATTTCATCCATCTTTAAAAAATTGAAGAAATTTCTAGGCAAACAACTAGCAACAATGACCTCTTTAAAAACAAGGCTGGTTTGTCAAACTTGCAAATTTAGTTTTTCACTCTGCCATGTGGTCTTCAACTTCTTCACAGGAATGGATTGAAGATTCTAGGACTACAAGAGATGTGATGAAGCCAATTAATTACTGAAGTATAATTAGACAAGGAAAATGATAACATTCCCAATGGTTTGACCCAACATTTCATAGGTATGGATAGCACCTGCTAAAGAAAATCAGATCCATACTGCAAACTTCTCATATGAAGGTCATTAGTTACTCTAGTTCTTCTGAGCACCTCAACAACCAAATATTAACTATAATAGGAGTAGGGAATCCCACAATGTGGATAGGAATCTCTGAAAAACAAGCTCAATGCCCAATTGTAAAGTTCACTGAATATTAAAAATGGAAAAGTTAGGTGGCAGATCTTCAACAATATGGTTTTTGTCTTAATGGACAAATAGAGATAAATATTGCAGTGTCTCAACAAACTATATTCACTAATTTAGGACAACAAATGCAATGTATAACCAACCCTGTTAGATGGAAGCTACAAAAGAATCATTTCTTGTAAACATCAAAGTAAAAAAATAAGATCTTAAATTGAGTCATCGAAAGTTCAAACACTGCATTCAGTAATTCTGTGTAGGAACTGAACTTCCAAAGGATCCTTTCTAATATCAAACAAAGTGTGATTACTTTTCAATAGAGCTAGTCAACAGAGATTCTTGTAAAACCAATTTAACAATGGCAGGACTGAAGAAAAAATTAAAGCAAGAACGTGCATATGCTTAACTGAGTTCTAAGAGTTGCGAACAAAAATCCCTTTGCATATAATGTTGTAATACAAAAATAAGTCCTTGGGACAAACAAGTCCAAGGCTTAAATAATAGGGAATAAACCTTGGCACATGAAAATAGTAATTAACCATGCTTTTGAATGGTACAAAAGTAGCCCTCATGGAGATATTGCTATTTTGTCATACACTTTAATTTTAGGCATGTTTCAGACCAAACCTTTCTAAGTAAATGTAAAAGTTCCTAGCCACTCATTAGTTGAACAAATTAAGATCAGACACCAAGTTTACTGTTGTTGGTAATAATGACCTAATTTGTTTTGCTTGATGTCAAATTACTATACGATTCATCAATTTATTACTGGAAACTGTGTTATTTAAATTCAATTACATGCAAGAAAAGAAAAGCAAGTGCATAAGGAATATAAACAGTTCAATTTAGATCATACAACCTAGACCTAGTGTTCATAAATCACAATATCTTGTTCAATTTGAAGCAACTTATAGGATATATATGTATATACCTTAATAAATGCAGCAGCATCCTCCTCTGCAGTTCCTCCAATTTCTCCTATCAGAACAATACCTGAGAGAATGCCAGCAAAGAACTTAATTCATTCCGCAAAAATGCTACGAGGACCACAATAGAATATTCTTGATGGAGATTAAAATCAAATACAAATATAAGCCCAACATAAGGAGAATACTTCAAACATAATACAAAACAAGATAATACATCACAGCGAATAAATAAGTGTAAGGGGGTTCACCTTTGTAGGAAGTCTTCCTTTCTCCTCTTCTAGTTGAATTACAAAATCTTCCCCTGTATATACGGGGTCAGAGCATCCAATTAAGGAAAATCATCATCAGACAACAAAAATGATGTCGAATATCACCTCTCTTTAACTATCAAACCCATCCACAATAGATTTTACTATCACACCAAGACCCTATTGTCAGATGATACTCATTTCTAGAATAATTATTATAAACCCAATCTATTGGAATGAACAGTGCAACCAAAACTTTGCTAATTTTTAGATATGAAGTATTGAGCAATATGTATTATGCTAAACAATATTGAGAGTGGGTATTCTAGGAATATTGAGAAAATGAATATAGACTATAATGAAGGTCCCCCATTAAACAATGAGACCTACAACAAAAACAAGCAGTGCCATCTTTTGACAGACTGCAGGGAGTTTACTTATCTCTTAGGTTCATAGGAGTCATAGGGAAAATGGTAGCAGAAAATTTGAAACAAAAGATGGTAGACAGAAGGACAAAAGGGGCAATCATATCATGATATGCACAGCATAAGCCAAAACCGATTTTTAAAATAAAAAACGCCATCAAGACAAGAGAAATATTATTGACCCAATGGAACTTGATCTCCAACAATCACTAATCTAATCACAACATAAGAAGAAATATATGAAAACTATTTTTCCTATGACATACAAGGGTGCCAAATCCAATAACAAGATTTGTGCTAACAAGGGCCATCTTCCACTAAAAAGAGAACCATTAATGTTCTTGAATGAAGAACCATTACTGTTCTTGAACAAAGAAACACTATTGTTCTTAAATGAAGAACCATAATCCAATCCTTGATAATTACAGCCAGAAGGGCAACTGCGATAGAAGTTCCCAAGGGAAAATTTGGTCATGGAAATGCAGCCAACCATGAGTTACAAATGCAGGACAATATTAGCCCCTCTTACCTCATGTTCGGGCAAGTATTTAACAATAATTTTACAAGAACCTATTAGAACAAGATGAATAAATTCCTCACCTAAGAGATCATTGTCAAAAACTACTTGCACAAATCAAGAAGACAAAGAATGGAAAGCAGTGTGATCAAAAGTTAGAATAAACAAATAAAGCTATTGGGAAAAATTATCCGAGTATGATGCAGCATGCAGCATGCCCTTTGCTGTAAAAAGGGATAATCTTGTTAAATTATTGTTTGGGCATATTTTAGACCCTCTTACCTCATGTTCTGGGCATGAAAGGTGAAGGTCTGTGGTAAATTAGCAGCCCTGGGCCTGCCCACAACCGTTTTACAGCAAATGGCATAATCTGTGGAATTTAAGCCAAGTCCTAGTAACTCTGGGGTACATAACAGATGCAATGAACAAAGCTAAGAGGCATCTCTGGGTAATTCTAGGCACATTGTGAGCAATTTTGTTCAAGGAAACAGCAGTAAGGCTGGTTCTGGGCATAAGTGGCCATTTTCCTTCTTGTGGCAGTCCTGATTTAGCCTTGTACAACACTTTTGGGAAAAAAATCAGCAATCTGGGCAAGTTATATTGTTACAAAAGCCTTAAATTTGGTGTTCTGGGCTGTTCTGGGCAGCAAGACAGCTGTATAAGCCCTTTTTATCAACCTAAACTTTAATTATGGGTGCAGTTTAGAATTTGTTCTAGCCCTAACCAGCAGTAATTGGCTAATAGTCCTAAACAAGCATTCTGGGCGCTAGAGCAGCAGTAATACAACAATGAATGAGTAATTTGGGTGTATTTCAAACCTTAACCACCAGTTAGACCTGGGATTTTTGTATACAATTGAGCAATTTTTTAGAGCAAGAGATGCATTAGGGGGAATTGAGGTTGATGCAGAAGTTTTCAATAGTTTTCTTGAGGTCATAATGACCATATAGTTTGACAGGCTATTTGAGGGTATACATGATAAATGTAGAATCCTGTTCAATAATTTAATTCCCTCTATAGAAGAGAGACGTATGTATAATGATCTATTTTTGCTGAAGAACATGGAAATCCTGGTAAAAGAAATGGACTCAAGCAAGGAGGTTAACTTATCTATTAAAGAGCATCTAATTACAAGTGCAACTGATATGGTGGAATGCCTGAGAACGGATCCTAGTAAAGTCATTTTGCTTAAGTTTTATTTGGGGAACACTGAGGACTCATTGATGTTGAACCAATCCAACAAGTTCCAGGAATTTCTTGGAGGCAATGGTAAATTTTTGCCTTTAATTTATGCTTTGGATGGTAACTTCTCTATCGGTCAACTAGTTCCAAAGGAATTTGCATATTGTGCAATTTACGCAGGTCCTGATAGAAAATTTGCACGAAGGAATATTTAGCAGGCTAGCAAGTTGTTCTAGATGTCAAAATGAACTCTCTTTCTTTTCTTTAAAAGAAAATTTCTGCAAGGATGAAAAGCAAACCTCCTGTCAAGTTCCACTTGCATATCAACTTCAGATAGAGGAATTTGAGGCAGGCATCCATCAATTACACACCCTACACCTCCACCATGGGATTCTGCAAAAGTTGTAACACGAAATAAAGTAGCAAATGTATTTCCTGTACCAGCTCGTATCTCTGCCATTTTAAAGACAAAACCATAGAAAAATGAGGACAAATACATTATAGGTAATCCTCCTTGCAATTTGAGGAAGGATACAGGAAGCTTAAATTGCTAATTTGCTACTCATTAATTCAGAGACTTTCCAATAATAGATACAGATTTAAAAGACTTGGAGACAAAGTCAAAGAAAAATGAGGATAAATTCATTATAGATAATCATGCTTCCAATTTGAAGAAAGAAACAGGAAACCAAAATTGCTACTCGCAAAGTTAGAGTCTTTGCAATAATAGTACAAATTTGAATGGCTTTAAAACTTTCTATGTCTCACTAATCTCTTCAACATGAAAATCAGTACTACATACACATGGTGAATATTTCACAAGGTGAGATGTTTTGTTCTTATTTTATGTAAAGGTATAAAATATAATATAGTTTGACTTTCTTTTGTTTTTTATTTGTTATTGAGTGACAAAATATGCTTTTTAGTCGATTTTTTGGCAAACGTTCTCTTCTGCCATATTTGGAGTTGAAAACTCAACATCAATGCATTGCAGAACTCCCAAGGGTTTCAATCAAGGAAGCTTAAAAAGGAAATCTTTCTATTGTGGGATATTTGGAATGCAGAGCACAGGTCTTGGACTCTTGGATGGACTGGAAGTGGGTTGTGCTATAAAAACTCATTAAGATAATCACCTCCCTAAAATGAAAAACATTATGCAGAGGTACATTTGGAGATATTAGCATTGGCCTGTGCTGCATAAACTCATTAAGATAATGACCTCCCTAAAATGAAAAACATTATGTAGAGGTACATTGGAGATATTAGCAGTGGGTGTACAATAACCCCATCTTTGATTATAATAGCAAAATGTAATACCTCCTCATGCATAAAAAGACCCCACTAGCCCCAGGCTTGAATGCAACATGGCCTTCTTCAGATGCTGAATTTCAAAGGATCACTTGAATGAGCAATGTTTGGTCCTACGAGATCTCTTACAAGCTCATAGTTTTCTCATGGTCATGCTTTATCAAGGCTTACCTACAAAGTCCAAGCGTTTCTAAGAGTGGGTCCACCAATGACAATTTTCTCATCAATGTTGTACAATGGTTGTACAATGTTTTTGAAGGTTGAAGCCACATGCCAGTCAATGCTTCACACATGCTGTGGGATATGTTTTTGTTGTGCAAATTGAGTAAAGTCCTTCAGATATCTTCCCTGCCTCTTCATGTCTCCAGAACTATAAAAACTTATCTCTGACAACATTCTCCACAGAGGTTCCAAAGTATGGACATCCATTGTGTGCCCTAACCATCATTCCGCTCTCCCATGGACAAATATCCACAGATCACACATGTTTTTGCTACTTCTATTTATCAATGAGCATCTCCATTGGGTGTCAAGTCCATAATGTGAGGTTTTCTCATTTGTAAGGAATCAGAAAGTATAGGCAAATTTTATACTAGAAGAACATTGTTACAACCCTAGTAATGTAAAAAAGGCCTGAATCCCTGATAGTTTATTGGGACTAAGGTTAACATTAAAATTAGAGTTATGGGTGTGGATTCACATTTGTTTTCTAGAGGCCAAACACAAGTTTATACACATGTTATAGGTGCACATGGTTTAATTAGGTGATTTTTCACATGCATCTTTCCATAGGATAACCATCACATCCCGCATTACAATCTATGAAACTGATCCCTTCATGCTGCTGCAGACACCATGACAAATACACTTAGCCAATCACAAAAGAAAATTGGACAAAAAAGCTGACATCAAAGATTAATGAGTCTCCATAAACATAAAATTGCATGGATGGAAAAAAGTCAAATGTCACAAGAGTTGACATTCTAGACATTTTTGCCCAAAAATGAAAATCATACATCACTGAATAACAACCTCAATAACCATAACATTCCACAGATAGATAAACAAATAAAATTTCACAGGAGTTGACAATTATGGACATTTTCATCCAAAAAGGAAAACTGGGCACACTTGCCATTATAGATGAACAGCAGCCTCAATAACCATGAAACTACATGGATGAAAATAAATTGAATGTAACAGGACCTTCCTATTCAAGAAATTTCCACCCTAGAAAAGAAAATTGGACACGACTTCCATCTTTGATGGAAGCATCCTCAATAATCATAAAACTGCAATGATGTGGATAAGGTTCTGTAAGGATTGGTGGATAAGGTCCCCATTGTGGATTAAACCGTGACGAAACAGTGGCATATGTCACAAATTATAATGAATCTAAGATGTAAAGGAAACTATGCTAATGGAAGTGCCAAGTGCATTCAAATGTATGGGTGGTATCTATGTAACAAGAGCATAAATAATGGTATGCCATGAACAACTAAGATTAAATCAGGTTATTGAGATCAATAGATCATGATTATTCACACTAGGAAAAGTGATCAAGCCCTAACATGAGGGATTACCACATGAATGATTGAGATTAAATAAGAATATCAAGATTGACATATAATGACTACTCATGCTGGGAAAATGATCAAGACATAACACAAGGGGTTATCACATGAATGAATAAGATTAAATCATACCAACAAGATTGACAGGTTATGATCATTTGTGTTGGGACAAGTGATCGTAAATTAATATAAGGGATAATGACTTGAATGACCTAGATTTAATTGTGTGTGGAATGTCAATGGTCCAATTCTATTTATGAATGACTATACGTTTTAGCTGAGAACCCAAAATTCAACACATATACAATTATTGGAGAGATAATGCAAGAGAGAATACAATAGAAAGTTTTATTTTTTTTAAATATGTTTCCATTTGTTTCAAATAGGAAGTAGATAAAATCCTCTAAGTTTGATTAGGCAAAATAGTTTTCGATGTGGGTTACCTCCAAAGTGTCCTTAAAATTGGGAAAAAATTGTATGTTGGTATAGGAGTGTACCAAAGGTGGAATTGGCCAAGGATGGCTGTATGAACATCATAATGTTGCTCTCACAATGAGGTGGATGCATAGTTTCAATACAAAGTAGGATAAAATTTGACAGTTAACTAGAAATGTGTAGAATTCAAATAAGGATGGTTGAGTTCCTAGTAACATGATAATATTGCCAAAGATCAAGGATATTCAAGGATAATATTGCCAAAGAAGATCAAGGAGTTCCATGGTAATGAATTATTATATACAATTTCTAAGGAAACAATGAAAAATAATGGGAAAATGGAATAAACCAACTGGTAAAGAACATGCAACTCATACAGGTGATTGGTGAGTCATCATTATGGGTAAGTGTGTGCATGTTTGGAAGAGTTCCAGGTTATGAACAAGCAACTTATGCGTGCATAATACAATGAAATAAATTGAATGTTCAGTCACTCTAAAGGATCCAACAGAGGAATAAATCACTATGTTGTCACAAATTGGAGACCAATATTCTTGCACATGGTCCATAAAGGGCACCGCTGTAGTCTATTGTGGTGGCATTTTCAATTCCCTTAAGGGGGGAGGTCTCACCCAAAGCACAACCAAGATCGACATAAAACCTTATACATATATGAATGTTAGAATCTAGAATGCACTCATATGAAATAAAATAACATGCTGTATGTGTTGGTTATGAGTAAATAACCAAGGCAAATCAAAACCTATGATCTTGTTATATAAGTGAATGCCATTGTAGATAGTCATGGTTGATGCCATAGTGTTGTTGGATATGGAAATGCTATATAGATGCATAAATGTCCAATGGTCTCTCTACTTGTGTCCATGTCATGGACTGTAAATTTATTGCCAACACCAGACACTGTTATAGGGGAAGGGTTTCTCAAGGGATGGTTGAGCATAGAAATTAAATGCTTATAGTACATATAAGGGACTATTTAGTAGAGAAAGGGTATATTATTTGTGATGTGTGGGGTTAATAAGAGGGTTTCTAGATGTCCGTGCAAGTATTGAGGAGGTGGATGTATGATGTGTCAAGACAATTACTAGACCTTCCAATCATCACGGTGGAATGCATGGCATGAGAATATGGTATTCATGAATCAATGCAAGGGAAAATTGATTGGATGTGTAAATATTGTGGCTATGCACACATATATGTGGGCATGTATTGTTGGAATCAAGGAGGGTATGTAAAAAAGAGCAATGAGCTTAACTATTTCCTATGGTAGCCATATGAAATCAAATAAATATTCTTATAGATAAGTACTTATTCGACAAAAAATTCATACTTATTTGGTGATATAAATATACATGCATAGTTATGATACTGAAAATTACTATGGACCTAATAATTATTGCATGATAATGGTTATAACATGCATATGTCTCCTTAATGTTTGATATAGATGCATGCTAATACACCAAGTCTTGGAGGAAACCAAGGTAGTGAATGGTTGATGTTGATGCATTGTATGTAGGATAACCAACAACCATGTGCAATATTGCAAGGAAAAATAAGGGTGTGGAAAATGCAACTGAAGAAGAAACCTGGGAGCTAGAGGATTCCATGTGTATTTTCTCAATGTCCTGGGATCAAAACCTGTTCAAAACAATCATTTAAGGCATAGTATTGGTCATGCACAAGACAACATATCAAAAATCTAGAAATGCAGATCACTCCTCATGTGAAGACAGATTCCTTTATGTTTTGTGACGAACAATACACATTTTAAACATCAATGCATTTATACAACTAACAGTTTGGCCACATTGCATGGTAAAAATATGAATTTGTTAAACATACACAGCAATTTGGATACAAATAATCTTAATCTTCACCTTAATCTTAATCTTAACTTAATATTAACTGGATACAGATACCTTAGCTTGGAAAATTTTGGTCAATGCCTCAACATGTAGACTTTGAATATCTTCCAAACCAGAAATCTTTAGCCCATCAAGATTCTCACTCTGCAGTATAAAGAAAATGCATGTCTATAGTTAGCCGGAAGAAAAAAACAACGTATCTAGTCATAAGAAATAAACATTGTAATAATGCATGCATTTTACCTTATTGAGCTCCTCTCTATTTCAAGAATAGTTTAATATTCTCTACTAAACAGGGCCAACCACGTGAAGGTGGAAGTTCATATGGCCCCTCCCCCCCCTCACATCACTCTCAATTCCCCATACCCAATGCACGTGCTTGGAAATAAATGATACTTTGTGCGAACATCGTGAGTTTCTTGTCTTAAAGGAATTGCGTGCATTCGATCATTAATTAGTTTATAGCATTCATTAATTAACTCATTCATTCATTCATACATAGAAAAAATTAAATAGTTGAAGACATTACTCCATAATATCAAAAATAATATCCAAGGACAATGCATAAAAAAATAATGTAATAGTGTACTTGTTACAATCACTACTTTTTTTGGCGCTTTTTTCTCTCCACATATTTTCTAAGTGTGACATCCTCTTCTACCAATTGTTTTTTGTTTCCTATGCCCTCTGTAGCTGCTTGTGATCGTGTTTGTCGACGGGTCGTGTGCTCACGACGTGTATGTGGCTGCTGTAAGGTGCCAGGATGTACTGGAAAAATGAAGAAATATAAATTACTTAACGTGTTTTTATTATTATAATTGTAAGTCCTTCATTAAGAAAAAAACATTAGAGCGGTGCTTTGTACCTGACAACTCATGGGTGACATGAATTTCATGTGTTTGATCTTCTGATGCTGCCTCAAGTTGCACATGAAGACCCTCTGCATTAAAACATCAACACTTACAACAATATAGTATTTGCAATTTAATATTTGAGAATTTAATCCATACTAGTTTTTTTTTAACACAGGAATATTTATTACCTGGATTTCGATCAACATGAACTCCAATATCTCTTTCTCCTCCATCCTACACATTTTTTCTACTTTCGTTGTGCGGATTAACACAAAGAGACTCAATATTTTATGTACTAGTTTATTAATGAATATAAAACACAATGAATCAATCTTAAATAGAATTTGTTTATTGTAGTTACCTATTCGCAGGATGGATCACTGGAAGACTTTGCTTGGCTACCACAACTACTTCTTCGATGTTCAACAACACCTAAAAACCCGCGTTGGTAGCCGGTCCTCATGTCTTCCTCCGTTGGCAAATCATGGAATCTTTGAGCCTGTAATTTTCAATTAGATCATCATTGTTGTTTTTATATCATCATGAAACAATTTTAAATTCAATCTATAATTTCTATACAATAAAATAATTATTGATCATACTTACGATTCGTGCTTGCAGGTTGGAATATCCACCAGGGCCAAGCTTGTGTTGCCCATGTTTTTCTATTCTTGCTTGGGTGGCCTTTGACGTATCTGGTAGCCTATAAAAGTAATTTTAAATACATTAAACATTGCAAAAAAAAGGAAAATAAAGTGTAATAAACATATAATTGCATTGCCGAAAGTATTGCATACCTTCTAGTTGACTCAGTTATTGGCTTGCCCACTATTTTCGCATCTTTCTCCCTTGCATCATCCAGCAAGTCTTTCCACTCCCTTGTTGGAATCATCGGAGGGCGCTCATACTTTGGATTAATTGCTAAGCTGTTCAGATATCCCTCCCATACATAATGTAAATGTTGGCCAGCTTTTTCGAAAACCTTTTTTTGGTTGAAGGTTTCCGCACCAAAAAACCCAACCAAGTGAGCAATAAGCTCATATTTCAAAACTTTACTCTGTCGGTTCCACCATGTGCGGATAGTTGTCCCAAACAGCTCTAAAGACCAATCATTAAGATGTTTATAAAAGACATCATTTCCTACAAAAACGAGTATGTGTTCATTAGTGTAAAAAGAATGATGGATAATTACATTCCAATAAAATTAAAATATATAGTTAAAACATTTTGTCAATAGTACCTGGAATCTTCTCCATCTTGTAGGGAATGAGATCTTCGTCCACCAAAAAAGTAGTCTCAAATGTTCTTGTGCTAGTGACACAGAAATATCTAGGAAATGCTGGGACAGCAGCATCAAAGTCATGCTCTTCTCCATGTACCGGCCCCTGATCCTCGCCAGCACTCTCATGCCCCTGATCCTCATCGACACTCTCATGTTCCGTCTGGGGTGTCTCATTTTGTGTTTCCGAATGGCCAAATGGCAACGATACATGATCAGTGGCGAAGGGGGTGTCATGCTCAATGTTATCAGCATGCCTCTCACCGGGGAAAAAATATTCCTATAGAAACAAATAATATTTTAGTTACTCATATATAAATAGGAAAAAAAATTGCATTTGGAATAGACTTATAATTAAAGATTTTGTAGCTTACATCCAAGCGCTTTACTTTAAGCAACACATGATCTATCTTTGGTTGAGTCTCATGCTGCATCATTTGCAGATCCGATATAAGCAGATTGATGACCTCCTAATTTAATTTTGTTTTTGCTTTTTGAACTGCATCCCATATATTCTTTGAATTCTTGAGGTCAACATCGTCAAGAATGTGCCCCAAATCCATATCCTTCGGATTCGTCTATAGATAAGTATCATTTGACATAAAAATAGAAAACATTAATATCAATTTGAAATCATTAATATAATTAGATAACATAAATATGTATAAATACAGTTTCTGAAATTCACAACATGCTATATACCTGCTCATGACCCGATGAGCATGGCGTGTAGGGGGGTGTCAGCCTCCCAAGCTCCATTGGGGACTTTCCCGATCAGCTGACTACAACAAAGTAATTAAAAACATTAATTTTGAACTGAAACCAATACACGGGGAAGATTTTATTTAAAAACATATTTAAATATTGACCACGTTGATATCATAATTAAACAAATGTACTTTCTAAAGAAGCAGGTAAGTAAAAATGTGGTATATATACCTATCGCCTGTAGGGGGGTGTCGGCCTCCCAGGCTCCATTGGGGACTTGCCCCGATCAGCTGACTGCAACAAAGTATTTAAAAACATTAATTTCAAACTGAACCCAATACATGGGGAAAATCTTATTTAAAAACATATTTAAATATTGACCACGTTGATATCATAATTAAACAAATGTACTTTCTAAAGAAGCAGGTAAGTAAAAATGTGGTATATATACCTGTCTCCTATAGGGGGGTGTCGGCCTCTCAGGATCCATTAGGGACTTGCCCTGATTAGCTGATGGCAACAAAAAGTAATTAAAAACATTAATTTCAAACTGAACCAATACACAGGGAACTTACCCAAGAGATGGCGCATTCCATGGGTTGGTGAACTTTTATAAGAGAATCATTAGAAATTTTGGTGGTGTAAGTGCACCCTTGACTGATTGCACAAGAGGGAAAGTCTTTACTTGGACAAAGGCAGCTACTTTGAGTTTTATATAACTCGAAAGGAGGGTTATGGAAGCGCTAACTCTTACCATGCCAGACTTTGAGAAACTCTTTATAGTTGAGTGTGATGCTTTATGGGTAGCTATTGGAGGAGTATTACGCCAAGACGGTAAACCTGTAGCCTTTTTCAATGAGAAATTAAACAAAGCTAAAAAGAAGTATACCATTTATAATATGAAATTCTCTGCATTGTTACAAGCCTTAAAATATTGGAGGCATTATCTGCTACATAAGGAATTCTTTTTGATGATGGATAATCAAGCCTTTAACTATAAAAATTTCCAAAGTAAGCTGTCCCACAAACGTGCCAAATGGGCTTCATTTTTGCAAGCATACACATTTTTTTTACAGCATGGAAGTGGTAAAATCATTGTAGTGGCTGATGCCTAGTAGAAAGTGTGTCTGCTGGATGTTGTAACGAGTGATGAACTAGTTGGCTTTGAAGCAATGAAGAGTGAATATGCCAATGATTCATATTTTGGCAGCATTGATGCAATTCCAAGTATACAATACCATGCTGGCTTGTATTCAATTGAATACTTTTTATTAATAGATGGATTTTTATTTAAGGGTTCTCAGCTCAGTATTCCCCTCTAATGACCACTGCAAGCTTGGCCATTTTCTCTGGGAAACCCAAGCTCAAAGCTGAGACTAAGATGGATGTCAAAGAGAAAAAAATGGACAATACTGGTCTGGAAAGAAGAATTGATGAGCCTCATAGAAGGTGTGGCTGAGGCAATGGTAGTAGTTCTTTGAGTAGTTGCAACATCTAGGCATTCCACCATTCATAAGCTCAGACAGCAATCAGAACCCAGGCAATGAAGACCAAGGCAATTTGTAAAAAGGGCGATAAGTCCATGTTCTGTCTGTTGGTTTCTTTTTCTATACTTAGGTTAATACATGGTTTGAACAACGATAAATATTTTTGTTAGTCTTGTTTCCTGTTTTTCCATTAAGATGGGGACAAACAGTTTCTATTTTGTACTGTTACTTCTGTTAATATAATACTTTTTACTAGCCATAAAAGGGACTCTGGTTGAGATTTCGTTATATATGTTAATATGAGAGAATCACATGAGTCTTTCTACTCATAGAGTACACTGTCACAAAATAATTGCATTAGTTTACTTTTCAACCAAGAAAAATTAGTTGTCTTGACAATGGCTTCTTTCAAAAAGTTGAGACATAACCTTTGACTGAGTTAAATGCATACTATTCCAGGAGATGGATCTTGAACAATTACAAAATTCTCTTTGAAGCACAAAGAAGCCACTTTTCTTTGTCCAAATAAAATGATTCCTTATATGATTATCTATTAATAAAACACATATGTACAGAGCATTTTATACAAAAAACGTAGGCTGCTTAAAGCAGCCACTATGTGCACAAACAAAGAATGCTGATAATCCTAGCAACTAACTGTCCAAGGTACAAAAATTTTCTGTATAGGCTAAAACAAATAGTAATGTTCGGTCTTATAGTGACATAACCAAAGTGACAAAAGCATGATGAAACCGTCATCTGACCAACACAAAACATCACATATGGCAACAGCAAGTAACAGTCCAACACCAAGAGATGGAGCAGGCTATCTGTGTTTCCATTCTTGATGCTCATGCACTGCCTAACTAGATTGACAGTGAGAGTGTCCCTATTTGGCCAGGACTGAGCCGAGCAGGTGGGAAAGTTAGCTGCTGGGGGCTTCCTACTCAAAGTTCACAGTGCATGACGTCAGTATTCTAGAAGCTGCATCGGATGGGTCACTTCCATCTCCACCTTGTGGGCCTAAACCTGAATTTGTAAGTGGGGGTCAAGAAGTCGCATTTATTATTTTCCTATATTTCTTTCTTTATTTTATTTGAAAAAATGCATCTTATATATTCTTGGTGCCCAAAAAAAGACCACTTCAAGCCAGGCAAATTAATGAACCAGGCTGCAATTATCGAGACTATCCCTTCCTAAAAAGGCAAGGACTCAGGAGTGCCAACATATCTCTTAGCCCAGATTTCGAGAGAATCTGTATGCTTATGGAAAATGCCAATTCTGGATGATAACTAAACTGCGAATCATAATCTGAATGCTGCAGTCTCTCCCATATGAAAAGGGGAATTATCCCCATTTACAATAGCTCAAGATCTATTTTTCCATAAATTGTAGATTCAGACCAACCTTATGGTGTTTTTCGTATTCCTCTGTCTGGTCATCCACTTGTCTCCCAGAATGTCTTTTTTCCAATGAAGAGGGCTGACAAAAAGGATATTCTACTCGAAGGCAATCCATTCCTCCGAAATTCAGTACAAATAGTTGCCTATGTCTCAAAGTCAGCCCAACATCCTGAGAAGGTCATCTCAAAGTTTGGTATGATTCATCTTACACGTCAGCTGACAGGCTTGCCGAAAATTGTCACACAGGTTGGAGCCAGATGGAAAATGAAAGAAAATTGAGAACTCGCAGCCATGTAAGTTTGAAATGGAAGGAATAGGTTAGGAACAAATAGGGAATCAAGAACATCTAGTGGAAAAGGAGACAGTTAACTCATGGGAGAAACCAGAGTGGGCAAGGGCAGACCTGCAAGCGAGTGATATACAAATGTTTAAAGCAGCCCTATCAGATTTAAAAGGACAATACACAGGCAATTTTTCTTGAAATCTCTGTCTAATTAATCTCATCAAAAACTAATGAGAAAAATCACAAACTTAAAAGCTTTAGATCCATTGGAAACTAAGCTCAAGCATTCGAAGGATTGCGAACTGCCTCGACTCCATTGAACACCTAAAGTTTCAACATGTAAGGTGCAGGGTAAACAAGATGGCCAACCTCTGATCAAACCATGGGGCAGATTTTGCTTTGCATCTTGATGTGAGATCTTCCCCAATAAGGTCATCAAATTTAAAATTCAGGATAAGCTCCAAAGATATCAGCAAGATTTCATGTCAATAGTGAACCCCATTCTCCAGCCAGGGCGACAGGAAGACTACAATGCTACATGAAACATTAAATGCCCAGGATGTCACAGAAACCAACCTTGGTTTTCATGAATTGCTACATGGGATAACGAATGTCTCTAACAGAAGATTTGAATAGGGGGGAATAGGGGAGGCAATGTTGTTTTAATTTTTACAAGTCTTCATGATCAAGTGGAATGGAAAGCATCTTTATTTGTGCAAGGAGGTAATTTTATAACCTAGAATAGCCATATCATGTCTAAAGGTATAGCATGTCTGAAGGAATTTCATCAAAATACACCTCAAATCGATTCCAATCCTTAGCAAATATAGGCTATAACGGAGCAAAGGGAATGAGAAAAACCATGACAGCTAAAGCAATATTGTAAACAATACAGAAGGAACCCATAAGGAAGGAGGTATCGCTATTGTGCAAGACAAAGAGCACCTCAATTCAAATACAATGGAGAATATTGAGTGGGAGAACATCCAACACATCAAGAGGAATGACAATAGGACTGTCAAGGGAAGAAAGAGTTGACCAAGAAGTCAAGACGCAAAAACTATTGGAGCCAGATGGAAAATGAAAGAAAATTGAGAACTCTTAGGCATGTAAGTTTGAAATGGAAGGAATAGGTCAGGAACAAATAGGGAATCAAGAACATCTAGTGGAAAAGGAGACAGCTAACTCAGGGGAGCAACCAGTGTGGGAAAGGGCAGACCTGCAAGCGAGTGATATACAAATGTCGAAAGCAGCCCCATCAGATTTAAAAGGACAATACACAAGCAATTTCTCTTGAAATCTCTGTCTAATTAATCTCATAAAAAACTAATGAGAAAAATCACAAACTCAAAAGCTTTAGATCCATTGGAGACTAAGCTCAAGCATTCGAAGGATTGCGAACTACCTGGGCTCCATTGAACACCTAAAGTTTCAACATGTAAGGTGCAGGGTAAACAAGATGGCCAACCTTTGATCAAACCATGGGGCAGAGGAACATGAGAAAAATCACAAACTCCAGCAAAAACTCACAGACTCAATGGCTTCAAACTTACCCCAAATCCTCTGCCTCCACCAGCGATTCCGCGACCTGTAGCTGCTCTTATTCTTGCCTGCGCGCTCTTGGGAAACTATTTTTAACCAAACCCATATCCACACCCAAGAAAATATCGTTGTAGAGGACAAAGGGCTAAGATAAATATCGTTGTATCATCTCCTCTATGGCCCCTCTCCTCTACTACCCCTCTCCTCTATGACCCCTCTGCTTTGCATAGTCGGGCTTCAACCCCTTGCTCCAACTTCGGGCTTTGAGCATGCAGGTGATCAACAATTGCAAACTATGAAAGTGCTGGAGGGAAGGAGAATGAATTTCACACCCCTCTGCTCTGCATAGTCGGGCTTCAACCCCTTGCTCCAACTTCGGGCTTTGAGCGTGCAGGTGATCAACAATTGCAAACTGTGCAAGTGCCGGAGGGAAGGAGAATGAATTTCACATAGAGGTGGTCCTAAGGCCCAAATAATATTTACTCAAGAGAAATGAACTATCGAATCACCCGTCAGTTATATGCAACAAGACTATATTAAAAATTCTAGAACAGTTCATATAGGAGAGATTGCAACATAATCATAAATCTCAATAAAGATATGTCGTACGGCACACAAAACAAAGCTTACTGTTCCATAATCATAAATCAATTAGCACCTAGACAAAATGAGACCATCAATTACCACCTAGACTATTTTGGTGCTAGGGAAAATAATATATGGTACAAAGTTATATCTATACTAAGTTTTTATAATATTATAATGTTAATGCATTGACATTCATTTGAAAAGACCTTGAGTTAATGTGTACAACACAAAAATCCATGAGTTAAAAAAAACCACTTTCACCATTATATTTCTAAATTAGGACCCCATTCTTCTTCAAATAGAGGATGCTAGATCAATTCATGTTAGTAAACTATTGCAATAAAAGTACTATCTGAGGTGATATATCCTTAGGGATCAATATTAAATTGTATTTAAGCTAAGTTATGCTCTCAATCCCAAATTAGTTACTACACATTTAGTATTAGGGTACACATATGACCCTAATATGAACCAAATATATGATACTAAGCCCCATATTAGACAAATAAGGTGATAGGGAACATATCGTCATCATCATAATCATCATCAATCTTGACTTAGTGAACAATGAAGGGAATTTGACACTTTACAAAATGATAAGCAACACTTTCTAAAATTGTATAAATATGCCACCATAATTGTATTGATAAAGGAATTTAGACTAGAGACCTTGTATCAAATGTATTATAACGAGACCACGATAACATATTTAGTGGATATACATGGTATCTTCATGGAAAACACTATTAGTAACGTAAAATTGGACAATTAGAATAGTCATAGATTACCATATGACAAGTTGGGCCTATTATTTACAAAGGATGGAAATGAAGCAAATTAAACTTTACATGACTTGAAGATCCCCATGCTAAAATAAAAAATGATGTAAAATTCAACATACCAGAATTGCAGTTCATACTAAAATAAGAAAAAGATATATGATGGCAATGATGATGGTGATGGTGATGGTGATGCTAATGATGATGGCAATGATGATAGTGATGATGATGCTAATGATGATGGCGATGACGATGATGATGATGCTAGCCATGATGATGATGAGAATGAAGATGATGATGATTATGATGAGGATGAAGATGTCAATGTCGATGATTATGATGATGGTGGTGATGGTGATGGTGATGGTACTGATGACGATGGAGATGATGATGATGGAGACTTCCACTGTTTTTGCCATTTATTTACCAGTACTTGTAGAAATTGTAGAGAGATTAGG